>CM060312.1:69985736-70000736 GCA_030674185.1 Monoplex corrugatus | reverse complement strand
CCCCTTATGAGAGTACATCACCGCAGTGCAGCACCATCCGATTCTTTTTACCAAGACTTTAGAAAGGCTAGAAGACTGATTGCCCTTCAAGTGGAGGGACCTGGGAAATCACCTTCGATCTCTCCAATGTTTTATACCAAGGCAGCCGGGCAATGCCCTGCTCTTCACGATTTTCAACTGCCGTGGGAGCTTTGGCGTGCGCAGTCAGAAAGTACACGGGTCCGACTTGTTTTTCGTCCCCTTCTGAAAGACTAGACATTCAGTTGAATTTTCCGGTCAAACTGAGGAGAAAAGTCAAGGCCTCTACGGGAGAGCGAACCCTGGAACATCGAGTTCAGTTTTTTGGCAGGCAAACGTCTGAACCCATTCTGCCACTCTTCTTTCCATCAGGAAACAGCCACCTTCCTCTCTGTCACTTGTCAGTCACTTAAAGAAAAAACAGTTCACTGCTGTAATATTTGAACCTAAAACACTCCACCCACACCAATAGGTAGACCCCTTTCCCGTCCCACGATTGCCACCCTTATGTTTCTCTTGTTATTCGTAATTCTATGTCCATGGATTACTAACACGACTTTGAAAAATCAGGGCTGTCAATATATTCACCATCAGAAAAGACAGCATCTTTAGAATTAATGATACTGTTGTTCTAAAAAATAGCTTTTCCAGCAAGTTGGATTTATCTTTGGAAGGTAAAGCATATATGTCAATGACTGTGCTATTCTATTCTCTGTCTCTCTATCTCTCTCTGTCTGTATCTTTCTCTCTCTCTCTTTCTCCCTCTGTGTCTCTATCTCTGTATCTGTTTCTCTCTGTCTCTGATTTCTGTATCTCTCTCTCTCTCTCTCTCTCTCTCTCTCTCTCTCTCTCTCTCTCCTTGTCTTGCTTTCTTTCTTTCTTTCTCTCTCCTTGTCTCTCTGTCCTCTCTCTTTCTGTCTCTCTTCGCCCATCTCTCGCTCTTTTCTTTCTTTCTTTCTTTCTTTCTTCTTCTTCCTCTTCTTTTCCTCTTTCTCTTCTTCCTCCTCCTCTTCTTCTTCTATTTCTATTTTTCTTCTCTCCCTCTCACTCTTTCTTTCATCTTCATGTATCTCTCTGTCTCTCTGTCTCTGACTCTCTCTGTCTCTCTCTTTCTCTCTCTCTCTCTCTCTCTCTCTCTCTCTCTCTCTCTCTCTCTCTTTTCCCCTTCTTACTTCCCACCCTCTCAGTCTCTTCGACCCTACCCACCTTCCCATCCAGCCAAGCTTCTCCGCTCTTTCTTACCCAAGCTAAATATTGCATTATTGTATTTTTCGCCCCGTTGCCATGCCAATTACAACGCCAGAGGGACCTAGGTCGATACGGAGTGGGAATAGTGTAGGGAACTCTTTAAGCATGCAGACCTGTTGTTACACGCAGGGGTTCCCATCTTGCCCTTCTGTCTTCATAAATCCTGACAGTTTATTGGTCCAGCGGGGTCATGTGATGACTGGTGCGGGCTGAATGGTGTTCGGCATTTTGATAAGGCTGTTTATTTTGTTTGTTTGTTTGGTGCTGGTTATGATTTTTTCGGGTTTTTTATTCGCTGTTATAGATTCATCTTGCTTGATTTATTTTGTTGGTTTTGTTCGTTTATTTCTTTTTTTGTTTTGTTTTGCTTTGTTTTGAAGCACGTATGCAACTAGAAACAAGACGTTTATAGATGGAATATTGTTCAGATTTAAACAGCTTGGTTTTCTTGTTGCCGTTTTCCTAGATTTCTACTCTGCAAGAAAGTATCTGTCTGTCTGTGGGTCTGTTTGCGATTGTTGTGTGTGTGTCAAATTTCTGTCTATCTGAATTCTTCTGTATCAAATGTTTGTGTATCTGTCTTAAATTGTTCTCCGTCAGATGGTTTGATCCGTTTATGCCCAACAGTTTTCTTGACATACCCCTTTGTCTGTGTTATATTATGACAATCAGATTATTCATTGCCTTTACACAGACCTTTATTGGACGTTTTGGGTGTCAACGTTTACTAAAACACAAGAACACAAAGACAGGAAGAAAGAAAGAAAGAAAGAAAGAAAGAAAGGGAGAAAGAAAGAAAGAGAGAAAAACTCACAAGAAACAAAGAAAGAAACAAACAGTCGTATAATTGAATGGTTACCTATCTATCTATCTATCTATCTATCTATCTATCTATCTATCTATCTATCTATCTATCTATCTATCTATCTATTCTATCTATCTATCTATCTATTTATCTATCTATCTATCTATCTATCTATCTATCTATCTATCTATCTATCTATATCTATCTATCTATTCTATCTATCTATCTATCTATCTATCTATCTATCTATCTATCTATTCTATCTATCTATCTATCTATCTATCTATCTATCTATCTAATCTATCTATCTATCTATCTATTCTATCTATCTATCTATCTACTATCTATCTATCTATCTATCTATCTATTCTATCTATCTATCTATCTATTCTATCTATCTATCTATTCTATCTATCTATCTATCTATCTATCTATCTATCTATCTATCTATCTACATCTATCTATCTATCTATCTATATCTATCTATCTATCTATCTATCTATCTATCTATCTATCTATCTATTCTATCTATCTATCTATCTATCTATTCTATCTATCTATCTATCTATCTATCTATCTATCTACTATCTATCTATCTATCTATATCTATCTATTTCTATCTATCTATCTATCTATTTCTATCTATCTATTGCTATCTGATCTAGTCATACTATACTATCCTCCTTCTTATCTATTACGTCATGTAGATATTCCGATCCTAATATGTTTGCAGACGTGACATGCATAGCTAAACCCTTCTTTCTATACGCATGCAGAATATCAAATATGCGCGTTAAGATCCTATAATTCATTCTGTGGCTGTTGAAGAGAGAGAGAGGGGGAGGGAAGAGAAAGAGAGACAGACAGAGACAGAGAGAGAGAGAAGAGACAGAGACATACAGACAAAGACAGACAACAGACAGAGAGACACAGAGATCAAAGAAGCAAAGATGTCACTCCTTAGGTAATGACATTGTGAAGAGCAGGGCAAACACAGCTAGGGCCCACTCCTTGGCCACCCACACCAAATCCTATTCCCTCTTCTGGTTCTACACTTACAGCAAGGGGGTTGATTGTCTGTGCACACTGCTGGCTGTATCACCCGGTCACCAAACTTTCCCCTTCAGTCCCCTTGGCATCTCTAACAGATGGAACGCCAATCAGCAAGGGGTGGGTCCATGGCCTGGCTTCCATTACCTCACACCCTCAAGTGCTCCCTGCACAGATCCGTTGCTGGCATCTTTGGCTCGGGCTTAATGGGTCCTTGGACAGTTTTCTCTTTCTGCTTCATCCTTACTTTCTTCTTTTGTTTTTCTTATCTTTTCTTAGAGATTATACGTTTCGAACTGAAGGAGATTGCACTGTTTTTTAGTTTCGTTTGGAGATTGATTTTGTTTAATTTCACAGAGAGAGGGATAAACACACACAGACAGAGAGTCAAAGACAGAGGAAGACAGACATAAAGAGACAGAGAGACAAGGGGACAGAGAGAGACACAGACAGAGAAAGAGAGAGAGAGAGAGAGAGAGAGAGATAGATAGATAGATAGATAGACAGGGACAAAGAGAGAGAGAGAGACAAAGAAAGATAGAGAGACAGACAAGGAGAGAGAGAGACAGAGAGAAACAGTGAGAGAAACAGAGACAGAGAGACAGACAGACAGAGACAGAGAGTCAGAGAAAGAGACAGAGAGAGACAGATAGAGAAACAGTCAGAATGAGAGAGAAAGAAAGAGAGAGAGAGGGGGGAGAGCGAGACAGAGAGATAGAGACAGAGAGTGAGAGAGTGTGTGTGTATGTGAGAAAGAGAGAGACAGAGAGACAGACAGAGAGACAGACAGACATACAGACAGACACAAACACAGACACACAGACACACACACAGAGATCAAACAAGCAAAGATCTCACCTCTTAGGTAATCCCATTGTGAAGAGCAGGGCAAACAGAGCTAGGGCCCACTCCTTGGCTACCCACACCAAATGCTATTCCCTCTTCTGGCTCTACACTTACAGCAAGGGGGCTGATCGTCTGTGCACACTGCTGGCTGTATCACCCGGTCACCAAACTTTCCCCGTCAGTCCCCTTGGCATCTCTAACAGATGGAACGCCAATCAGCAAGGGGTCGGTCCATGGCCTGGCTTCCATTACCTCACACCCTCAAGTGCTCCCTGCACAGATCCGTTGCTGGCATCTTTGGCTCGGGCTTAATGGGTCCTTGGACAGTTTTCTCTTTCTGATTCATTCTTTTTTACTTCTTCTTTTTTGGTTTTTGTTTGTGTAGAGTATCCATTTCGAAATGGAGATTGTTTAGTTTGTTTTTAAGATTTTTTTTTTTTAGGGTTTTTTTTTTTTTCAGAGATTAATTTCGTTTCGTTTGTTTAGGAGATTGATTTTGTTTAGTTTCTCTCTCTGAGGTTGATTTTGTTTAATTCGTTTCTGAGGTTTATTTCGTTTAGTTTGTTTATGGGGTTTGTTTTTGTTTAGTTTATTTCTGAGGTTGATTTCGTTTAGATTGATTTTGTTTAGATTGTTTCTAAGTGTGATTTTGTTTAGTTTAGATTGATTTTGTTTAGTTTGTTTCTGAGGTTGACATTTTTGTTTAGGATGATTTTGTTTAATGTTCATTCTGAGCTTGATATTGTTTAGTTTCTCTTTCTGGGGTTGGTTTTATTTAGTTTCTCTTTCTGATGTTGTTTGTTTTTCAGTTTCTCTTTCCGAAGTTTGTTTTGTTTAGTTTATACTGATTTTATTTAATTTCTTTTGGAGATTGATTTTGTTTACTGTCTGTCTGAGGCTGATTTTGTTTAGTTTGTTTCTGGGGTTATTTTTACTTAATTTGTATCTGAGGTTGTTTTGGGTTTTTTTCCAGACATTGATTTTGTTTGTATTTTTTCAGACAACGAACATATCAACTCAATACCACGGCGTGTTTGTGAATTTGTTAATATTTATGAAAAATAGCATGGCTATTGACCCACATATTTCTATCAAATTTGAATCTCAGATGAGCTCGAAATGATGTTTTTTATTATTTGAAATTAAAGATTTGATACGTATCAAAGAAAAGAAAAGAAAAGAAAAGAAATGTAAAAGAAAAAGAGATAAGGGGGAAAAGCATCTCGAACGAATGATTTCCTTAATTTTTCCTCATACTATACATGTTCTATTAATATTCTGACACATGAAAGTACACACTCATATAACAATCATGTATACGTTTATGAAAATAGCAAGGTTACTTTGGTCAATCAACAGATAAGACCTCATAGTCAACATCTGGTTATCAGAGACATACCGTCTATTGTGAACTTTTAGAAAACAATTTCATAGTAGTGAATTGTGCTAGGAGATTTAGCATGTAGAAAAAGAAGTATGTGGGGCATTTTATACAATGCGTATGTGATCTCTGGCATCTTTACATTCTGTTCATCTACGACAGACAGTGGTTAGAAGCCAATCATGAACACACGTGGAATTTGTATTTTTGTGGTGTTCAAACTTAAACCTAAAAGTTGATTAAGCTTTGTTTGTTTTGGTGTATTTTTTCTATGTTGGGCTTGATGTGAACTGTGGACAGTTGTTAGGAGCAAGAGGCAAATGATGAATCTATAATATTGATTGATATGATTTCCTATCACGCATGAACAGTCGGGAACATGAAAAAGAACAATTCAGGCTATCAAAACTATACAAAAATAGAACCAATACGCGTATTTGATATAACAAGACAAGACAACACAAAGACAAGACAAGACCACAAAGACAAGACAAGACATGAGAAAACCAGACAAGACGCAAGTGTTATGTCACATATGCGTGATGACTTTTTTCCTTTTAGTTTTGGTGCCTATTTATTTGATCTGGCATCGCTTGTGACTTCTGTTAAATGTTATTGTTAGGTACACTGTTTTTTTGTTTTTAATTTTCTGTTCCTTTCTTTCCTGTTGAAGAATTGTGTATGTTTCGAAACGATTATAACCCTGATATGGCTCTACGCAGTCGGATGGGCTTTAAAAAATAACAACAACAACAACAATAAGTGGTACTGAAATTTGGCCGTTTTAGAGTAACATGATTATCCTTTTTTTCCTTTGAGCTCTGTAATAGTTCTTGGCACTGTCTTTTCTCGTTTCTACCTACAAACCGACCGAAGCTCTATACCGGAAATCCTCTCGCTGTACGGAGTACCCAGTGACGTTACGGCAGACGTGATGCAACTTTACACCGACACATCAGCCTCTGTTTGGACCAATCACGGCAACACAGACCTCTTCGTCACTACATCTGGCGTCCTCCAAGGTGACATGTTGTCTCCATATCTATTTATCACTGTTCTAGATCACGTCCTTCGAAAGACGTTGCACGACGACGATGGTTTCACCCTGATAGAGAGACGGAGCTCTCGACATCCAGCAAAAAAGATCAGCGCCTTGGCTTACGCCGACGATATCGCTCTGGCCTGCGAATCAGCCGACACTGTAGAGAGAGTTCTTCAAAATCTCGAGAGGAATGCGTCAGCTGTTGGTCTCAAAATCAACCACGGCAAAACGAAAGTCATGCACGTCGGCCACAACACCATTCCCCGTCGAATCTTTTTCCAGTCCGGCGAGGTGGTTCAGACATGCGAGCAGTTCAGTTACCTCGGAATTGACACCTCGTCTCCAACTCCAGTGGTAGACGAACGATTCGCCAAATCATGGGCAGCGATGAACAAATTGAAGCCGATTTTCAGCTCGAAAGCCGATGACCAAATCAAGATTAGACTTTTCAAGGCAGCAGTAGAGAGCATCGTATGCTACGGTCTCGAGTCCATACCTCTGACCGAAACTCTCTCGAAGTTGATCGACTCTTCTCATCGGCGTATGATCCGCTCGGCACTCGGCATCTACTGGCCAGAGAAAATCTCCACCAAGGCGCTCTACTCTCGGACTAAGCTCTCTTCCTTGACCAAGACGCTTCGAAGACGCCGACTGAGACTGATCTGGCACAGCCTTCGAATGCAGACAAGGTGTCCCACTCCCCTGGGTGACATATTGTCTGCCAACCTCAGCGACCGTGTCAACCTTCGACGTGGACAAGGCAGAACCCTGACTCTGAAGGCTGATGTTACGAATGATCTTGACCTCCTCGGCGTTTCCCCAGCAATTGTCATGAACATGAACAGCATCCAATTTTCACAGTTGATTGATTCGCTCTAATTTGCTGAGCGTTAAATATATATATACATATATACATTGTATATATATATACCTACAAAATGGATTTTCTCTTTAGACAAAAAAAATGCCATTGATTTCTTTTACGTGAGCTAAGTTCATGTTGCACACGGCACCTCAAATTAATTCCCCATGTAAAGGAAGAGATGCGCACTTATTCTTTTATCCCCTGGAGACATTAAGCTCGCAAAAACAAACAGGCACATCCATAATAATCTGAATGGGTAAAATGCCCGTGGGCAAATCTGACATGAGGATACTTTTGTGTTGCGTCCCCCCTACCTTGACAAGAGCGGCCGCGACTACAATCATTGTTGACTGCCACTGATGGACAAATCGTGCAGGTGCGGCCGGCTTTGATTGATTCCCAGGGGGAGTGTTGGATTCTGTTCCCATTCGGCTGTTGCTGTTTAATGGCCACTGCTGCTGTTTGTGATAGAGGTGGTTTGAAATGCGTTGTCGATCAGAAATGATGTTCTTTACGGCTCTGCATTGTTGTTAATGTTGGTGCTGGTGATGGTGATGGTAGAGGTGGTCTTAAAACATTGTTGTTGTAAATTAAATTGATGTCCTGTACAGTCCTACATTAACCCTTTGACTCCCGCACCCTGTCCACCTACATTGTCAACCATGCTAAAAACACAAAAACGTAACTCTTCGATTCCCTCACCCTATCCACCAGGATGATAAGTTTGAATATCTGGAAACAATCATTTTACCAGACGGCAGAAGGACATCAGAAATAGCCAGCAGAATCGGCCAAGCCAAAATAGAATTCAAGAAGATGAAAAGCATTCTTACCAACAAATGCCTATCAATTAACGTCAGGAAGAGAGTTCTTGAATGTTAAATAGAGCCGATAATGTTATACTGTTGTGAGGCGTGGGCAGTCATCAAGCAAAGCCAGAACAAAATTGAGACAGCCGAGATGTGGTTTCTAAGAAGAATGTTGAGAGTTCCATGGACAGCAAAGAAAACAAACGAGACAGTCTTGATGGAGGCAGATACAGGAAGATCATTCATAAGGAAGATGAGGAAAAGGCAGGCAACATTTATAGGCCATTTTTACGAGGAAAGGGGAATTGGAGCACTTGGTCACAACAGGAAATCTGGAGGGAAAGAGAGCACCAGGCAGATCCAGGGAGAAAAATTTGGACGGACTATAGTGGCTGAAGACAGGGAGGGTGGAAGAGTTGCTTGCGGCAACAAGGGATAGAAACAGGTGGAAGGCCATGATCGCCAATGCCATGTGGCAATGCATTTGATGATGATGATGATGATAATAGATGATGATGATGATGATGATGATGATGATGATGATGATGATGATGATGATGATGATGATGATGATGATGATGATGATGATGATGATGATGATGATGATGATGATGATGATGATGATGATGATCCACCAGCTTCCTGCCCACCAAAGATGCAATCCATTCAACAAGACTGTTGAATGTGGTCCGCTCGTTTAACAGCTTGAGTATATGCTTTGTATATTTGTTGGTGATGATGCTGATAGTGGTACTTTGAATATTGATCAATGTAGTATGAATGTTTTGTATATATCTTGGTGATGATGCTGATAGTGGTACTTTGAATATTGCTTAATGTAGTATGAATGTTTTGTATATATCTTGGTGATGATGCTGATAGTGGTACTTTGAAAATTAACTGTCATTTATGTGTTCAGTTCAGTTAGTAGTGTTGGTTGTGGTTAAAAGCGATTTTCAATTAAAACAATATTCAACATAACTACGTTATTCTAGGCGGTGGTTTGCTGTTCATTGTAGTAGTGTAGATTTTGTCATCAATAATGTATTGCTCTAATGGTTTGGGCTTTAATGATGCTGGTGGTGGCGGCAATAGTACTTGATGATCATTCTCAGGTAAATCAATGTTACATATCGATCGGCTGTTGGTGGTGATTCAGTCGTGGTGGTATTGTGGTTGTGTTACTCTTGTAAAATTAGTTTACAGTTTCGTTATTCTTCCTCTGTCCTCCTACCAGTTTTAACACGACTTTGATGGCTACAGAATTAGGAATATTTTTTTTTTCACAATGCTAAAATGCTAAAATGATGACGACGATGAGGATGATAATCATGCTGCTTTGGAATTCCATCTTGGACCGAGACCACATGATACGGCTTTACTCTACGCTCCTTTTTATAACATATCCTGGAGTCAACCAGGCCTGAGAGATGCAGTTTTTGGCAGAGATTTGAACAAATACTTTCAGTGACACACCCGAGAAGTGAATGAGACTTGACTGTGTGGTGACAAGTCTTATCAACAAGCCCATGACACGTTCAACTACAAGTCGGCGCCGGTTGCGATTGAAAATTCCCACAATGATTTTCACAGTAAAGCTGGGCTGATTTTGGTTTTGTTGGTGCTACTGGTAGTGGGTGGTGGTAGCTGTACTTTGATGTTTATTATCACTGAAATCAACGTTCCATATTGATAGACTTGTTCTTGATGATTGCTATATGGTGGTAGTTGTAGTTGTTTGGTTCTTGTCAATCATCATCATCATCAAGTGCCCTACCGTATGGTGTTGGCGATCATGGTCCTCCATACGTATCTATCCCTTGTTGCTGCAAGCGCATCCACCACCCTCTCTGTCCTCAGCCACCCTTCAAGTCGTCCAATATTTTCTCCCTGGGTCTACCTGGTGCTCTCTTTCCCTCCACCTTTCCTATTGTGACCAAGTGCCCTGATTCCCCTTTCCTCATAAAATAGCCTATAAATGTTGCCTGTCTTTTCCTAATCTTCCTTATGAGTGATCTACTTGTGTCTGCCTCCATCAAGACTGTCTCGTTTGTTTGCTTTTGTAGCCTTTTGAATTTTTCTCGGATGATTGTGTAAGCACGATGTTTTGCCCACACTGTGCAGGCGGTATGTTGCTGCAGTCTGCATACTCCATCTTCGGTGGGCGTGCATGCTGGGTGTTTTCATGTTTCCACAAGCCAGCCACTGACATGAAATGCAAGATCTTTAACATGAATATTTGTGACCTCCCACCACGAAATCAGTCTTAACTCGCAGTCAGTCGAACAGCACTAGGAGCTGAAAAGGTGACTGAGGGTCTGTCTGGGGTGTTTTGACTTTTTCTCAAAATTGATTTCTGTAGACTATAATCTATCCCCTACAGAATTTTTTTTCTTGAAAAAATACTATTAATCAATTTAAAATGGTATTTTAATACACTGATCGCAGCAGAAAGAACGCAATTTCCTACCAAAAGTACCTATTTTTATCTCTTATTATGAACCGTAACCTGTGCAGTACCCGCACATGTAATATACTGACGGAAAGCTCTTTGGTGCACCTTTTAGATAATGACAGTGAAAATTAGAAACAAACTGGGTCAAAGCCACCAAATAAAGAAATGTAAGGAAAATGTTTAAGAGAGCACACAAAAACTTTAGAGGCCGTTTTCTCAAAATGGCCGTCATACAACTTAATGACTTTAAACATACATAACTTCTACAAAAAATTTTTGAGCACAAGCTTTATTCAAGTACCAAAATAATCAGCAGTATGTACACTTTTCAGTGATATGTATATCTCAAAATGTCCAAATTGCTAGTTAAGACTTATTTCGTGGTGGGAGGTCACATTTGACGTCCTGCATGCATATGCACACGAAGAAATATCAAGCACCGGCAGGTCTCTATGCATGTTAGCCAGGGAGTTTGAGAACTATCTCCATCCTTTACCCACCAGGTGGAGGTGTCTTGGTGGATCTAACCCAACACCTTCTGATTAGAAGTCTGATATTTACATATTGAATATCCAGCCCGAGCATCAACCATTTAAGTCTCGCACTGTATCCACCAACTGCAAAAATCTTAACCCTTTGACTCCCCTCACACACACACACTCATGTATATAGGCCTGAACGCGTACACACACATACACATACGCTTACACACACACGCACAGACACAGACACACACGCACACACACACACGCACACACACGCATAACCCTCACATACATACACATACACATACACACGCACACACGCAGGCACACACATACACACACACACACACACACACACACACACACACACACACACACACACACACACATACACACACGAACGCGAACGCACATGCACACACACACATACACACACAAACACACGCACACACACACATACACACATTCACTCACACAAACACACGCAACCACCCCCCCCGCACACACACATACACACGCACACACACGCAATCATACACACACACACTCACTCACACAAACACAGGCACTCACACACACACACACACACGCACACGTACGCACACACATACACGCACACTCTTACAAACAACGCATCCCCATCCCACACATGCATACACAATCACACACACACACACACACACAAACAAACACACAAACACACACACACACACACACGCACACACAACACGCACACACACACACACACACACACTCTTACACACACAAAAGAGCTTGCCACAACATTCATCCATGAAGGTGACAGTCACGCTGGGTGCCGGTTCATAAAAGAGGAGCGAGGGGGGGGGAGGGTGGTGGTGGCTAGAAAGAACGGAGGGATGGAGGGAGAAGTCAAAGGTGGAAGGGGGGGGGGGACTATCTGCTGTTTATTCTGTCGGCTGGAACGGCATGACATGGCTCCACAAACTGTGTCAACTCTCTCTGTCTCTGGCTCTCTCACTGTCTTTCTGTCTCTCTGTCTCTCTCTCTCTATCTCTCTCTGTCTCTGTCTCTCTCTGTCTCTGTCTCTCTCACTGTCTTTCTGTCTCTCTGTCTCTCTCTCTCTATCTCTCTCTGTCTCTGTCTCTCTCTCTCTCTCTCTATCTCTCTCTGTCTCTGTCTCTGTCTCTCTCTCTCTCTGCCTCTCTGTATCTGTCTCTCTCTCTGTGTCTCTGTCTCTCTAAGTCTCTCTCTCTCTCTCTCACATATATTCTCTGTCTCGCTCTCTCAGGCGCACGCGCGCACACACACGCGCGCGCGCACACACACACACACACACACACACACACACACACACACACACAAAAAACACACACACAAAAAGACAAACACACACACACAGATTCTCTGTCTCTGTCTCTGTCTCTGTCTGCCTGTCTGTCTGTCTGCTCTGTCTGTCTGTCTGTCCATTCTCTCTCTTTCTCTGTCTGTGTGTCTGTCTGTCTGTCTGTCTCTCTCTGTATCTGTCTGTCTGTCTGTCTGCCTCTCTCTCTCTCTCTCTCTCTCTCTCTCTCTCTCTCTCTCTCTCCTCTCTCTCTCTCTCTCTGTATGTCTGTGTGCAGCTCGAATATGGGCGCTGTATGTGCCCTTTTGTGGTCTATGTTTTGCGCGTGTGAGTGCGTTCGAGCATTCTTACAACAAATGCCTATCAATTAACATCAGAAAGAGAGTCCTTGAATGTTATATAGAACCAATACTGTTGTACGGATGCGAGGCGTGGACAGTCAGCAAGCAAAGCCAGAGCAAGATTGAGGCAGCCGAGATATAGTTTCTCAGAAGAATGTTGAGAGTTCCATGGACAGCAAAGAAAACAAACGAGACAGTCTTGATGGAGGCAGACACAAGTAGATCACTCATAAGGAAGATTAGGAAAAGACAGGCAACATTTATAGGCCATTTTATGAGGAGGGGGGATTTGGAGCACCTGGTCACAACGGGAAAGCTGGAGGGAAAGAGAGCACCAGGTAGACCCAGGAGAGAATGCTGGACGGACTTGCAGGGTGGCTGGGGATGAGGAGGGTGTGGGGGATGCTAGGGGCAACGAGAAATAGGGATGGTTGGAAGTCCATGATCGCCAACGCCATGCGGCCGGGCACCTGATGATGATGATGATGAGTGCGTTCGGCTATGCGGGTGCTTGTTCAAGCTTGTGACCTTGTGTTTATGCACATGTGTGTCTGCGTGAATGTGTGTGTGTGTGTGTGTGTGTGTGTGTGTGTGTGTTGTGTGTGTGTGTGTGTGTGAGTGTGTGTGTGTGTGTGTGTGTGTGTGTGTGTGTGTGTGTGTGTGTGTGTGTGTGTGTGTGTGTGTGTATGTGTGTATGACTACGAGTGTGTGTGGTTTTAGCATTGCAGTGGGTACGAGCACTGTGCGATTAACTATTGATTTTGGCCAATCTACTCTTTCTCTGCCTGTTTCGATTTCCTCCCTCTCTGTCTGTCTCTGTCTGTCTGTCTGTCTGTCTGTCTGTCTGTGTCTGTCTGTGTCTGTCTCTCTCTCAATCTTTTTCTCTGTCGAACTCTCTCTGTCTCTGTTTCTGTCTGTCTATCTGTCTGTCTGTCTCTCTCTCTCTCTTTTCTCTCACTCTCTCTCTCACTCTTTCTCTCTCTCTCTCTCTGTCTCTCTTTCTCTCTCCCAATCTCTTTCTCTCCCTTTCTCTGTCTGTTTCTGTTTCTCTTTCATTGTCTTTCTGTCTCTCTGTTTGTCTGGCTTTCTGTCTCTGTCTCTGCCTGTCTATCTGTCTCCCTCTATCTGTCTGCTTCTCTCTCTCTCTCTCTCTCTCTCTCTCTCTCTCTTTCTCCCTCTCTCTCGGTCTCTCTCTCTTTCTTGATCTATCGTTCTCTCTCCCTCTCTTTCCTCCCTCTCTCTCAATCTCTCTGTCTTTTTTTTTTTTCGCTCTCTGCCTCTCTCTCAGTCTCTCTTTTTTTCTCCACCCCCTCTTTCTCTGTCTCTGTTTCTCTCTTTCTTCCTCCCCCCCCCCCCTCTCTCTCTCTCTCTCTATTACGTTTACGTAAAAGGTCCACGGTACCGGCCGCACGCACAAATGGTCAGTTCCGACTCCTACCATGCGGCAAGGTGGTGTGATAACGTGGGTGTGTGGGCGATCCAGGGAATGGGGATGGGGTGGGGGGTGAGAGGGTCTACGGGGAGAGGGGGGGGAGGAGTGATAAGTGGTGGCAGTGAAGGAATGGAGTAGGAGAAGGTGGTGGTGGAGGTTTTATGTAACCTTGGGATTTGTAACAACAAAAATGGTCAAGCCATTCTGACATTCTCCCTTTTTATACAGAAAAACAGAAAAAGACAAAATCCAGAGTTTGTACTTTTCAAGGTCAATATGATCTTGAAAAGCCACCAGAGGAACAAAAATGACCATACTAGTTTAACAATCTTCCCTTTTATGACCAAAAACATTGTAAGAAAATCCAGAATTTGTACTTTCCGAGGTAGCTCTGACCTTGAAGGACTATAAGAGAAACAAAAACGGCCATGCCATTAACGATCTCTTTCTATGAAAAAAATTGTACAGAAAATCCGGACTTTGTACTTTCCAAGATAATCGTGACCTTGAAGGACTATAAGAGAAACAAAAACGGCCATGCCATTTTAACGATCTCTCTTTCTATTAAAAAAAATTGTACAGAAAATCCGGAATTTGTGTTTTCCAAGATAATCGTGACCTTGAAGGACTATAAGCGAAACAAACTTGCCATGCCATTTTAACAATCTCCTTTTCTTGTAAAAAAAATGTATACAGAAAATCCAGACTTTTTACTTTTCAAGATGACTGTGACCTTGAAGGAATAAAAGTCGATGTGCATCGAGATCAAAGGTTAGAGTGTCACAACAGCAAAAAACTGATTTTGCTGTTGTTGTAATATTGTCCGAAATTTCAAAGAAGTTCTGTCCACTCGTCTTCCCCAAAACGGGCTGATTTCAGTCACTCGCCAGTTTTTTATT
>CM060312.1:69978236-69980736 GCA_030674185.1 Monoplex corrugatus | reverse complement strand
AACCATTCTGCCACTCTTCTCCCTAAACAGCAAAGAATGCTTCAATCTTCCAGCTGGTGTCAGGGTTCCATAACTCTTGCCGCCCCCCCCCCCCCCCCCACCTGCCTCATAACCTTCCCAATTTCAAGATCATGCCCCCACGTGGGTTTTTTTTTCCAGGTTCACTAAAGAGTCTGTCAAATAATTGCTGGGAATTTTGGGTGGGTGCATATTGGAATAGTCCCGGAGCAATCAATCTCTTGAAGTAAACTTTACTTTTTTGTTGTTGTTGTTGTTGCTCCTTCGGTTCTCTGCTCTCCGCTCTTGCTTTGTCTTGGTCTGTCTCTGCTTATATCGCTCTCAGTCTGTCTGTCTTTCTCTTTCCCTCCTTTCCTCTACCCATCTCTCTTTCTCTCTTCTTCTTCTCTATCTCTCTTTCTCCCCCCCTCTCTCTCTCTCTCTCTTCTCTCTCTTTCTTTCTTTCTCTCTCTCTCTCTCTCTCTCTCTCTCTCTCTCTGCCTCTGCCTCTCTGTCTCAACCTGTGTCTCTGTCTGTCTGTCTGTCTCTCTCTCTCTCTCTCTCTCTCTCTCTCTCTCTCTGTCTCTATCTCTCTCTCACACACACGCACGCGCACACTCACAGTCTCTCTGTCTCTTCGTCTGTCTCGTTCTTTCTTTCTCTCTCGCTGTGTCTGTCTGTCTGCCTTTCTCTCTCTCTCTCTCTCTCTCTCTCTGGCTCTGCATCTCTCTGTCTCTCTCTCTCTCTCTGCCTCTCTACGTCTCTCTCTGTCTCTGTCCCTCTCTGTTTGTCTCTCTCTCTTTTTTAATCCGTCCAACCCACGATTCGTTCTGTTTTAACGCACGCGCGCGCGCACGCACACACACACACACACACACACACACACACACACACACACACACACACACACACATACACACACACACGCACACACACACACACACACACACACATACACACACACACCCCTCTCCGCGTTACGGTTCTCTCTATCGTTATTGTTTTGCCACTACACTCCATTACCTCTATTCACTCCATCAGAAAATTAAACAAATAAATAAATATAAAATAAAATGAAATAAAATGAATTTTCAAAAAAAGCCTTTCCGAGTGAAGAGCGCAAGCTGTTGCAGTCATTACCACTTCTTTAAAGCATGCATCCTCACGCAATAATTGATCAATTTCTCTCTCCCCTAGTTCCAGAACCCCCAGTCCAGTCCAGCCTGCCTAACACCCCCCCCCCCCACACACACACACCACAAGACACTCCCGGCTCTTCCTACCCCTACCTCTTCGTCTCTGCTTTCTGCTCAGAAGAACTGGAATTAATTCTCACTTGACAAGGTACGTGACTGCTTCTCTATGCTTGACATGTACGGATCAGGTTCAAATCCCTGGTCCCTTGGCTCTGTCCCTTTATGGGGGTTCTGTGAGTGGTTCTGCATTCGTTGTGCTGCCTATGAAGGGTCTGGATTCCCATTGGGGGCGGGGGGTGAGGGGGGGGTTGGGGAGTTGTCATGTGTATCACACTGGGGACCTGGTTTTGGGGGGAATAGAGATGATGTGGGCTTTTAACTGTAGAATTGTTTGGGAAAGAGTTGTAGGGTAGGTTGGGGGTATAATTGTAAAAAGTTTAGGTGAGTTGTGACTATAATTGTGATTAGATTGAGTGTCTGTTTTTTAGGGTTGGATGTGGTATACATTTAGGGTTGGTTGTGGAATATTTGTAGGTTTAGATGATGTAAAATTGTAGAATTGGGTTGGAAAATAATTCTAGGATGGTTGGGATATATCTGTAGGCTTAGGTGAGATATATTACTGTAGAGTTTAGTTGGAATATAACTGTAGGGTTGGATGTGGTCTAATTGTAGGGTTGGTTGGAGTGTAATTGCAGAGTTGGTTTGAGTATCAATGTAGGATTAGTTTGGGTATAATTGTAGGATTAGTTGGAGTATAATCATAGGGTTGGTTGGGGTATAATTGTAGGGTTGGTTAGGGTATAATTGTAGAGTTGGTTTGGGTGTCATTGCAGAATTAGTTTGGGCATAAATGTAGGATTGGTTGGCATATAATTATAGGGTTGATTTGAGTATAAGTGTAGGGTTGAAATGACTATAATTGTAGGGCAGGTTGGGGTATAATTGTAGAGCTGAATTGGGAATAACTGTAGAGCTGACATGGTATGATTGTAGGGTTGAACACTTGGTATAATTGTAGGGATGATATGGGTATAATCATAGGGTTGAATTGGGTATAATTGTAGGATTGGTTGGAGTATAATTGTATGGTTGAATTCGGTATAATTGTATGGTTGCCTTGGGCTACAGTTATGGGTTTGCTTGGTGTACAACCGTAGCGAGTGGACTGAAATTATAGGGTTGGGTGGGATATCTTTCTTTAATCGTATGGGATATAATTGTACGGTTGGTTAGGATATGAAACTTCAGGATTGGGTTTTATAGAAGTACAAAGACGAACTTTCAAAACCGAAGGCTCAGCCGTG
>CM060312.1:69968236-69970736 GCA_030674185.1 Monoplex corrugatus | reverse complement strand
ATCCACCAGCTTGGCAATGCAGAAAGCTGATGGACAGGATGAGGGAGTCACAGGGTTAAGTTTTTGTTTTGCTAGCGCGGTTGACAATCCAGACACTGGTGGATAGGGTGAGGGAGTCAAAGGGTTAAGTTTTTGTTTTGCTAGTGCGGTTGACAATCCAGACACTGGTGGATAGGATGAGGGAGTCAAAGGGTTAAGTTTTTGCTTTACAAGCATGCTTGGCAATGCAGGAAGCTGGTGGACAGGGTGCAGGAGTCAAAGGGTTTTTAAATTCGTGTGCAAGAGCAGCACGCTCAAATTCTCATTCCTGGAATCGATCAGACACAATAGAGTGGTACAGAGTTACCTGCTGGGGTCCACAGGACTACGGTACTCAGCTCTATCTGTCCTGTCACGCCTTTCCCTCCTTGTAAGTCTCCAGTTTTCAGTGTCTCCCTGTTTCCCTGCAGAAATAGCAATGGCATGGACGAAAATAGTAACTGTCCAGACTCCTCCCCTTTCTCCTTTATGGAGCCATAGAAGCGGCCCTCTACTCATCCCCCTGCCCCCACCCCCCAACCCCCACCCTATTGAAATGTCGATGCCCCAGCTTGTGAACCAGATCAGCGGACCCCAGTTTACTATGCGATGATAGATGGGAAAGACAGCAGATGACGCTGTGGTCATAATGATCGATAACAGAATGAAACAGCAAGCTTAGCACGTGCTCTGACGTTCTGGCGTCAGTCAGGCTCAGGAATTAACCCTTTCATTCCTGCACCCAATCCACTGACTGCAAAAACTTAACCCTTTGATTCACCCACCGCATCCAGCAGATTTCTGAAACAAAAATTTAACGCTTTGAAACCCTCATCCCATCCACCAGCTTCCTCGAGAAAACTGGTGAATAAGGTGAGGAAGTCAAAGGGTTACGTTTTTGCTTTGTTAGCATGGCTGACAATGCATGAAGCTGGTGGATAGGGTGAGGGAGTCAGAGAGTGAAGTTTTTGCTTTCTCCCTCGCTCTATCCACCAGCTTCCAGCTCCCCTTTGACTCCTGCACCCTATCCACCAACTGCAAATGTACTTAACCCTTTGATCCCACACCCTATCCACCAGTTTCCTGAAACAAAAACCTAACCCTTTTACTCCCTCATCCTATCCACCAGCTTCTTTCAGGAAACTGGTGGAAAGGGTGAGGGAGTCAAAGGGTTAAGTTTTTGCTTTACAAGCATGCTTGGCAATGCAGGAAGCTGGTGGACAGGGTGCAGGAGTCAAAGGGTTTTTAAATTCGTGTGCAAGAGCAGCACGCTCAAATTCTCATCCCTGGAATCGATCAGACACAATAGAGTGGTACAGAGTTACCTACTGGGCCCACAGGACTACGGTACTCAGCTCTATCTGTCCTGTCACGCCTTTCCCTCCTTGTAAGTCTCCAGTTTTCAGTGTCTCCCAGTTTCCCTGCAGAAATAGCAATGGCATGGACGAAAATAGTAACTGTCCGGACTCCTCCCCTTTCTCCTTTATGGAGCCATAGAAGCGGCCCTCTACTCACCCCCCTGCCCCACCTCCCCAACCCCCACCCTATTGAAATGTCGATGCCCCAGCTTGTGAACCAGATCAGCGGACCCCAGTTTACTATGTGATGATAGATGGGAAAGACAGCAGATGACGCTGTGGTCATAATGATCGATAACAGAAATGCAACAGCAAGCTTAGCACTTGCGCTGTGAATCAAATACGTTCTGGCGTCAGTCGGGCTCAGGAATTAACCCTTTCACTCCTGCACCCTATCAAGCAATTGCAAAAATTGAACCCTTTGCTTCCCTCACCACATCCAGTAGATTCCTGAAATAAAAACTTAACCCCTTGACTCCCTCACCCAATTAACCAGCTTTCTGCAGGGAACTGCTAGATAAGGTGCAGGAATCAACGGGTAAGGTGTTTGCTTTGCTAGCATGGTCGGCAATGCAGAAAGCTGACGGAAGGTGTGAGGAAGTCAAAGGGTTAAGGTTTTGTTTTGCTAGCATGGTTCGCAATGCAGAATGCTGGTGGATAGGGTGAGGAGTCAAAGGGTTAAGTTTTTGCTTTGCTAGCATGCTTGACAATGTAGGATGCTGGTGGACAGGGTGCAGGAGTCAAAGGGTTAAATTAATGTGCATGAGCAGCACGCTCAAATTCTCATCATTCGAATCGATCAGACACAGTAGGGTGGTACAGGGTAACCTACCGAGCCCCTAGCACATTACATTACAAAATTAGAACATTATAATTTAATGGGGTTTTTAACACCAATTGGGGCATGGACGATAACAGGAAACACATGTGAATGAAAATCCAACGGGATTATCAGATAACATGAAGCAAAAAAAATTAGAGAAAGAGAGACAGACAGACAGACAGACAGACAGACAGACAATCAGACAGAGACAGAGACAGAGACAGAGAGAGGGAGGGAGGGAGGGAGAATTAGTTCAACAAAAAGAAAAACATTCAGTTGAAATTGATAGAATATTCAAGTG
>CM060312.1:69948236-69955736 GCA_030674185.1 Monoplex corrugatus | reverse complement strand
GTAAGACGAGAGAAGGCTCTTCTGTTCTTCTTGGTCCTGTAGCTAGACTTGACCTAGTTGTGTGGCTATGTCCCAGGGTTTGTCATCTCCCCACCTTGCCATTTCGCTTTGTAAAAAGGTAACTGATTACAGAGTCTGAACGTGTCATGCAGTGCATGGATAGACCCCCCCCCCCCTCCCCGTCTCCATCGCTTGGTGAAATGGTGTCGGGGGTTAAGGAAGTGAATTGTCCGGAGAGTGGCGAGGCATTGATGCTCTGGGTCCCAACTTGCACCTTCGGATGTTTTTTCCTTGTTCACTTCGATATCTCAATTAAGCCTATGATAGATTGGGATAGATGTTGTGGTATGATTGTTGTTCTTTTTGTTACATTTATAAGGTTTCAACTGCAACATGCTCTGACTCTAAAGAGAAAACATTTTTTACAGTTACAAGACAGTCTGGGTTGAAAACTATTAGACACAAGAAAGATGAAGCAGAATAAAAGAAGGAAGCGGAAAGAAAAAGAAAAGGAGGAACAAGAGGTCAAGGAAAAAGAAAAAGAAGGAGGGGAGAAGAAAAAGAAGAGGAAGAAGAAGGAGGAGGTGGTGGAGGAAGAGGAGGAGGAGAAGGAAAAAAAAGAAGAAAATGAAGAAAAGAAGATGCTGATGGTGACGAAGAAGAATAGAAGAAAGGAAGAAATAAGAAGAAGGAAAATAAAAATCATAAGAAGGGGATAAGGAGAGAAAAAAAGAGAGAGAGAAAGAAAAAATGAAGAAGAAGAAGGAAAAAAGAAAAAAAGAAAGAAGAAGAAGAAGATGAAGAAGAAGAGAAGAATGCAAGAAGAAGAAGAAGATGAAGAAGAAGAAGAAGAGAAGAAGAAGGAAGAAGAAGAAAGAAGAAGAAAAGAGAAGAAAAAGAAGAAGGAAGAAAAAGAAAGAAGAAGAAGAAGAAGAGAAGAAGAAGATAGATGAAGAAGAAGAAAGAAGAGAAGAAGAAGAAGAGTAAAAGAAAGAAAAGAAGAAAGAGAGGAAGAAAAAAGAGAAGAGGAAAGAAGAAAAAGAAGAGAAGAAGGAAGAAGAAAGAAAGGAAAAAGAAAAGAAGAAGAAGAACAAGAAGAAGAAAAGAAAAAAGAAAAAAGAAAAAAGAAGAAAAGAAACAAAGAAGAACAAGAAAAGAAAAGAACAAGAAGAAAAGAAAAGAACAAGAAAAACAGAAGAAGAACAAGAGAACAAGAAGAAGAATAAGAAGAAAGAACAAGAACAAGAAGACAAAGAAACAAGAACAAGAAGAAGACAAGAACAAGAAAAACAAGAAGAACAAGAACAAGAAGAAAGGGGAGAAAGAACAGGAGGAAGAGAAACTTAGCAGAAGAAAAGAAGAGGAGGAGAACGAAGAAAAAGAAGGAAAGATCACTGAATGATGGGGACAGGGCCTTTGGCAATGTTGGGATGGTGATGGGACAGGGGGGTGGGGAGTGGGGGTGGGGGATGGGGAGGAGAGCTCCAACACGTTCCGTCTCCGATGTGTAAGATTGCGTCTGAAGGACAAAGATCGATGAATCGACAGAACAGTCTTATTTCTGGGTTAGAGCAAACTGGAAAGAGAGACTGGGACACAGAGAGAGACAGACAGACAGACAGACAGACAGATAAAGAGAGGAGAGAGAAGAGACAGAGAGACAGAGAGAGAGAGATAGGGGAGAGAGAGAGAGACAGAGACAGGGAGAGAGACAGACAGACAGACAGACAGAAGGATAGACAAACAGAACAAACAGACAGAAATTGAAAAGAGGAAGAAGAAGAAAACAACAACAGAACAAGAAGAACAACAACAAGAACAACAACAAGAACAAGAAAAAGGACAAGAACAGGAACAAGAAGAAGAACAACAACAACAAAAACAAGAACAAGTACAAGAACAAGGACAAGAAGAAGAAGAAGAAGAAGAAGAAGAAGAAGAAGAAGAAGAAGAAGAAGAAGAAAGAAGAAGAAGAAGAAGAAGAAGAAGAAGAAGAAGAAGAAGAAGAAGAAGAAGAAGAAGAAGAAGAAGAAGAAGAAAGAAGAAGAAGAAGAAGAAGAAGAAGAAGAAGAAGGAAGAAGAAGAAGAAGAAGAAGAAGAAGAAAGAAGAACAGAAGAAACAGAAGAAGAAGCAATTTTATTTTCGACGATAATGGCACTAGCACGTTAATGGCTTTTTACACCCAACTCTCGCCCATGGAGGGTCTACACGAATACAAACACAATAAAATATTCAGAGAGAGGGAGAGAGAGAGAGAGAGAGACGGAGAGAAAGAGAGACAGAGAGAAAGAGAGAGAGAAAGAGAAAGGGAGGGATAGAGAAGAGAGAGAGAGAGGAGAGAGTGATGAGAGATGTGATTGATTGATTGATTGATTGATTGATTGATTGAGATTGATAGATGTTATGTTTAGCTTCCATTGCAAAGACAATGACAAATGGACAATGTTTGGTCAATTTCTTTAAACACAACTTAAACATAATATATAAACTTAAGCAAGTGCACTAAAATAGGCATAAAAACTGCTCTAAATTAACCTAAAATTGTTTCTGCACATCACATTCCCTAAGAGCCAAACATGCAGTTAGTTAATAACTGTACCCGATTATCAATCCTAACAGAAAACATGTAAGGTTTAAAGAGTAAATGGGCCAGCAAGGCTGAAAATAATGAAGGCTGAAAATAATAGGAAGAGATGACAGGAAGCGAAGAGGAAAAGCAGAAACAAAGTGAACGACAGAAAAGAGGAAACTTCCAGTGCAGAATTCCCAGAGGGTGGGGGATACTGTTTATACTGAAAGAGCCCCCCGGCACCCCCGTGGGGGACTCTAGTTTCCTGGCTTTTAACCAAAAGTCCATCACTTCACTAGTAGCAGCACACTTACTAACCTCCTTACATACTTGCTTGCTTGCTTCCTTACTCACATGCTTGGTTGTTTACTTACTTACTTACTTAACTTATTTACTTACTTACTTACTTACTTGCTTGTTTGCTTGCTTGCTTGCTTGCTTACATACTTAGCCTACTTACTTAAGTACGTACGTACTTACTGACGTACTTATCACTGACTGGCTTACCGACTGACTGACTGACAGACTGACTGACAGACTTACCTATTTGTTTACTTACTTGCTTACTTACTTATTTACCTACCTACCTGCCTACCTATGTACCTACCTACCTACTACTTACTATTTTCTTACTTACTTATTTACTTACTTACTTACTTACTTGCTTGCTTGCTTACATACTTAGCCTACTTACTTAAGGACGTACGTACTTACTGACGTACGTATCACTGACTGGCTTACCGACTGACTGACTGACTGACTGACAAACTGACTGACAGACTGACTGACAGACTTACCTATTTGTTTACTTACTTGCTTACTTACTTATTTACCTACCGACTTGCCTACCTATGTACCTACCTACCTAACTTACTATTTTCTTACTTACTTATTTACTTACTTACTTACTTACTTATTTACTTACGTACCCACCTACTTCCTTCCTTCCTTCCTTATTTACTTACTTACTTACTTACTTATTTACTTACTCACTCACTTACTCACTCACTTACTCACTCACTTACTCACTCACTTACTCACTCACTCACTCACTCACTTCTTACTTACTATCCGTTTGCCACTTGTACCTCCCTTGGGTGACAACGAAAGTTCTCCTCTTCTACACGTTCTGGGCCAGCCTCTGTATACTGTGGTGCCCCAAGCCTGTCTACTGTTCGTCGCTATGAGTTCTTGGGTCTTCCTCTCTTCCGTCTTCCTTCTGGTGTCCAACAAATGGCAGACAGGATGATGTTATCCTGCTGTGTTCGGATACATGCCCAGTCCATCTCTATTGTCCTTCCATGGATAATAAATAAGAGCAGTGCTTATGTTCTCTTGCTTACATCGGGGCAATAGAATGCCAAGCGCCAACTGCTAACAGGTATCAACAAAAGAAAGCTTAAATATGCCATGCCATCAGAAACACCAAAACGGATCTGATGTCAACGGTTTCTGCAGGGAAAAAGTTGAGGCGAGGAGAAGGAAGGGATGACAGCACACCTCTTATTTCAACAACATCGCTGATGTCTGTGGTCTGGGGATCCAGGAAGTCGCCCACAGATGTCTCAATCGTGTGACCTGGAGAAGACTTGTGACGTCGAGCGTGGCTCCTACCGCTGATCCCGGTGATGGGAGAGATGTTAGGGGTGAAAACAGAAGTTGGTTGGAGAGGGCCTTATTAGACCAGAAGATTCACATGAATTATCCAGGGTACTTTGTGTGGAAGGGACATGGTGTTCGTCTGTCGTCGTCGACAATGACCATGGCTTCATGAAGTTGCTTTGAGTCAGTGTGTCCGGAGGTGACTGATCAATCCTATCCGGGCACGGAAGTAACGTCCACAGGTTGGAAGGGACATAGCTTGGTAAGGTCTTTCATTCTCTGTCATCTTCCAACAGTCTGAGCAATAAAGTTGGGTGGAAAGAACACAAGCTCTGTTACTGTCTCAGTTTAGTCTCACTTCTCATCTCTCTCCCTCGCCGGGATGGGCGGTAGGGGCCACTCTCGACGTCACAAGTCTTCTCCAGGTCACACGATTGAGACATTTGTAGGCGACCTCCTGGATCTCCAGACCACAGACTCCAGCGATGTTGTTGAAATAGGAGGTGTGCGGTCGTCCCTTTCTTCTCCTCGCCTCAACTTTCCCCCTGTCTCAGTTTATTGGTGATGCACAACACACAGCACACTGAGTGTGTTATATGATCTTTGTGGTAGGTTGTGCTAGACGGACTTGCGGAGTGGCTGAAGACGAGGAGGGTGGAGGAGATACTTGGGGCAACAAGAGATAGAGACAGATGGAAGTCCATGATCGCCAACGCCATGTGGCAAAGCACCTGATGATGATGTGGTAGGTTGTGGGGCCAGTGGATACAGTACCAGTCTTGGACGCCAGAAACCAGAGTTCGATTCCCTGCCGCATAGGGGAAATTCCCCCCTCCTTCCTCCTCCACTAGACCTTTAGAGTGGTTTCATCATCATCATCATCATGTGCCCTGCCTCATGGCATCTGGCGATCATGGGCTCTCCACACGAATCTAATCTTCTGTCGCTGCAAGTACAACCTCCCACCCTCTCTCTTTCATAAGCCACCCTGCAAGTCCGTCCAATATTTTCTCCCTGGGTCTACTTGGTGTTCTCTTTCCTTCCAGCTTCCTGTTGTGACTAGGTGCTCTAATTCCCCTTTAGCTTTCCTCATAAAATGTCTATAAATGTTGTTTGGATTTTTTTCCCAATCTTCTGTATTAATCAGGTGGTTTGGATACTACTATTTCGGATGAGATTGCGAAACCGAAGTCATACGTGCAGTATGAATTAAGTGCTCATACAAAACCCGAAGCAACGATAGATGTGTCCCATTGCAAATTTCAGTTGAAAACTCCGCTGTTACATGGATTGACAACCATTACTGTATACGAAAGAAAAATGAATTGTCCCCGTGAGAGCGGTGTGCATTTTACGAAGAGAAATTCAGTTGTGATTGAATTAAGAAATCTATTCCACTTCACTGGTATGGTGATCTCTCTCTCTCTCTCTCTCTCTCTCTCTCTCTCTCTCTCTCTCTCTCTCTCTCTCTCTCTCCTCTCTCTCTCTCTCTCTCTCTCTCTATCTCTCTCTCTCTCCCCCCCTCTCTCTCTCTCTCTCTCTCTCTCTCTCTCCCTCCCTCGAATGGCCTTCAGAGAAAGTCCTTGAGGTCTCTCGTTTTACGGACGGGGTTAGAAACAAGTAAACAGGCAAACACAACCACAAGCAGACACCACCACAGGCAGACACATCAACACCACAGGTAGACATCACCACAGGCAGACACATCAACACCACAGGTAGACATCACCACAGCAGACACATCAACACCACAGGTAGACATCACCACAGGCAGACACATCAACCCCACAGGTAGACATCACCACAGGCAGACACATCAACACCACAGGCAGACACATCAACACCACAGTAACATCACCACAGGCAGACACATCAACACCACAGGCAGACACATCAACACCACAGTAGACATCACCACAGGCAGACACATCAACACCACAGGCAGACACATTAACACCACAGGCAGACATCACCACAGGCAGACACCACCACAGGCAGACACATCAACACCACCACAGGCAGACACCACCACAGGCAGACACACAACAACACCACCACAGGCAGCACCACCACCACAGAACAACACCACCACAGAGACACACACACAGCAACACACGACACATCAACACCACACGGCAGACACACACAGGCAACACATCAGACACCACCACAGCAGACACACAAACCACCAGCAGCAACCACACAACACACCACAGCAGACACAAAGATCACACACAGGACACACCACAGGCACACCATCACCACAGACAGACACATCAACCACCACAGGCAGACACATCAACCACACAGGCAGACACCACACAGGCAGACACCACACAGGCAGACACCACACAGCAGACACCACACAGGCAGACACATCACACGACACATCAACACCACCACGACAACACCACCACAGGCAGACGCCTCCACAGGCAGACACCACCACAGGCAGACACCACCACAGACAGACACCACCACAGGCAGACGCCTCCACAGGCAGACGCCACCACAGGCAGTCACCACCACAGGCAAACACATCAACACCACCACAGACAGACATCACCACAGGCAGACACCACCACAGGCAGACACATCAACAACACCACAGGCAGACACCACACAGGCAGACACCACCACAGGCAGGCACACCATGATGTACGTTACGCTTGGCAAAGGCCAGTTGGCTTAACATTTGCGTCTGTCTGTCTGGCTGTATAAAGCGCGTTCTGATTCTATTTTCGGTGTGTGTGTGTGTGGTCTTTATTCTTGGTTTTTGTTTTGTTTTTTTCAGGTTCCATGTTTGCTTGAAGTTGTCTGTTTTTCGTACTGTTTTGGATTTCTTAGATCGTTGAGATGTGAGATAGATGAGACCCCAACTACCACAGATTACCAGTTTGTGGGGGCGAGTCCTTCTCTTGTCAATGTTTGGTTGGAAGACAAGCTTCAACACGATGTTACTCTAGGATAATAGCATCAGGTCCTATTGGATCTGTCTTACAGCTAGTTCTTGCTATTCTGCGGGTTGGTTGGTTCTTTTGATAGAGCCATGGACTCAAGATCTGACATCTCGAGTTCAACCCCAGACTGCAATATTAAAACCTGGCCTGTTCGCTGCCCATCTGAATGTTTCCATCATTCTGGTGGTGTCAGCTTTGTGTTTCAAAAGACCCTTTCCCCCTCTTCAATTTCAAGACCTTGCCAGCGCATAGGGTTTTGCGCAGGCTTAGGGAGTAGTCTGCCAGATAATTCTTAGAAGATTTGGATGGAGCACATATGGAATTGTCCCAGTGCGATGAATCCCTCTTGAACGAACTCCAAACTCCAA
>CM060312.1:69918236-69920736 GCA_030674185.1 Monoplex corrugatus | reverse complement strand
TTTCTTTATGTTGTCTATTAGAAGTTTTGTTATGTTTTGTTCTCTCTGTGTGTGTGTGTGTGTGTGTGTGTGTGTGTGTGTGTGTGTGTGTGTGTGTGTGTGTGTGTGTGTGTGTGTGTGTGTGTGTGTGTGTGTGTGTCATTGCAGCCAACGTCATCCATCGTCTGTGCTGATACCAGCTGGTGATTTCTTTTCTTTTTTTTCCTTCTTCTTCTGTTCTCTTTTTTTTATAGTTCTTATAGTTCTCTTGTGTTTTTGTTTTTTTTCTCTCTTTTCTATTGTCGATTTTTCTCTGCTATTATCAACATTTGACAATACAACACATGACCTTGTCTTGTCTTCTTTTGTTATACGAAATACGTGTTCTTAGTCTTTTGTGTGTGTGTGTGTGTGTGTGTGTGTGTGTGTGTGTGTGTGTGTGTGTGTGTGTGTGTGTGTGTGCGTGCGTGCGTGTGTGTGTGTTGTGGTTGTGTGTGTGTGCGCGCGCGCGCGTCTCTGTGTATGTGTGTCCTTCTAGTTCCTATTCGCTTGAACGCAGGATGAAAACGTTGGTTTGAATGACGTAAAGTTAACCATTAAACTCCCGCACCCTATCCACCAACTGCAAAAACTTAACCTTTTGACTTCCTCACCCTATCTACCAGCTTCCTGCAGGATGCTTGGAAATGATGGAGGCCCTTTCAGTATGAATAGTTGCCCACTTTCTGGAAATTCTGTGCAAGAAATTTTGTCTTTCTGTCACTCTCTTCCATTCTTTCTTCTCTCTTTGTTTTCTGACACTTCTTCCTATCGTGTTCTGCCTTGCTGGTCCATTCAGCCATATATATTCAATAAAGCCTGAAGACTTACTCTTAGGATTGATGGTTGGGTACATGTATTGACTGCACGGTTGCCACTAAGGAAATGTTCTGTGCAGGACCAACTTAAGGTAATTTAGGCCATTTTTATGAATGCTTTAGTGTCCTTATTTATGTTCACATTTTTTTTCAAGATTATTGAAATCTCTGGTGATAAACTGGACAGGAATGGTCAACACCAGGGACATCATCATTATCATCAGGTGCCCTGCCGCATGGCGTTGGCGACCATGGACTTCCAACCATCTCTATCTCTCGTTGCCCTTAGCATCTCCCCCATCCTCCTCATCCCCAGCCACTCTGCAAGTCCGTCCAGCATTCTCTCCCTGGGTCTACCTGGTGCTTTCTTTCCCTCCAGCTTTCCCGTTGTGCCCAGGTGCTCCAAATCCCCCTTCCTCATAAAATGGCCTATAAATGTTGCCTGTCTTTTCCTAATCTTCCTTATGAGTGATCTTCTTGTGTCTGCCTCCATCAAGACTGTCTCGTTTGTTTTCTTTGCTGTCCATGGAACTCTCAACATTCTTCTGAGAAACACATCTCGGCTGCCTCAATCTTGCTCTGGCTTTGCTTGCTGACTGTCCACGCCTCGCATCCGTACAACAGTATTGGTTCTATATAACATTCAAGGACTCTCTTTCTGAGATTATGTGTGTGTATACATTGATATGTGTACATTGTTTTCTTTTCCAGCTTTTTTCCCAACCAGATGTGTACATTTTGGCATGTGTTATAGCCCTGATATGGCTCTATGCAATCGGCTAGATTTAACCCTTTGTCTCCCTCACCCTATCCACCAGCATCCAGCATTGTCAGCCATGACAGCAAAGCAAAAACGTGACTTTTACTCCACACCTATTCAACAGCTTCCTGTAGAAGCTGGTGGATAGAGTGAGTGAGTGAAAGGGTTAGTTTTTGCAGCTGTGGATTGGGTGCGGAATGAAGGTTAACATAAAATAGCGTGTTGCCTAGAAGTCACGATGAAACAGTGAAGTACTATCATATCCATTTTCTCATTTTGAATTATTTCACAATTGTCCTTATGTTTTTGGGTTATTTCAAATTCTTTCATTTTTGGTTACTGGAGTTAGAACTTCTTCTCGTAATTTTGTAGTGTTCTGCTCGTTCGCCCAGTAACTCTAACTCACCTCTCTCTCTTATTCCATCTTCTCTCCCACATCCCTCTGTCTTCTCCCATTCTCTTCTATCTTGATTCTCTCTTGTTCTTTTCTTCTTCTTCTTCTTCTCTTCTTCTTCTTCTTCTTCTTTTCTTCTTCTTTTCTTTTTGCTTCTTCTGTTTCTTGTTCTTGTTCTTTTCTTGTTCTTGTTCTTTCTTGTTCTTTCTTCTTCTTGTCTTTTCTTGTTCTTCTTCTTTTCTTTTCTTTCTTCTTGTTCTTTTCTTCTTCTTCTTCTTCTTTTCTTTTCTTTTCTTCTTCTTTCTTCTTCTTCTTCTTCTTCTTCTTCTTCTTCTTCTTCTTCTTCTTCTTCTTCTTCTTCTTCTTCTTCTTCTTCTTTCTCTCTTCTTCTTCTTCTTCTCTTCTTCTTCTTCTTCTCTTCTTCTTCTCTTCTTCTTCTTCTTCTTCTTCTTCTTCTTCTTCTTCTTCTTCTTCTTCTTCTTCTTCTTCTTCTTCTTCTTCTTCTTCTTC
>CM060312.1:69908236-69913236 GCA_030674185.1 Monoplex corrugatus | reverse complement strand
TGTTTCTGTGTTTGTTAGTTTTGTCGAGGGATATGTCTTTCCTCCTGAAACGTGTTTTCATTCAAAGAACATATCTACACATTATGAGCAAAGTTCTAATCACAACATATGACACATGCATGTCAAGGCAGTTTTGTTTTGATTTCTTTTGTTTTGTTTTGTTTTGTTTGGTTTGGTTTGGTTTGGTTTGTTTGGGTTTGTTTTGTTTTGTTTTGTTTTGTTTTGTTTTGTTTTGTTTGTTTTGTTTCGTTTCATTCCGGTTCGTTTCGTTTCGTTTGTTTTGTTTTGTTTCGTTTTGTTTCGTTTCGTTTTTGTTTGTTTGTTTTGTTTTGTTTTGTTTCGTTTTTGTCAAAAGAAAGTACTATATTGATAAAATACAATAACGAACATCAACATCAGACTGAATAAGTAGTCTTAAAGAACCTTGTATTGCTCTGCTAATGATCAATAAAACAGCCATTTCTCTCTAAAAAATAAGCAAGTTTCGCTTAGATCTCCAGTTCTTTAGACAACATATCGATTTCAGGTCGGGGGTGCCAGAAAAAGAGATAGCGGGATGGGGGGAGGGGGAGGTCATCCTTTGCTGAAACGGAATGGCCAATCTCCAGGGAACTGGTCCAAGACTGGCATGACCTACTTTATTGGTCTTCGTGGTCCGTGGCTTCGTCCTTGGGATCCTGGTGCTCTTTGCATATTGCTATTGACAAGCTTTTAGAGCAACTCCGCACAGAACGGTCATCCTGTTAATTTCTGGCATCGAACGGTTCAGTCTCTAGGAGCTGGCCCAGAACTGACCTGTCCTGATTTATTGGCTTTCTTTGATGGTGGTTTCTTTCCTGGGATATCTCCCGCGTGGGGATGCCAGTGGCTCTTTCAGTTATTGTAAGAAGGTCAGGTTTAATGTAGTACACCCCGTTGTTCGAACTAAGAATCATTAGCAAGTGAACCTTATAGTGTCTCCACCTTCTGGAAATTCTGTACAGAAATTTCCTCTTTTCTGTCACTCTCTTTGTTTCGTGTCGTTGCTCCTTTGCTTTCTGTCATTTCTTCCTATCATTTTCTGCCTTGTTGGTCCATTCACCTGTATGTGTTAGATTAAGTCTTACGTACTTTCTCTTATGATTGATAATTGCCTATGTGTCTTAAGTGCATTTTTGGCTCTAGGGAAATGAGATATGCTGAAGCAATTTTAGGTAATTTAGGCCTGTTTCTATATATGTTTAGTGTCCTTAGTTATGTTTCTGTTTATATTCAGGTTTGTTTTGTGATTCCCCTTTGTGGTAAATTAGCCGGAGTGGTCAAGGCCAGGGGTATCTCTTAGATAATGTGCGCAAATGCATTGATATGTTGACTAAATTTTCTTTTTTCCTTATTTACCTATTTAAGTGTTGTTTATGTTTTGAAACGGTTATAGCCCGAGATGGCTCTACACAGTCGGCTGGGCTTTAAAAAAAACACCAATAAAATAACAGTGTGTACCTAATTTTCTTTACCTTATTTACCTGTTGAAGTGTTGTATGTTTTCAAATGATCATAATCCTGATATGGCTCTACACAGTCCCTGGGTTTTAAACAAAAATAACAATAAAATAACAATGTGTACTTCATTTTCCTGTCCTTTTTAGCTGTTGAAGTATTGCGTATGTTTTGAAGTGGTTGTAGTCCATGGACAGCAAAGAAAACAAACAGACAGTCTTGACGGAGGCAGACACAAGAAGATCGTTGATAAAGAAGATTAGGAAAAGACACGCAACATTCATAGGCCATTTTATGAAGAAAGGGGAATTACAGCACTTGGTCACAACAGGAAAGCTGGAAGGAAAGAGAACACCAGGTAGTCCCAGTGAGAAAATACTGGACTGGATTTGCAGGGTGGATGAGGACAGAGAGGGCGGAAGATGTACTTGCAGAGACAAGGGATAGAATCATATGGAGGGCCATGATCGTCAGTGCCATGTGGCAGGGCACATGATGATGATATAGCCCTGATAAGGCTCTACGCAGTCGGCTGGGCTTTAAACAAAAATAACAGTAACAATCCGTGGGTCCTGGTGTTCTTGGCATGCTGCTTCTGACAGACCTTTGGACAATACATACAAAGCAATAATTTACCAAGCTGCTGGTCAGCTACCAGTGCGTGGGTGGCCAAAGTTGAATGCTCGGTAATGAGTTTTTACAGGTATGGGTTAGGCTGAAAGCGTGTTGGTGGACATGTCGGGTATAATGCTTGTTGGAGGGGATTGTGTGTTGTTGGAGGGGGTTGTGTGTGCGTGTGTGTGTGTGTGTGTGGTGTGTGTGTGTGTGTGTGTGTGTGTGTGTGTGTGTTGTGTGTGTGTGTGTGTTGTGTGTGTGTGTGTGTGTTGTGTTTGTGTGTTTGTGTGTGTGTGTGTATGAGTGTGTGTGATGTGTTTACTGTGTGCGTGCGTGTTTGCATGTGTTTGCGTGTGTGTGATGTGTGTATGTCTGTGTGTGATTTTGTGTGTGTTGTGTGTGTGTGTGTGTGTGTGTGTGTGTGTGTGTGTGTGTGTGTGTGTGTGTGTGTGGGGTTGAGTGTGTATGTGCGTGTTGTGTGTGTTGTGTTCTATTTTTCTACTTCCAGTGTGCTTGAACTAGGTCAGTCAGTATAATTTAGATTTTAAAGAAAATGAAAATATGGACACTGGTGGAAAGGAAATTGCTGTCACCTACACAATCCCATCCCCACACACCCCTGACCCGAAAAAGAAATGACGGAGGTGCTCTTTTGAACTCTCTAAAATAAGCTCAGATGGTTGGGATATGGAGGGGCCTGGGTCATGACAGGAGGAGCGAGTACAAAGGATACATTGGGGGGAAGTGGTAATGTTATGAATATATAGTTCACATGTTAATGGTTGTGAGTTCGAACCACGGGGTGTACTATATTAAATCTGATCTTCTTACTGCCCAATAGCGGGCCTCAGTAGCTCAGTTGGTTGAGTGTCGGATTCGCATGCTAATGGTTGTGGGTTCGAATCCCGGGTTGCGCTACATTAAAACTGGCCTTCTTACTGTCCTCTGGTGGTGTCAGTATAGGAGTAGATAAAGTCCCCCTTCCCACACTTTCTTGGGATGGTTATCCTCGGCGGCCATAACACCTGAGGTGGGTGTCGACGTAAAAACTGAAACAGATCAAATCAAATTGCTGCCGTGTTAGCGTAATTGTTGTTCTGGTGATGTCGGTGTAGGATTAAGTCAGTCCCCCTTTCTCCACTTCCCTGGGATGATTATCACCGTCATCCTTATCACCTCAGTTTGGTGCTGAGTCCTTTTTGTTTGTTTGTTTTTGTGTTTGTTTTGCTTGCTTGTTTCTTTGTTTGCTTGCTGGCGTACTTGTTTGTTGTTTGCTTGCTTGTTTCTTTGTTTGTTGCTTGCTTACTTGTTTGTTGTTTGCTTGTTTGTTTTTGTGTTTGTTTTGCTTGCTTGTTTCGTTGTTTGCTTGCCGGCGTACGTGTTTGTTGTTAGTTTGTTTTGTTTGTTTGTTTGTTTGTTTTTGCTTGTTTTTGTGTTTGCTTGCTTGCTTTGTTTCGTTGTTTGCTTGCTTGCTTGCTTACGTGTTTGTTGTTTGTTTGTTTTGTTTGTTTGTTTGTTTTTGTGTTTGCTTGCTTGCTTGTTTCTTTGTTTGTTGCTTGCTAAAATGTTTATTGTTTGTATATTTGTTTTGTTTGTTTTTGTGTTGTGCTTGCTTGCTGCGTTGACTTGCTTGTCGTTGTGTTTGCTTGTGTTACTTGCTTGTCGTTGTTTGCTTGTTTGCTTGTTATGTTTGTTTGGTTTGTTGTTTGTTTGTTTGTTTGTTTGTTTGTTGTTGTTTGCTTGTTTATCTGTCTGTCCTTTTGTTTGTTATAGAGAGGCGCAGAAGAGGACATACTGATCGTGAGTAGGCGGTAGAACGAAGGATTTGCATGCGTTTTGGGGGGGTTAACAGGGGAGGGGTGGGGGGGGGGAGAAGGGCAGTGGTTCTAAAATAGAAATGAGTGTGGGGTGATCTGAAATAGACTTGGGGTGGGTGGTGTATAAAGAGAGCGAGAGACGTTTTAAGATAAGGATACAAGATGGACCACAGTACCGAGAATAAATAAGCTTAGGGTGTAGGGTAAGAGACAGCACGGATGATGAATATTAAGATATAAAGGAGAGTGGATGATCTGAAATTCTTCGTTCTTCTTCTTTGCTTCCTCTGGATATCCATTGAAGTATTCCAGAAAATGAGAGTAGTGGTCTTTAAATCGTTCTAGAACATACAGATTTTGTAAACTGCATCTTCTTAAAGTCAGTTGCCATCTTAAAATCTTCCAATAAGTAGGCAGCTGTGGTTTTGAAATCGTTCAAAAACATACAGACTTCTTAAACTTAATCTTCAGAAAGGCAGCTATGGCCTCACAAAAGTACATTCAAGAACCACACAGACTTTGTAAGCTCCATCTTCTGAAAGACAGCGGTGGTCTTCAAATTGTTTACACACACAGCACGCATACACATTTTGTGTGGGATCTGGCCACTGAAAAACAATCAGTTTTGTCGAGCCCAAATACCAAAAACAGCTGTAGTCTTCAGATCATTCAAGAAACACACAGACTTTGTAAATTTCATCTCTCGAAAGACAACCGTTGGCCTTCAAAAAATCGCCCAAGAAGCAGACAGACGTTGTAAACTTGATCTTCTTAAAGACAGTTTTGATCGTCAGATCGTTCAAGAAAACACAGACTTTGTAAATGTCATCGTCTTAAATAAGAATTTATAAACGGCATCTTCTTGAATACAGAATTTGTAAACGTCATCTTCTTAAACACAGACTTTGTAAACTTGATCTTCAAAAACACAGACTTTGTACATTGATCTTCAAAACCACAGACTTTGTAATTTATCTTCAAAACCACTTAAAGACTTTGTAAACTTTATCTTCTGAAACACATACATTGTAAACTCGATCTTCTGAAACACAGACTTTGCAAACTTTATCTTCTGAAACACAAGCTTTGTAA
>CM060312.1:69900736-69903236 GCA_030674185.1 Monoplex corrugatus | reverse complement strand
TCCATCAATCCGGTACTCACTCACTCACTCACTCAATCACTCACTCAGTCAATTAATCAATCAAGCAAGCAAGCAGCCAAGCAACCAAGCAAGCAACCAAGCAATTACTTATCAGTTAATCAATCAAATTCGTCATTCTCACACACTGAAAAACACTCGCTCACCCGCTCACTAACACATTTACTGACTCACTGACTCACTCACTCACTCACTCACTCACTCACTCAACTCAATCAATCAATCAATCAGTACATCAATCAATCAATCAATCAGTACATCAATCAATCAATCAATCAGTACATCAATCAATCAATCAATCAATAAATCAACCTGTCTTTCTATCTTTATCTATCTATTGTTAACTTCTCTTTAAAGAGTTGATAGGAACGACTAACATTCTATGCGTTAACGTAAATCAGAAATCAACAAAGAAGCACACGTGAGAGAGATAGCGATAGAGATAGATAGATACAGAGAGAGAGAGAGAGAGAGAGACAGAGACAGAGAGAGAAGGGGGAGGGCAGAAGAAGAAATCTGTATAAAATGATATGTTCTAGCTAAAATCCATTCAGGATTGCTAACAGCAAAATGCATCGTACGTATCCAATCTTCATGCTAAGATGTATTGTATTATACAATGTTAACGACAAGATCTATCGTACATTCCATGTTTAAGGCAAGATATATCATATATATATATATATATATATATATATATATATATATATCCAATGCTAATGGTAAGACGTGTTGTGTATATATCCAGGCTAGAAGCAAGACGCAATATACATATATATAACTGATAGAAAGACTACTGTGTGTATCCATTGTTAATGGCGAAATGTATTGTGTATATCCATAGCTTATGGCAAGGCGATTTGTGCATATCCATGGTTAATGGCAACATGTATTGTGTGTATCCATTGCTAATGGCAAGATGAGTTGTATATATCCATAGCTAATGACAAGATGTAACGTGTATATTCTCGCATATTGCAAGATATACTGGGAACCTCCATGGCTAAATAGAAGACATACGTGAATATATCCATACTAAATAGCAATATATACTGGGTACATCCATTGCTAATGATAAGACGTGGTATAGAATTGTAGATACTGTGTTTTTAATATATAAAATGTGCTTCTTTTCTTTCCTTTTCTTTTCTTTTCTTTTCTTTTTTCTTTTTTTTTTTATATTTTTTTATTTCTTTTTCTGTATTTGTTCGTTCTGCTTATGGGTCTTTTCAAAGAGAGAGAGAGGTTGGGATGGCCTGGACTGTGTTGAGGAGTGAAATAGATGGGAGCAAGAGAAAGGGATGAATGGATTGAAGGGGAATAAAAGAGGGGTATGAAATGGAAATGGGTGGAAGCAGGTTAGGAGAAGAGAAGGCGTTTATAAAGCGGGAAAGGGGATGGCTCTTGTGAAATGAAGTTGGGAGGGTTTGGGTTTGTGTGTGTGTGTGTGGGGGGGGGGTTGGTTGGTTGAGTGTGTGTGTGTGTGTGTGTGTGTGTGTGTGTGTGTGTGTGTGTGTGTGTGTGTGTGTGTGTATGTGTTGCATATATATATATGTATCGCATTGGTCTCTACAGTCACAGGCGACGCTGCTTGGACCAAGCAGACAGCCCATCTAGACATTAGAACGGATGTACTTTGTCCATGGTCAGCCATACTATATACATATACATACATACATACATGCATATATATATTATTTATATACATATACATAACATATATGTATCTGTGTCTCTGTCTGTATGTGTCGTCTGTGTGTGTGTTGTGTGTGTACATGTTCGTGTATATGTTAGCATGAGTGTGCATGTTTGTGTGTGCATGCTTGTGTGTGTTTGCATGTGTGTGTGTTTGTATATGTGTGTGTGTGTGTGTGTATGCGTTGTGTGTGTGTGTGTGTGTGTGTGTGTGTGTGTGTGTGTGTGTGTTGTGTATGTGTGTTTTGTGTGTGCATGCACGTTTGCGTGTGAAGGCGTGTTTGGGAGTACGTGCGTGCGTGTGTATTTGTGTGAGCGTATGTACGCGCTCATACTTCTCAAATGACATAGTGTAGCATATATGAAAGTCATCCAGATAATGCAAATTCTTCTTGGGAGAAAAACAAACAAACAAACAAACAAACAAACTAGAAAACAAGGCAAAGTTGCAAAACAAACAAAGAAAAACAAAAAAGAAAGAAACAAATAAATAAACTCCATAATTTCATTTGGTATGACCTGACTTGACCTGATTTTGCCCCTTTTTATTTGAAACTGGGTCTGGAATATTTTCAGCATGTACCTGCACGATTCCGTCGGACATTGTATTAAAGCTGCCTAATGCATTGGTGTTCGTTTTCTTAAAGCATTTCCAAAAGTCATTTGTGTGTGTGTGTGTGTGTGTTTTCTTACAATGTTCTGGCATGATTCTATCCAATTTTGCTCTCAAGAGGCGAAGAATGTTTTCAGATCTAGGATCAAGGGTAACATGAAGGGTAAAATGCTC
>CM060312.1:69870736-69873236 GCA_030674185.1 Monoplex corrugatus | reverse complement strand
AGACAGGGACAGAGAGGAAGTGAGAAAGAGAGAGATAGTGAGAAAGACAAAGAGAGAGAGACAGAGACACAGAGAGAGAGACAGACAGAGAGAGAAAGAGAGACAGACAGACAGACAGAGACGCAGAGAGAGAGAGACAGAGACACAGAGAGACACAAAGAGAGAGACAGAGAGAGAGAAAGAGAGAGAGAGAGACATAGAGATAGAGACAGAGAGGGAGACATAGAGATAGAGACAGAGAGAGAGACATAGAGATAGAGACACAGAGAGACATAGAGATAGAGACTGAGAGAGAAACAGAGATAGAGACAGAGAGACAGAGACAAGGACAGAAAGAAAGTGAGACAGAGAGGAAGTGAGAAAGAGAGAGATAGTGAGAAAGACAAAGAGAGAGAAAGAAAAGACAGAGAAAGAAAAAGGAACAAAAAGGAACAGAGAGACAAAGGAAAAGAAAGAAAGAGAGACAGAGACAGAGAGACACAGAGAGAGAGAGACAGAGAGAGAGAGACACACAGAGAGAGAAAGAGAGACAGAGACATAGACAGAGACAGACAGAGAGGGAGGGAGAAAGTGAGAAAAAAGACAGTAAAACAAAAAGAAACAGAGAGAGAGAGATGCATAGAGATAGAGACAGAGAGACAGAGACAGGGACAGAAGAAAAGTGAGACAGAGACAAGGCGAGAAAGAGAGAAATAGTGAGAAAGACAGAAAGAGAGAGAGAGTGACAGAAAAAAAGAAAAAGAAAAGGGAACAGAAAGACAGAGAGAGACAGACAGACAGACAGACAGAGAGGTAGGGAGAAAGTGAGAAAAAAAGACACTAAAAGAAAAAGAAACAGAGAGAGAGAGAGACAGACAGACAGACAGATAAACAGAGGGACAGAGACAGAGACAAAGGGAAAGTGAGACAGACAGAAGGTGAAAAAGACAGAAAGAGAGAGAGAGCGCGACAGAAAAAAAAAAGAAGACAGAGAAAGAAAAGGAACACAGAAAGAAAGAGACAGAAAGAGACAGAGAGAAGAGAGAGACAGGCAGATAGACAAGAAACAGACAGAGACAGACAGAGAAAGAGAGAGAGAGAGACAGGCAGATAGACAAAGAGACAGACAGAGAAAGAGAGAGAGAGAGAGAGACAGGCAGATAGACAAAGAGACAGACAGAGAAAGAGAGAGAGAGAGACAGACAGGCAATAGACAAAGAGACAGACAGAGACAGACAGAGAGATAGACAGACAAGAGACAGAGAAAGAGAGAGATGGAAATGGAGACAGAGACAGAGACAGGAAAGCAAGAACACGACACTCTGTCGCCCCTACACCACTCCCACCCCCAACTAACAAACGAAGGACTATAGAGCATTGTGTTACGCGAACTATTGCACTTGCACGCACAGCCGTTTTAAATGTCATAAACAACGCAGTTAAATCGAGACAAACAGATATACGAAAAGCGAGAACAAGAGCGTGACAGACAGACAGACAGAGAGAGAGAGAGCGAGACAGACAGACAGACAGAGAGGAGAGAAAAAACATAGGGAAAGAAAAAGAAAAAGAGACAGACAGACAGACAGAGAGGAGAGAAAAAACAAGGGAAAGAAAAAGAAACAGAGACAAGACAGACAGACAGAGAGGAGACAAAAAAAAAATAGGAAAGAAAAAGAAACAGAGACAGACAGACAGACAGAGAGAGAGAAAAAAATATAGGGAAAGAAAAAGAAACAGAGACAAGACAGACAGACAGAGAGAAGAAAAAAATATAGGGAAAGAAATAGAAACAGAGACAGACAACAGACAGAGAGAGAGAGAAAAAATATAGGAAAAGAAACGACGACAGACAGACAGACAATATGGAGAAAAAAATATAGGGAAAGAAAAGAACAGAGACAGACAGACAGACAGAGAGGATAGAAAAAAATATAGGGAAAAAAAGAACAGTAGACAGACAGACAGACAGACAGACAGACAGAAAAGGAGAAAAACATAGGAAGAAAAGAACAGAGACAGACAGACAGACAGACAGAGAGGAGAGAAAAACATAGGGAAAGAAAAGAAACAGAGACAGACAGACAGACAGACAGACAGACAGCCAGACAGAGAGGAGAGAAAAAAACATAGGGAAAGAAAAGAAACAGAGACAGACAGACAGACAGACAGACAGAGAGAGAGAAAAAACATAGGGAAAGAAAAAGAAACAAGACAGACAGACAGACAGACAGACAGAGAGGAGATAAAAAAATATAGGGAAAGAAAAAGAAACAGAGACAGACAGAGACAGACAGACAATCAGACAGATAGACAGGCACACAGAGACAGAGAGAGAAAGAAGACATAGACAGACAGAGACAGACAGAGGAGAGAGAGAGAGACAAACAAACAGACACAGACAGCAGACAGACAGACAGATAGATAGATACATACCTACATACACACATACATACATACATACATACATATATATACATACACACACATATATAATACATACTTACACACATACACAATA
>CM060312.1:69860736-69863236 GCA_030674185.1 Monoplex corrugatus | reverse complement strand
AATAATTCTCAACCCTGTGGCACATAACGTTTAGTACAATAATTACGTCTGCATACGTAGTCACATGCCTATTGACCCATATTGACTTCTGACGTTATGACGCGTTGCGCACGTGCACAAGAAATGTTCTTTGTCAGGGCAACATTCAGGACATCGAAGATATATAAATAAGACGTAACTTAGACATTGTATAAATAACACATAACTTTTACGTTGTTTACAGAATGGTGAAGGCAAGTTTAGAATGAAGCTGGTCGAAAGAATTTAGATTACAATATCAGTCAAGAATGTTAAGAGTTCCATGGATGGAAAAAGAAATCAAACGAGACAGGCTTGAAAGAGCAAGCACACACACAAAAAAAATATTAATAAACATTGATAATAGAATCGATATGTTATACGGTTGTGAGGCGTGGACAGTCAACAAGCAAAACCAGACCAAGAATGAAGCAGCCGAGATGTGGTTTCTAAGAAGAATGTTGAGAGTTCCATGGACAAAAAGGAAACAAACGAGACAGTCTTGAAAGAAGCAAACACTAAAAAAAGATCATTAATAAAGAAGATTAGGAAAAAGACAAGCAATATTTATATGACACTTTATGAGGCAGGAGAAATTAGAGCGCCTAGTCAGAACAGGAAAGCTGGAGGGAAAAAGAACACAGGCAGACCTTGGGAAAAATATTGGACGGACTTACGGAGTGGATGAAGACAGGGAGGGTGGGAGATGTACTTGCAGCATTTTTGTTGAAATATTCTGACCAACACCGCAGGTGTCCGCACTTTTCGGGCCTGGTTGATGCCAGGATATATTATGGCAGTAAGCCTAGAGTACAGCCCTGTTACGCAGTCTCAATCCTAGATGGAACTCCACAACATCATGATATCCTCCTCCTCCTACTCCTCCTCATCATCATCATCGTTGCATTGTAAAACCTGTGTCACCTTCTGATGCTATTAGGACAAGAGCAGACAAGCGCAAAGAAAATCTCCCTAAGTGCTCATCATCATGATCATCATGTGCCCTGCCGCATGGCACTGGCGATCATGGCCCTCTATACGAATCTATCCCTTGTCGCTGCAAGCAAATCTTCCACCCTCTCTGTCTTCAGCTATCCTGCAAGTCCGTCCAATGTTTTCTCCCTGGGTCTTTCTTTGTGTTCTCTTTCCCTCCAGCTTTCCTCTTGTGAATAGGTGCTTTAATGTATTTCTCTTTCCTCATAAAATGCCCTATAAATGTTGTTTGTCTTTTCCTAATCTTCTTTGTTAATAATCTTCTTGTGTGGTCTAAATGCTATGATCCTTAAAAAAAAAAAAAAGGGGGGGGGGGGGGGGGGAAGCAAAGCGAAAAACTTCCAGTTTAGTTTCAGTTTCAGTTTCAGTTTCTGAAGATGACGTCTCCGCATTCGGAACGACTTCCATATGCACTAACGTCACAGATACCATGTGTATGGTGATCATGGCACAAGCCTTAAGCCTGCACATAAACCCATGAGCTGGCCAGGTCCTGAGGCCCTACCGAGACTGTGTTTTACCTAGTCTTTATTTTATACTGGTATTTTATCAGCCTACCACTGGAATAATCTTAGTTACATGTAAATGACATGTGTATGTGTGTATCTTACCTTCAAGAAAGGAACATATATATAAAGTAAATAAATAAATAATTAAAGGTCTGAATCACAACACAACTAGTTATTCTGTTATAAACTCGTTTCACATGACAGAACGCCCTCCCCCCCCCCCCCTCCTTCCTAGTCAATGCCCAAATGTTCAGCCGTCTATCAACTAGGTGAAGAATATATTTCTTAATCATAGATAGGTAAGTAAGTAAGTAAGTAAGTAAATAAGTAAGTAAGTAAGCAAACAAGCAAGCAAGCAAATAAGTGAGCAAGCAAGTAAGCAAAACAAGCAAGCAAGCAAACAAAAAAGAAAAAGAAAAAAAAAAGCAAAGTAAGCAAGCAAGCAAGCAAGCAAGTAAGCAAGCAAGCAACAAGTAAGCAAGCAAATAAGCAAGCAAGTAAGCAAGCAAGCAGGTGAGAAGCAAGTAAGCAAGCAAGCCAGTAGTAAGTAAGTAAGTAAGCCAGTAAGCAAGCAAGTAAGCAATCAAGTAAGTAAGCAAGCAAGTAAGCAAGCAAGCAAATAAGTGAGAAAGTAAGTAAGTAAGTAAGCAAGTAAGTAAGCAAGCAAGTAAGCAAGTAAGCAAGTAAGCAAGTAAGTAAGTAAGCAAGCAAGCCAGTAAGCAAGTAAGTAAGCAAGCAAGCCAGTAAGCAAGTAAGTAAGTAATAGCAAGCAAGCAAGCCAGTAAGTAAGTAGGTAAGCAAGCAAGCAAGCTAGTAAGTAAGCAAGTCAGTAAGCAAGCAAGAGTGCCAGCACTGGGGACACTGTCCGTGAGGCTATAGGGTGTATAAACTGGGACGGAAAATGGGTCTATTTCTGGTACACAGATAAAAGACAACAGCCGGAAGGTTGGAGTGCTCGCGTGTTAGTCTATCGACTGGCT
>CM060312.1:69843236-69848236 GCA_030674185.1 Monoplex corrugatus | reverse complement strand
AAAGAAAAAAAAAAATAAATAAAAAAAAGGTGAACACAAAGGTAATCTCCCTGAGTGCGATGATCCTGAAAAAACAAGTTGATAAACAAAGTCCTGGACCCATAGGTCCAAACACCTCGTTGTGTTCCGTCTGCCGTATCGCTTATGTGGGTCTCATCATCATCATTCATCATCATCATAGGTGCCCTGCCGCATGGCGTTGGCGACCATGGACTTCCAACCATCTCTATCTCTCGTTGCCCCCAGCATTTCCCCCACCCTCCTCATCCAGCCATTGCAAGTCCGTCCAGCATTCTCTACCTGGGTCTACCTGGTGCTCTCTTTCCCTCCCAGCTTTCCCGTTGTGACCAGGTGCTCCAAATCCCCCTTCCTCATAAAATGGCCTATAAATGTTACTTGTCTTTTCTAATCTTCCTTATGAGTGATCTACTTGTGTCTGCCTCCATCAAGACTGTCTCGTTTGTTTTCTTTGCTGTCCATGGAACCCTCAACATTCTTCTGAGAAACTACATCTCGGCTGCCTCGATCCTTCTCTGGCTTTGCTTGCTGACTGTCCACGCCTCGCATCCGTACAACAGTATTGGTTCTATATAACATGTGGGTGCAGACGTTAAACTCCGAACAAACAAACAAACAAACAAACAAACAAACAAAACAAAGGAATAAGCAGAGGAAAGATCAAGGACAAAGCCAGAGTGTTTCAGACGCTGATAGCACCCCGCTGTCTTGTTTGAATAAAATATGGCTTTGACCCTTTCCCGTGCCCCGACACTAATGCAAAGGTACGCAAAATGCACGAGTACGTACGTTTCTGCGGGCATTTCAGAATACACTTTAACCCTTTGGACTCCCGCACCCTGTCCACCAGCTGCAAGAAAAGTTAACTCTTTGATTCCCTTACCCTATCCACCAGCTTTCTGCAGGAAACTGGTGGATATGGTGAGAAAGTCAAAGGAGCCAAAGAGTTAAAGAGATACAAGCATGAACCGAAGTATAGACACAGAGAGAGAGAGGCACACATCACATGCGTATACAAACACACACACACATACACACACACACACACACAACACACACACACACACACACACACACACACCACCACGCACGCACGTGTGCGCGGATGCAAACGCACACACAAACACACAACCACACACACAAGTACATACACAGACATACATCATAATTTCGAAAACCATTTATTATCAGGTTAATTGTATAAATTGTTTTCACAAACACACACACACACGCACACACACACACACACACACACACACACACACACACACACACACACACACACACACACACACACACATACGTACACATACGTGTACATCTACATACAAACATATTCTCTCTCTCTCTCTCTCTCTCTCTCTCTCTGTCTTGGTCTTCTAGTCTTCTGTCTCTGTCTGTCTTCTCTTCTCTCTTCTGCTCTTCTCTTTTCTCCACTCACCTACCCGCACTCCAGACCCACAGACACACACCACGCACACACACATCCCACACAGACACAACACACAGACACACACACCACACAACACACACACAACACACACACACACACACACACACACACACACACACACACACAACACACCACACAAGACAACACACCCACCACACAAACACACAAACAAACACAATACGAAGCAACGCACAGCACAGATCGACAACAGAACACGAGAGAGCGCAAAGCAACGAAACAGCAAGAGAAGGCAAGAGAACAGAAGACGAGAGAGAGAGACAGAGAGAAAAACAGAGACCCGAGGACAGAAAGACAAACAGAACACAGAGAGAGCACAGAGCAACGAGACAAGAGAGAAGGACAGAGAGACGAGAGAGAGAGACAGAGAGAGAACAGAAGAGACAGAGAGAACAGAGAGAGAGAGAGACAGAGAGAGACAGAGAGAGACAGAGAGAGACACAGAGAGACAGAGAGAGACACGACAGAGACACAGAGAGAGACACAGAGACAGAGACAGAGAGAGACAGAGAGAGAGACACGAGAGAGACACACACACAGAGACAGAGAGAGAGAACAGAGCACAGAGAGAGAGCAGACAGAGACACAGAGACAGAGAGAGACAGAGACAGAGAGACAGACAGAGAGAGACACACACACAGACACAGAGAGAGACAGAGACACAGAGAGAGACACACAGACACACAAGAACACAGAGAGACAGAGAGACAGAGGACAGAGACAGAGAGAGACAGAGAGAGACAGAGAGGAGACAAGAGAGAGACAGAGACAGAGAGACGGAGACAGAGAGAGAGAGAGACAGAGAGAGAGAGAGACAAAGAGAGACAGAGAGACAGAGAGAGACAGAGACAGAGACACAGAGAGAGACAGACAGAGAGACAGAGACAGAGAGAGCGCCTTTTGCCCTCGTGTCCCCACAGGCTGTCTGGGGCGTCAGGGAAACGGAACTCTCTGCACGCAAAGGACGAACGCTCGCTCTTCACCAGCAAGGTCAACGACCGTTATGACGACAGGGGGGGGGGGGGGGGGAGGGGGGCAGGGGGCGTGGTAGACAGGTGGGTAAACCTCAGACTTCCAGCCAGAAGATCCTGGGTTCGATCCGCCCAGAAATATCTTTGCCTGGTTGGTTATTGTTAGTGTCATTGACATTTTTGTTTAAAGCCCGGCTGACTGTATAGAGGCACATCGGGGCTATAACCGTTTCAAAACATATGTGACCTCCCACCACGAAATACATGCAAGTCTTAATTAGAATTTTGGGCATTTTGAGATATACATATCACTGGAAAGTGTACATTCTGCTGATTCTTTTGGTACTTGAATAAAGCTTGTACTAAAAAAAAGAAATGTAGACGTTATATATGTTTAAAGTCATTAAGTTGTATGACGGCCATTTTGAGAAAACGGCCTCTAAAGATTTTGTGTGCTCTCCTACACACTTTCCTTAAATTTCTTTATTTGGTGGCTTTGACCCAGTTTGTTTTTAATTTTCGCTGTCATTATCTGAAAGGTTCACCAAAGAGCTTTCCATCAGTATATTACATGTGCAGGTTACGGTTCATAATAAGAGACCAAAATAGGTACTTTTGGTAGGAAATTGCGTTCTTTCTGCTGCGATCAGTGCATTGAAATACCGATTTAAATTGATTCATAATATATTTTCAAGAAAAAAAATATCTGTGGGGGATAGATTATAGTCTACAGGAATCAATTTGAAAAAAAGTCAAAACACCCCAGATAGACCCTCAGTCACCTTTTCAGCTCCTAGTGCTGTTCGACTGACTGCGAGTTAAGATGATTTCGTGGTGGGAGGTCACATATACAATACTACAACAGGAATAAAAAGGAATAGAAAATTAAGTACACATATCAATGCTTTTGCACACAAAATCTAAAGAGAAGCCCCTGGTGTTGACCACTCCGTCCTATTTATCATACAAGGGATTAAAAAAAAAAACTACCTAAACACAAATTTAAACATAGAGAGTGACACTAAAACATATGCAAAAAACGGGCCTAAATTACTCAAAATTGCTTCCGCATATCTCATTTCCCTTTTCCCCTTTAGCCAAAATGCACTAATACAAACACCCAATTATTAATCCTGAGAGAAAGTACTTAAGATTTATCGAACAATACAGGTGAATGGACCAGCAAGGCAGAAAATGATAGAAAGAAATGACAGAAAGCAAAGGAACAAGGCAGAAACAGGGGAAGTGACAGAAAGAGGACATTTCTAGCACAGATGTCCTGAAAGTGGGGATACTGTTTATATGAAAGAGTCTCCGGCTATCTCCATGGGGGGGGAATGTTTGTGAGTAAAGAGAAGTGTTTTTCTTTTCTTTCTTCGTTTTTTTTTTTTTATCTTGCATGTCAACGTGTTTTGACGAGCAAGTGCCTAAACCCTCTCCCTCCGCGTGTACATGCATACAGAATATCAAAATCAGCACGTTTCTTCTCTTCTTCTTCTTGGCGTACGCTGCTACACAATCATCTGAGTCCGGGCGATGAATGACCATTCTCGTTCAAACTTGATGAAATTGTAGCCATTATGCGAAAAGTGCATGCTACCGTGGTTTGTTAGAAGGCGCACGCTGGCCGAGTACCTTTGTCTTCAGCCTTCTAGGTTTTCTGTTGGGGTTGCCCCGCCCTAAACTCCTGGCCATACGTCCTGCCCTGGGAGCACAGGGGGGATTGTTTCTCCGAGGATCCCACCCCGTAGCTAGGGCTTATAGCGGCCCTTACCCGCTGATGAACCCGTCATAGGACACCTGGGGCATTTTTTAAGGATAGCAGCGCCACCTGCTACCCCACCCCGTCCTGATAGGAACACCGCCAGTTTGGTCCGGGACTGCTTGTTTGCTAGCAAGCTAGCTTATTCACAGCCACCCTCCATATCTGAAGGGCTTCACAATCCGCCACCTGTGACCCGCCTGGGTTGGGGATGATCGCCCCGCCGCTGAATTGGAAGTCGGCCTTTTCCAGGAATCAGCACGTTTAAGATCCTGTGAGGAAAGATTTTTGACTGCATTTTAAACTTGAAAGGATGTTTGTGAGCTTGTCTTGTAATTGTTATACTCGACTTTTTAATCAAATTTGGGAGTTGTCTTTAACGTGTTGTTAGCCCTGATATGGCTGTAGTAGTCGGCTGGGCTATAAGCAATATGAAAGTGAAGCAGTCATATCAGTGGCTGGCTTATGGAAACATGAAAACACCCAGCATGAACACCCACCAGAGAGAAGTATGTAGACTGTGCAGTGACTTGCCGCCTGCATAGCGTGGGACAAAATAACGTGGACACACGCATCCCAGAAAAAATGGTCGAAACGCAAAAAGGATAACAAAAGTAGAAATAAAACAAAGCAAACAACTAGAATGCAATAACGACCGTTATTAGCTGTTAGTTCAAGTATCATTTGTTAGCAGTTGTGTGTGTGGTGTGTGTGTGTGTGTGTGTGTGTGTGTGTGTTGTGTGTGTGTGTGTGTGTGTGTGTGTGTGTGTGTGTGTGT
>CM060312.1:69823236-69828236 GCA_030674185.1 Monoplex corrugatus | reverse complement strand
TACCTTCGACCTTCTCGTGCCAGTTCGTGTTTGACTGAAAAGTTCTTTCCTTAGTGTCTCTTTGTTGTTTCCTCTTAATCTGATTCCTCTGTCTCTCATCCCTCTCTGTTTCTGTCTCTGTCTCTGTCTCTACCTCTGTCTGTCTGTCTGTCTGTCTCTCTCTCTCTCTCTCTCTCTCTCTCTCTCACTCTTTCTTTCCCTTTCTCTCTGTTTCTCTATCTCTCTGTCTATCTGTTTGTTTGTCTGTATCTTTCTCTCTCTCTTCATATGTGTATATATGTGTATATATACACTCTCTCTTTTTTTCTCTCTCTCCCTTTCTCTCTCACCCTCTTTCTTTCTCTCTCTCTCTCTCTCTCTCTCTCTCTCTTTCTCCCTTTCTCTCTGTCTGTCTGTCTCTTTCTGTATGTCTGACTGTCTATCTGTCTATCTGTCTCTCTCTCTCTTTCTCGCTCTTTCTCTCTCTCTTTCTCTCTTTCTCTCCCTCCCTCCTTCTCTTTCGTATTCGTGAATATGTGAGCATGCACATGCACACATGAACAGAATATGAAAACATTGAGCGGAATATTTCCTACGTTATGTCTCAGCTAGTATTTTCTAGGTACAGAATTGATTACCATTCTGCGGCAAAACCACGCGGACACGAAGATAGATCCAATGCCCTTTTACTATTCCAGGCATAGACTGGAATCAGACAGGAAATGTCTGTAATACAGACAGCTGTGTGTACCAAGCCTCAGAAACGGATATATCAAGTCTGGAGCCATTCCGTGTAAATTCCATTCATACACTAGTACTTTTAAGTTTGGATAAAAATATCATACACAAAAAAAAACTTCAAAGGTCAAATATCAGACGAAACACGCAGACTATCTGTTATGAAGATCTGAGTGAAATAAATGAAATGTAATTTCTGATTTGTCGAATAGTTTCAGTTTCAGATTTCAGTTTCTCAAGATGACGTCTCCACGCTCGGAATGGATGCCATATGTACTGACATTACATGTGCCATGTAGATGGTGATCATGGCACAAACCTTAAGCCTGCACATAAACCCATGAACTGTCCAGGTCCTGAGGTTCTACCTAGCCGATGTTTTACCTAAGGACCTAGCCTATGTTTTACCTAACTCTATTTTTTTTACTGGCATCATATCGGTCTATTGAAACAATCTTGGTTCCATGTAGATGACAGGTGTATCTGTGTATCTTATCTTCACAAAAAAGAACAGATAAATAAAACAGACCCCTGAAAGTCCTTATTTTTTTAGATCCGCATATCAAGGCTTAAAAGTCCTTAATGTCAGACCTTTGCTTTACAATACATGAAACGCGCATAAATTTTGTTATTGTTGCTGACATTCGATAAAAAGTGTGTGAATTGTCGTGAGTACTTGAGTTTGAAAACAAAATACTTGAAAGAAAACAGAAAAGTCTGAATAAGTGCAAGTATACCTTCAAAACGAAGATGGCACGAATCGATCCTCTGCAAATGGAGTTGACAGTAGAGTTGCCACCCTTTATGACGCATGCGCATTGACGTATTAGGCTACCGTTTTAAACTGTGAAGGGAGAAAGTCTCAGCAACGGTAGGATTATAAAAGTAAAAGTTTGATCTTGAAAAAGTCTTTTAAAAATACTTAAATCCTTTCCGTTCCTTCCCCCCTTTCCACCCACCCCCAAAATATTCTGTGTGACCTTAACCCTGTTTGATTGGTCAAAAAAGCAAACACTCTAGATGCTCCGAGAACGAAACTACTACTTCCAAAACTTCGGACGAGCAAGAAAGCATCCTGGATTCAGCCAGCAAAAGGAACAGTAATTTCTAGTTGGGTTGATGGACAGTCGATTTGCCTGTGTGGCTTCCTTCTGCATCGACCAAACCATTGGTAATTTTGCAATTTCCTTCGTGGTTCTCTCAAGCCGGAACTGTTTGGGGGGCTTGCAAGGAAGTGGTCATGTAAAAGCATCTTTTTCCATAGCTGGCTTGGATATTGCTGGTCTCTGCCTTTGGGGGAAATCCATTAATACTGCAAGTGGTCCTAGGATTTGTTTCTGGAACTGCCGCGGAGCCTTCTTTGTCTCTAAGTGTCTATCTCTGTCTCTGTCTCTGTCTCTGTCTTGTTTTTCTGTGTTTCTCTCTGTCTGCTTCTGTCTCTGTGTCTCTGTGTCTGTCGCTCTGTGTCTGTCTGTATTTCTGTTCTCTCTGTCCGTCTTTTGTCTGGTCTGTCCTTCTGTCTTTCTGTCTGCCTGTTGCTGTCTGTCTCTCTCTCTCTCTCAGTCTCTCTCTTTCTCTTTCTTTCTCGCTCTCTCTTTCTCTCTCTTTTCTCGGTCTCTCTCTCTCTCTCTCTCTCTCTCTCTATATATATATATATATATATACTATATATATATATAAACTATCATTTTATTATATTTTCTATATTTTTCTTATTATATATTTATGTTTTTGTCTCTTCTGTCTTCTTCTTCTTCTTTTCTCTCTGTTTTTCTCTCTCTCTCTTCTCTTCTCTGTCTCTCTCTCTCTCTCTCTCTCTCTCTCTCTCTCTCTCTCTCTTCTTTTCCTTACTTCTTTTACATTGGTGATTTTAAACAATGCGTGTGTGTGTGTGGCGCGCGTGCGTGCGTGCGTGCGTGCGTGTGCGTGTGTGGTGTTGTTGTGTGTGTGTGTGTTGTGTGTGTGTGTGTGTGTGTGTGTGTGTGTGTGTGTGTGTGTGTGTGGTGAATGGAAATGGCTGAATTTGTGATATCGAGCTGAAGGTTTAAAAGAAATCGGCAACAAAAACAAAAACTTAAATGTGACATCAGCGTTAGCGTACTCATCCACTAAAAGCAATGTAAAATTAACGCATTGACAACATAAAACATGGGCTGAACTGAGAGAGAGAGGACAGAGACAGAGAGAGGGAGGAATGTGAGAGGAGAAGGTAGAGAGAGAGAGAGAGAGGGAAGAGAGACAGGGATGAAGAGAGAAAGACAGAGAGCAGAGAGACAGCGCGAGAGAGAGAAAGAGAGATACAGAGGAGAGAGACAGAAGACGAGACAGAGAGAGAAAGACAGAGAGACAGGAAAGAAAGAGACAGGAGATAGAAGATAGATAGAGATGATGATAGATAGAAAAGATAGATAGATGAAGATAGATAGATAGATAGATAGATAGATAGATAGATAGACAAACAAATAAGTAGAGAGAGAGAGCCAGAGAGAGAGAGAGAGAAGTGAGAATGAGAGAGAGAGAGACAGAAAGAACAGAGAAAGAAAGAGAGAGAAAGAAGAGAGAGGGAGAGAGCAACAGAGAGACAGAGAAAGACAGAGAGATAGAGAAAAGAGAGAGAGAGACGAGAGAAAGAGAGAAAGAAAGAAAGAGAAAAGAAAGAGAGAGAGAGAGAGAGAACGAGGAGAAAGAGAGACAGAGAGAAGAGGAGGAGAGGGGGGGTGGTGTATGGAAAACCGCAATGTTCCACAAACGAATCATTACTCTTCTCCATTAAGCAATGCAATTATTTGGCGGCAGATCTCGATTGCGCCAAATGTGTTCCTGAAAACCACAAAGAATACAGATTTGTTTTCAGCCATCATAAAGGTTCATAAAGGCTTTTAGGAAAGTCAGGCCATACTGGCTATCTCCCTTTTATTCAATTTTCTTTTGTTTTGTTTTTTAAACAGATCGTTTTGTATTGAAGGGAGAGAGAAATGTGTGAGTGTGTGTTTGTGTGTGTATATATGTGTGTGTGTGTGGCGTGGTGTGTGTCGTGTGTGTGTGTCTGTGTGTGTTGTGTCTGTGTGTGTCTGTGTCTGTCTCTGTGTGTGAGAGAGACACAGACAGACAAACTGAGAGAGAGAAGGAAAGAAAGAAAGAGAGACAGAGGGAGAGAGAGTGTTGTGTGTGTCAATGTGTATGAGTGTGTATGTGTGTGTGTGTAGGTGTGTGTGTGTGTGTGTGTGTGTGTGTGTTGAACGTGTGTGTGTCAGCATGTGTGCGTGTGTGTGTGTGTGTGTATGTGAGCGTGTGTGTATGTGTGTGTGAGTGTGTGTGTGGTGGTTGGTGTGTGGTGGTGTGTGTGTGTGTGGTGTGTGTGTGTGTGTGTGTGTGTGTGTGTGTGTGTGTTTGAAAACGTATGTGTGTGTGTGTGTGCGTGCGTAGGTGCGTGTGCATGTGTGTGTGTATGAATGAGTGTGTGGTGTGTAGTGTTGTGATGTGTGTGTTGATGTGAGTGTGTGCATGTGTGTGTGTGTGTGTGCTGTGTGTGTGTGTGTGTGCGCCGCGCCCGCGTGTGTATCACAGGGCCCAGAGTTATCAGACTTGAGCTTTTAACCATCTGACCTGATTTGCAAACAGACAGACAGACAGACAGACAGACAGGACAAAGGGGAAGGAAGAAAAAATTCTCACTTCATGCCAGTTATTATCTGGTTCCTTTTTATTCATTCATTAATTTGTTCTTTTTTATGTTTTCATTCATTCATTTATTCTTTATTTCATTTATTCATTCTTTCTTTTGATATCTGGTTTTCTTTCTTTCCTTTCTTCCTGTCTTGCCTTTCTATGTTGCTTTCTTTCCTTGTCTTCCTTTATTTCCTTCTTCCTTTCTTCCTTCATTTCTTTTTTTCCCCTTTGCTTTCTTTACTCCCTGAGTTCTTTCTTCTTTTTTTCTGTCTTCTTCCGCCTAAGTTTCTTTTTTGTGATTTAAAAAAATTCATTCCTTCTTTGGATTTTTGAAAATTTTATTTTTCCCCGTTCCTTTTGTTGTTGTTGTTGTTGTTGTTTTTGTTGTTGTTGTTTTATTATTATTGTTGTTGTTGTTGCTGTTGCTGCTGCTGTTGCTGTTATTGTTGTTGTTGCTGTTGGTGGTGGTGGTGGTGCTGGTGATTTTTCTGCATTTCCTGTTTGTCTTTTTTTCTCTCCTTTTCTTTTTTTTTTTTTCCTTCTTGTTGTTATTTGTTTGTTGTTGTTGTTGTTGTTGTCGTTTCGATCTTCTATTTCCCTTTCATGACCTTGCA
>CM060312.1:69803236-69808236 GCA_030674185.1 Monoplex corrugatus | reverse complement strand
GGCTTTTAATCAACTGGACACGATACCATTGTCCAACTGTAATCCATTTCCAGGGGTAGTTGTTTTCAAGAAGAAGGAGGAGAAGAAGGAAAACAGAAACAAAAATAACACACACACACAAAGACACACACACACATACAAAGACATACAAACACACACACACACAAAGACACACAACACATTCATACAAACACACGTACACACACACACATACAAACACACATACGCGCACACACAAAGACACACACACACTCATACAAACACGCGCGCACACACATACACACACACACCCACCCTCACACACTCACTCACTCGCACGTACGCACACACACACACGCACACACACAAAGACACACACGCACACTCACACATACACACACGCACACATACATACACACACACACACTCTTTCTCTCTCTCTCTCACACACACACACACTCTCTCTCTTTCTCTCTCTCTCTCTTTCTCTGTCCTTCATTCAGCTTCTCTGCCTCTGTCCATTTATCCTCACGTCCATTCCACATCATCAATTTCAAAAAGACGAAAAAGAACAAAACAAAATAACACACACACACAAACACACACACACACAACAAACAACAAACACACACACAAATACACAACATCAACAACACACCACACACACACACATACAAACACACAACGACACACAACACACACAACATACAAACACCACACAACAAACACACACACACCCCCACACATCACCACATCCACCACACACACCACACACACACACACCACAAAACACACACACACACACACATACACACACAACACACACAACACACACACACACCCCACACACACAAACACACAACACAACACACAACACAAACACACACACAACACACACACACAACACACACAAAACACACACACAACACACACACACACACACACAACACCACACAACACACAACAAAGAAACAAACAAACAAACACAGCAAACAATAACAAACAACTAAAGATAAAGAGGACGTCACGCGACACATACACACACACACAACACACACAACACACACACACACACACACACACACACACACACACACACACACACACACACACACACACACAATTATACACACACACATACAAAGAAAGAAAGAAACAAACAGCAGCAACAATAACAAACCTAAGCTAAAGATAAGAGGACGTCAGCGACACACACACACACACACACACACACACACACACACACACACACACACACACACACAACACACACACACACACACACACACACACACACACATACAAAGAAACAAACAAACAAACAGCAGCAACAATAACAAACCTAAGCTAAAGATAAAGAGGACGTCACGCGACACACACACACACACACACACACACACCACACCACACACACACACACACACACACACACACACACAACACACAAACAAAAGGAAACAGCAATAAGATGAACACATTTTAATTACAAAAGAAAAAGAAAAAAAAGAAGAAGGTGAAGATGATGATGATAATGATGAAGGAGGCTGCGGTGGTAGTGGTGGTGTGGTGGTGTTGGTGTTGGTGGTGGTGGTGGTGGTGGTGTGTGATGTGATGTGAGCTGATGCTGCTGCGTGCTGTGCTGCTGCTGCTGCTGTGCTGCTGCTGCTGCTGCTGCTGCTGCGATGATGATGATGATGATGATGATGATGATGATGATGATGATGATGATGATGATGATGATGATGATATGATGATGATGACGACGACGACGACGAGATGACGACGACGTGATGATGACAACGACGACGACGATGATGATGACGATGACGGTGATGGTGGGGGTGGTGGTGGTGGTGATGTGGTAGGGTTTGCGACAACAGAAATGATTGTGGTGATGATGATGTGAATATGTGTTAATCATGGAGGCTTATCAATGTTTGTGATTTGAAAATTGAAGTGTTAAGTAAAATAAGACACCCTCACCCTTAAAACAAGAACGCAGAAGGAAGATGAGGAAGATGAAATAGGGGGAGTAGAGATAGCAGGAAGGGGAAGGAGAAGGAAGAAAGAGGAAGAGGCAAATGAACAGGAAGAAGACAGACGTAGATGAAGCGGATATTATGAGAAGAGAACTCTGATTAAAAAGCAGAAGACGCAGAATTCATTTTCGCATTTCCTTTTCCGGCCTAGCATTCCGTGCCTTCGGGGATTAGCGACCTAAAAAAACAAACCACGCATTCTTAGCCTATAGCGTTCGGACTCCAGTTGATAAAAGAAGACACACACACAACATACACACACACACACGCACGCACGCACACACACACACACACACACACACACACCACACACACACACACACACACACAACACACACACACACACACACACACACACACACACACACACACACACACACAAAGTCCTTTAGCGAATTACCTTTAACATGTTATTTCACTTGTTCACCGTTGTGGTTAGTTGATTCTTAGTTTTCACTTTTATTCATTTATTCTAGATGTTTATTAATATTGTTGATTAGATTGTTTGTTTAAATCTTTAATTGTGATAACATTATTTGTTAAATTTACCTTCCCCTCTTCAAAATATTGTTTTCTGGATCATTTTTTTTTAAGATCAAAATTGACAATTTTTAAATACCGTATTCACTCCTGTATTCCCTCCTTTTTTTTGTTTGTTTGTTTGTTGTCTAAAATCACTTTAGTGAATAGACATTAAATCGAAGACCACCCCACAAGGAAACACACACACTAACACACAACACACAAACACACACACACACAACACACTACACACACACACACACACACACACACACACACACACACAAACACACACACACACACACACACACATACACAAATGCACAACACACACAACACACAAACTCTCTCTCTCTGTCTCTGTCTCTGTCAGTCTGTCTCTCTCTCTGTCTTTCTCTCTGTCTCTGTCTCTCTCTCTCTCCCCTCTTCTCTTCTCTCTCTCTCTCTCTCTCTCTCTCTCTCTCTATCTTCTATCTATATATATCTATATATATTCTCTCCTCTTCTATTTATTCGTGAATTTCGACAAAGACTGATTGATTGTAGATGGCAAAAGTGGAACGACCATATACAGACAAGTGGAAGATATCGATTGTTACAGAACTGTCATAGATTCTCACAGTGTTAAACCATACATAAGCCTTGATCTGGATATTAATTTGAAAAAAAAAATAACAGTAAAATTTAGACTTGGTTTATCAAATTTGAAAGCCCTTCAATTGAGATACAAGCAACACAGAGAGTCTGATTTGCTCTGTCCCTTATGTATGCAAGCTGAAGAAGACGAAATACATTTTGTCCTGTGCTGTCCAGCTTTAGATGAATTCTCAGTTTTCTCAAAAGTATTATAGATGCCTAAATAAGTTTAAATTGTGTGTGTTAATGTGTTCAAGTCATTTCGATGATATTAAGAATTTTGGTTTGTTCCTGCTTAGAGCAGCTAATATCAGGGAAATTGCTTTATCGTAATGCACAGTTCATTTTGCTGTTGATTGTTAATCCTATACTATAGCTGTCTGATTATTTCATTATACTTACAGGACGCCTTAAGTAGGGGCTATGGCCTTTCTTGAATAAATATTCTGGTCTGAAGTCCCCCCCCTCTCTCTCTCTCTCTCTCTCTCTCTCTCTCACACACACACACACACACACACACAAATACATACACACACGCGCGCACACACACGCACACACACACACTACCAAAACAAAACAAACAAACAAACAAAAAGCATGTAACAGGGTTTAAAATACACATTATGACATTTACACCTAAACGCAATCACTATTTCAATGTCACATTTTCTTTAGCATACCTTTCACAATACGCCACGCCCATTCAAACACCAGAAACCTTCCTGACAATTCATGGGCCTCACTTTTGATTCGGTTACAGTAAAGATATACTTACAAATAAGTTAGCGCAGGGGTTTCAGCCGTTATAGATATTCACATCGGAGGACAATATGGCCTTGAAAACAAAACAGACTAGGGTCGCCTCTTTTGTGCATATGACATTATAAGTTTTGGAAATAATGAATGATTGCGGTCTTTTCTTGACTGATTAAGAATCGATTATTTTCAGTTTGATAACGAGCAGAACAAATCCAGCAAAGGATATTTTTCGTTGCCTCATAATTACATATTTTCACCGTCTCTTGTTTTAGAAGGATTTTCCTGTGTCAGTGCCAAGTTGGACCGATACTCAAAATGAACAGAAACACACAACGATCTAAACATGCATACCAAAACCAAAAGCAATAGAACAACAAAATTCGAATGAACGCTTAAAGGAAGCAAAGTAAAGCAGAACAAGAGTACAGTAAACAAACTAAATTAAACAAACAAACAAAATCATTTAGAAAGAAGGGGAGAAGGGGGCAGGAGTAGGGTATGAGAGAAGGTGGAGAAGGTTCATCTTCTTCTCCCGTTTCTTTTCTTTTTCAAATCTTTATTTCTGTCTTTTTGGCCCCTCCCCCCCCCCCCCCCATTCTCTCTCTCTCTCTCCGTTTCTCCATCATCCCATCGTTTGGGGGCATGGGGAGGGTTGAGCTCAGGGGAAAGATAGTAAACGTGAGGCACAAGGGGCATTTCTGAATTAGCTTTCGAATGGGGCACGTGCAACAGGAACCAGAACGATCCCAGATCAGCGAGTGAGCACAGAAGATAAAACAAGTAGAAAACAACAACATCAAAAATATGCAAACGAACGAGCAACAAATAAAACGTAGCACTTGCCACTCAGCGAAAAATAAGATCAATATCGCTTTTAAGTAAAATTCCTTATAAATGTCACATCGAGGGAAAAACACTTAGCATAATCTTTTTTCCCCTTCAGTTGCTTTCAGGCTCGGAGTGAACTGGTTTACTTTTTTGCGTGTATGTGAAACTTCTATTTCTTTTCATGAAATTTCTTCTTCTGCTTTTACTTTGAACATTAAAATATTTCTTTTGGTGAGC
>CM060312.1:69793236-69795736 GCA_030674185.1 Monoplex corrugatus | reverse complement strand
CTAAATACAAAATTATGAAAAAAAGACTGAAACTTCCCTGCTGCTTCGTCCAGCGGGAGAGCAGGACTAGACTGAAAATTTGCGCCTGTGTTGTCTTGTTGTATTAAATACGCGTTCTGATTCTGTTTTCGTGTTTTTCTGGTTCCAGTTTTATAAGTTATGGCCATACCCCAGAAATCGATGTCTCACATCTTTTTTGCTCTTGGAGGTCGGTCATTTTGACATTATTGCCATGCTGAGTCTGGTTTTATTTTCCTATACTTTTTTTTTCTCTTTCAGAATCCGTGCTTTAAATCGAATCATGCATTATACAGTCTCAGTTTTAAAGGATACACTTTTAATAGCACGCATGCTTTCTCTGTCTCTGTTTCTGTCTCTCTGTCTCTCTGTCTCTCCCTGTCTCTCTTCCTCTGTCTCTGTCTCTTATTCTGTCTCTGTCTCTCTCTCTGTCTGTGAGTGTGTGTTTCTCTCTGTCTCTGTCTCTGTTTCTTTGTCTCTGTCTGTCTGTCTGTCTGTCTCTTTCTCTCTGCCTCTGCCTCTCCCTCTCTCTCACACATAGACACACACATAGACACCCTCTCTCTCTCTCTCTCTCTCTCTCTCTCTCTCTCTCAAAACACACACACACATACACACACGCAAACACACACACACATGCACACACACACACACACACACGTGCAGGCGCACGCGCACGCACACGTACACGCACACGCACACACACACACACACATATACGCATACACACACACGCACACTCGCGCGCACGCACGCATACACATATACACACACAAGCATAAACATGCACAGACACTCACAAACACACACACACACACACACACACACAAAACACAAACACTCAAACACACACACACGTAAAACACACACACACACACACACACACACATACATACACACACACACACACACACACACACCCAACAAACACACACACACAACACACACACACGCACACATACAACACACACGCACACACACACACATACATACACACACACACACACACACAACACAACACACACACACACACACACACACATACACACACACACACGTACACACATACACACACCCAACAGAAAACAAAATTCTTCCCATACCAGGGTAGAGGCAGGAGGTGGGGGAGAGGGAGGTATTTCTGCCACAAATCGATTCCACACTCTCAGACACAGCCCAGCATTTCCTTGTGCCGTCAGGACTGACACTAATACCGGATTCCATGTAAGTGCATTTAGAAGGAAAACGGAGGGGCATTCAAAGGTCACACGCTCAGAGAAAATGGATAGAAACTGAATTGCTTTTATTGCAAGAATCGTGAATTTTTCTGTCTGTATTATAAAAAGGGGAGAAAAAAAAGAAAACAGGAAAAAAAACAACATGTGGGGACATTCTTCGGTCACACACTCAGAGAGAGAATTATTTTAATTGCAAGAATCGCGAATTTTTGCGTCTGTATTATAAAAAGAATTAAATATATAAAAGACAGAAGGATACTCTGAGGTCACACGCTCAGAGAAACTAAATGATTATTACTTTTCATTGCAATACTCGTGAATTTTTGCGTCTGTGTTATAAAAAAAGTGGGAAAAGAAAACAGAAAAAAAAATATGTAGGGACATTCTCAGGTCACACTAAATACTTTTATTGCAGGAATATTTGCGTCTGTATTCTAAAAAAATTATATGTTAAAAAAAAAAGACAGGACACTCTGAGGTCACACGTCTTGAGAAACTGAATTGCTTTCATTCCAAGAATTGTGAATTTTTGCGATTGTATCATAAAAAAAAAGAAAAGAAAAAAATTAAAATCTAGAAGGACACTCTTAGGTCATCAGCTCAGACTTCATTACTTTTATTGCAAGAATCCGTGAATTTTTGCGTCTGTATTATAAAAATGGACAGCAAAGAAAACAAAGAGACAGTCTTGATGGAGGCAGATACAAGTAGATCATTCATAAGGAAGATTAGGAAAAGACAGGCAACATTTATAGGCCATTTTATGAGGAAAGGGGAATTGGAACACCTGGTCACAACGGGAAAGCTGGAGGGGAAGACAGCACCGGGTACACCCAGGGAGAAGATACTAAACAGACTTGCAGAGTGGCTGAAGACAGGGTGGATGGAAGAGATGCTTGAGGCAACGAGAGATAGAGACAGAATGAAGTCCATAATCGCCAACGCCATGCGGCAAGGCACCTGCTGCTGATGATGATATGATTATAAAAATCGCGGAAAAAAGAAAACAGAAGAAAACCAGGTAAGCACATTCTTAGATCACACGCTTAGAGAGACTGAATTACTTTTTATTTCAAGAATCGTGAATTTTTGCGTCTGTATTATGAAAAAAAAAGAAAAGAAAAAAGAAAAGAAAACAAACAAACAAATCCAAAACGACACTCTTAGATTACACGTTCAGAGAAACTGAATTACTTTTATTGCAAGAATCGTACATTTTTGCGTCTGTATTATAAAAAAGGGTA
>CM060312.1:69778236-69788236 GCA_030674185.1 Monoplex corrugatus | reverse complement strand
CTTCTGGCTTCCGCCACTGGCTGATGTGTTTGTGATCTTCTCTTCTTTCTGTCCATCCTTGTCTATCAGATGTATAGTTCAAACAAACAAACAAACAAACAAACAAACAAACATAGATGCCCACTGTCCATATTTCCCCATTCTTTAACAGTGGTTAAATGGCAATGCACCTACCTTGCCTTTAAGAGTTCAACTGTTCACCTGTCGGCGACATCATTCTTCATGGTAGCCACTGATACATGCCCTGTCAGCTGTCTCCGTACCCTTCCAGAGTAACAGTGAAATAAAACAAGCTCTTTGCCTCTGAAAAATGGAGAGAAGAGAATAAACGCATAGAAAAAATAAATGATTTTGTTGTTTTGAGAACTATAGGTAATTTCTATATATGGACGCAAAAAGTCGAATTTCACGCGTCTTTGCAGAATGTTATTTCGTGTTGATAGTTCTGAAAAACACGCATGTAGATACGTAAATGTTATGCTGAAATTGCAAGTTGGTTGCACAACAGGGTAATTCAAAAGAACGCTTAGTCAAGTAATGTCGACATTAATAATGACATGTAAACTTATACTCCAGTTTAACGAAACAGGGCCCTACTGAATAATCTAAGTTTCAAACCATCAAGTGTCTTTTTGTTTTTACTTTGCTCAAAGTTATATGTGTTTGTCCAACAAATACAGTTGAAATTTCTAGCAAATGCACAATCTCAAGTAATGTATAGTTTTGAAATGTGTATATCTTCACTGTACTCAACAGAACACCATCAGTCGCCTGCACTGCACTAGAACATGTCTGAACAATATTCATCGTGCAATTATTCTGTCTATTCAAGTGTTGGCATGACTCAACAGTGTTCTTTTTTCAATACACATGTCCATACCATAAAAATTACAGTTTACTAGTAATCTCATTATTGTTATTATCAACATTTCAGGACGTATCATTCTTGTGGCCGAGAGAATACTTAACCACGCAGCATAGTTTTTATGTACCTTTTTGATGGATGTCAGTTATCAACATTCCAATAGATATGATCCATGTGACCAAGAGAATACGTAACCATGCAGTCGCGTGTACTACACTAGACCCTGTCTGAACAATATGTATCCTGGAATTATTCCATCTGTTCCATCCACTCAGTGCTTGTAGCTTATCTACATACGGGATCACAGAAGCAGGCGACAGCAGGCACACATTATTGATCAAGGTTCAATCACTCTGTTTACTGCCGTAGTTGTGCGTATGGGGTGGCTTGCCCTTGGTCGATTTCTGCATGCTTAATGAAAGGGGGAAAGAGGGCACACCCTGCGTGTCCCTGGTCTAATGTCTGTGTCAGATGTGGTTTTGATTGCTCAGGATTTTTCAGACTATCGCAGCTTGTGGTCAAGGGGAACATCTGGTTAGAGAATGGCGGTGAATTACGGGATAACAAGGGGTCTGGTTGAGAATAAGAGCTGGATTGGTAAACAGAGAGAGAGGGAGAGAGAGAGAGAGAGAGAGAGAGAGAGTTGTGGTGGAGGGGAAGAATTATTTTGGAGTTTGGAGGTGAATTGGAGGACAGGAGTGGGTCGATGTAGTTGTGGTAGGGGCTTGCAGTGTGAATGTGCAGGGAGAACAGTCACCCTCAAGTACTGACATAACTGAAAGGTTTTCATGTGTTTCAATTCTTCCTCGTTACTATTTCATAAAAACCATATCATACTGTCTTATTTACAGAGTAAAAGACAGCCATACTCAATGCATCTACAAATACTACAAGACTTAAAGTCACAGTTTTTCTTTGGTGAGAAGGATGTAAGGCTACAGGTATTTCCCACTCACTGACGCTAATAGTTTGACCTTGAGATTTCTCTAGAATGTTTCTTTCAAGTTGACAGTTCAGCACAACACGTATAAACATGTCAGCATTGCTCTGAAATTGCAAGTAGGCATGCATTTCAAAACAAGACAAAAGTTAAATCTAGTCAAAGAATATTGGTTTTAAGTTGTGATCTTAGAAACCAAAATGCCTGAATAAACAAAACAAAAATGTTCAATTGATGTAACTTTCCAACAACAAAGATTTCCATTTATTCTTCAGTCAAAGGGACACAAGGCAGCGTGAAGGATCCGATATTGGACTTACAAGCAGGATTACATACTTTATACACTTTTGTGATTAGTGTCAGTTTCCAACATTCCAATACCTTATCATCCTTGTGGCCAAGAGAATACTTAACCATGCAGTAGCCTGCACTGCACTAGACCCTGTCTCAACAACATTCATCCTGAAATTGTTCCGTCTATTCCATCCGCTCAGCGCTTGCAGCTTATCTACATATGGGATCTCAGAGGCAGGCGACAGCCAGCGGACATTATTGATCAGGGTCTAATCACTCTGTTTACTGCCATAGTTGTGAGCACGGGGTGACTTGCCCTAGGTCGATATCTGCATGCTTAATGAAAGGGGAAAGAGGGCACACCCTGCGTGTCCCTGGCTTAATGTCTCTGTCAGATGTGATTTTGATTGCTCGTGATTTTTCAGACCATCGCAGCTTTTGGTCAAGGGGAAGAATTGCCTGGAGTTTGGAGGTGAATTGGAGGACAAGGTTTGGTCGATGCAGTTGCAAGGGGCTAGCTGTGTGGGAGTGAAGGAAGAACAGTCACTGTCAAGTGCTGACATAACTGAAAGATTTTCATGTTTCAGTTCTTTCACATCCCTGTCCAATAAGAACAATAGAATAACAAATGTATCATGACCTGAATCAATGAATGTCATACTCAATGCATCTATAAATACAACAGGACTTAAAGTCTTGTTTTTTCCTTTGGTGAGAGGGAGGTGAAAGCTATAGGTACTTCCTACACATGGACGCTAATAGTTTGACTTTAAGGTTTCTCAAGAATGTTATTTCAAGTTGCTAGTTCAGCACAACATATATAGACGTCAGCTTTGCTCTGAAATTGCAAGTAGGCATGCATTTCAAATTAAGTCAAAAGTTAATTCTAGTCAAAGAATGTTGGTTTTAAGCTGTGATATCAGAAACCCAAATGCCTGAATGAACAACAACAAAAATGTTTGATTGACGTAAGTTTCCAAGAACAAAGATTTCCATTTAATCTTCAGCCAAAGAAACACCAGGCAACATGAAGAATATGACATTGTAATTACAAGTATGTTCTTACATACTATTTACACTTATCTGAATAATTTCAGTTTCCAGAATTCCAATACGTATCATCCTTATGGCTAAGAGAATACTTAACCATGCAGTCGCGTGTACTGTACTAGACCCTGTCTGAACAACATTTATCCTGGAATTATTCCGTCTGTTCCGTCCACTCAGTGCTTGTAGCTTATCTACATAAGGGATCACAGAAGCAGGCGACAGCGGGCAGACATTATTGATCAGGGTCTGATCACTCTGTTTACTGCCGCAGTTGTGCCACCGAGGTGGCTTGCCCTTGGTCGATATCTGCATGCTTAATAAAAGGGGGAAAGAGGGCACACCCTGCGTGTCCCAGGCTTAATGTGTCTGTCAGATGTGGTTTTGATTGCTCGGCATTTTTCAGACGATCGCAGCTTGCGGTCAAGGGAAAGAATTGCTTAGAGGTTGGAGGTGAATTGGAGGACAGCGAGAGGTCTTGGTGAGAATAAAAGCTGGATTGCTGAACAGAGAGATAGCAGGTGGGGGGGGGGTGTTTTTTTATAGAATGGATGGGATAGGAGAATAAATACATCTGTGATTTGAGGTTTGGACATATGTAAGATTTACAAAGTCATTTTAATGAACTTAATAATTCCCTTGATACTCACACCATTTCAGAAAAAGAAATTCTACTTTTCTTAACAGGAAGTTTATGGATGCACTAATGTGTAGACGTTAGACCCCATCCAAAGATCATGGGTGCAAACCACCCAAACACATTTGCCTGGTGGATAAATGGTGAGAGATTTTCCCATCTCTCATGTCAACATCTCCAAGGTCAACATATATGTAGACCTGCCAGTGCCTAATCCGATATGTGTGCGAATGCAGAATTTTCAAATATGCAGGTTAAACAGCAGGTTTCTTGCTCACTCTCTCAAAACATGTTTTATCATTTTGAGAGATTGATACCGAAATATCGCAAGCTTTTTCATTAGTTCTTCAGTTCATGTTAAGAGAAGTAGATTTAACTTGATCTTTTTAGGAATGTTCCTATACTTTGCGAAACAAAGATTTTTATTTATTCATCCAAACTAAGAACCTCCCAAACGAACCCCCAATTGTGCAAAATGTAGGCTAGGTAAAACAAAGACTAGGTAGGGCTTCAGGACCTGGCCAGCTTATGGATTTTAAGTGACAGGTCACCATACACATGGCACCTGTGACGTTAGTGCATATGGAATTCCGAACGCAGAGACGTCATCTTGAGAAATTGAAAATGAAACTGAAATTGAAACAGAACATCCTGAAACAAAATGTGTGTCTTCTTCGGTTGCACAGGTTGCACAATTTACACGTCAAAATATCTTCATTAGGTACGGTTTTATCTTTTTGAATGCACAAGAATTTCTGATACACCTCGTCTAAATTTTGCAAGAGCTTGTTTACTAAGTTTATGTATATTCACTGACATGTTTTATAGATATGTATTGTTTTATTGTTGGTCGGTCACTTGTTATGTATTGAATTGCAAAAATGTTTGGCTTACAATTGATGAAGAATACTATGTGCTGAGAACACATTTTGATACTTTGTGATTCAGTCCTCTGTATGAATAAATCGTCTGAAATCCAAGATATGAAACTACACACACCACACACACACACACACACACACACACACACACACACACACACACACACATATTCTCTCTCTGTCTCTCTCTCTCTCTGTCTCTCTATGTCTCTCTCTGTCTCTCTGTCTCTCTGTCTCTGTTTCTGTCTGTATCTCTCTCTCTCTCTCTCTCTCTCTCTCTCTCTCTCTCTCTCTTCGTCCCCCTACCCCTCTCTCTTTCTCTTCTTCTCTTCTCACCTCTCTCTCTCTCTCTCTCTCTCTCTCTATCTTTCTCTAGCTATCTTCTCTATCTATCTATCTATCTTCTGTCTATCTGATCTTATCTATCTATCTATCTATCTACCTATCTATCTATCTGTCTGTCTGTCTCTCTGTCTGTCTGTCTGTCTATCTATGTATCTATTTATCTATCTGTCTAAGTATCCATCTGTGTATCGAGGTCTCTCTCTCTCTCTCTCTCTCTCTCTCTCTCTCTCTCTCTCTCTCTTCTTATCTATCTATCTATCTATCTATCTATATCTATCTATCTAATCTATCTATCTATCTATCTATCTATCTATCTGCCACCACCACCCCTCCTCTCATCCACATGACCACAACCTGTTTCTATAAACGTCTAATAATAAACGTAGAGGAGAACACGCCACAGCTTTTCACTTTTAATGTGAGGGTATGCACGCAGCTGCTCTTAGCAAGTGGCAGTCATTAACAGGCTGGGAGAGAACTCTGCTTTAGGTATAAGTACAAGGACCCCCGCAGTTCTTGCCCTTGTGCAAGCCTTTACAGTCATCTTCGACATTTGTTAGTGATCACTTGTTTAATTAAAGGTGTTTGCTAACGCTGAGGCAGTAGAATGCTTGAAAGCGTGCTGCTGTTCCCTTTTGATTTCTTGTTATGCAAATGTTTGTAATGTGTAGATTCTGGTGCATTGTGGAATATTTTTAGAGGTGCTGATTTATGATTATGAGTATGTGTGTGTGTGTGTGTGTTTGTGTGTGTGTGGTTTTTGTGTGTGTGTGCGTGTGTGTTTGTGTGTGCGTCTGCGTGCGCGTGCGTGTGAGTGTGCATATATATAATTATGTGTATACATATATATATACATAGTGGGGTGTGGGTGTGTGAGAGAGAGAGAGAGAGGAGAGACAGAGAAGAGAGAGAGAGTGGATATTTTTATTCAAATAGGCAGACAGATGCACACACACTATGGACACACATTCACATTCACACACACACACACACACACACACACACACACACACCACACACACACACACACACACACACAACACACACACACACAACACACACACAACACACACACACACAACACACACACACAAACACACACACACAACACACACACACACACACACACACACACCACACACACAAGAGACAAGTCGATATCATCCACTTTCAGATAGTTTATCAGAAAGAGAGACTGGCTGCAAAAAAAGAAGAAAAAGAAAAAAAGAAAAGTGCAATGCAAACTCAACAGCGAAAGGGCCCTTTCTTGTTAATTTTCTGTGTAGCCAGAACTTTGCGTGTTGTGTCAACTTCGCCATAACAGGTCTTTTCTTCTGTGCTTGTTTCCCCATGGCTTGAAGCCAGAGGTGGGGCATCAAGTGAGTTTACTTTCCATTAACTAAGCCGTTATTGCAGCCTGCAGAATCAATTGATTTGATAGATCGAGGTAGGAGTGTTGGGAATAAGAAGAAGTGGACCAGTAATATACCGTTGGAGTGATGCAAGACCAGATATTTTAATCATAAACCGTTCTTTTTCTGGCACTGTTCTAGAAACTCATTTGGACTCACCGCGCTGTATACATACAATCAGACATTTGAGTGGAGCTATAGATACGCTTGGTAGGACCTTAGGACCTGGCCAGCTCACTGATTTATGCGCACGCTTAAGTTTGTGCCGTGATCATTCTGGATCTTTCTCCATAATATGGCACCAGTGACGTCAGTCCATATGGAATTCATTTCGAGCGCGAAGACGTCATCTTGAGAAACTGAAACCGAAAGTGTAACTGAGTAAAGCATCACCCCCGTGGGGATAGGTGGGATAGGTGGGGATATGGTGGGGATATGGTGGGGATATGGTGGGGATATGGTGGGGATATGGAGGGATATGGAGGTCTTTTAGTATAAATAGTATCCCCCACCTTCTGAAAATTCTGTGCTATGAATTTCTCTCTTTTCTGTCACTCTCTTTGTTTCTGCCTTGTTCCTTTGCTTTCTGTCATTTATCTCATTTATTTGCAATTGGAACGTAAATTTCACTTCGTTTTCAACCAGTAAGTTGATGTCACGACAAAAATCGACTATTTATGCCAGTAACATGATAACACAAAAAGGGAAAGATTGACTATGTATGCCAGTAACTTGATGTCACCGAAAAAAAATCGATTTTGTTTGGAAGTATCTTGATTTTACCAAAACATCGACTACATATACCAGTAACATTACATCACACACACACACACACACAAATTGACCATGTGTGCCTTTAACTTGATATCACCGAAAATACCGGCTGTGTGCCATTAACATGGTATCACAAAACAATCGACTATGTTTGCCAGTAACTTGATATCACGACAAAAATCGACTATGTTTGCCAGTAACATATCACAAAAAAATCGTCTATGTATGCCAGTAACTTGATATCACAAAAAATCGACTATGTTTGCTAGTAACTTCATATCACCAAAAAAATTGACAATGTGTGCCAGCTTGAAATCACAAAAAAATGACTATGCATGCCAGTGTGTTGATGGCACACACACAAAAAATCGATTTTGTGTGCTTATAACTTGATATCACCAAACAAATCGATCATGTGTGCCAATAACTTGATATCACCAAACAAATCGATTATGTGTGCTTATAACTTGATATCACCAAACAAATCGATCATGTGTGCCATTAACTTGATATCACCAAACAAATCGATCATGTGTGCCAGTAACTTGATATTACAAACAAATCGATCATGTGTGCCAGTAACTTGATATCACCAAACAAATCGATTATGTGTGCCATTAACTTGATATCACCAAACAAATCGATCATGTGTGCCAGTAACTTGATATCACCAAACAAATCGATTATGTGTGCCAGTAACTTGATATCACCAAACAAATCGATTATGTGTGCCAGTAACTTGATATTACAAACAAATCGATTATGTGTGCCAGTAACTTGATATCACCAAACAAATCGATTATGTGTGCCAGTAACTTGATATTACAAACAAATCGATCATGTGTGCCAGTAACTTGATATCACCAAACAAATCGATTATGTGTGCCAGTAACTTGATATCACCAAACAAATCGATTATGTGTGCCAGTAACTTGATATCACCAAACAAATCGATTCTGTGTGCCAGTAACTTGATATCACAAACAAATCGATTCTGTGTGCCAGTAACTTGATATCACAAACAAATCGATTCTGTGTGCCAGTAACTTGATATTACAAACAAATCGATTCTGTGTGCCAGTAACTTGATATTACAAACAAATCGATTCTGTGTGACAGTAACTTGATATCACAAACAAATCGATTCTGTGTGCCAGTAACTTGATATTACAAACAAATCGATTCTGTGTGCCAGTAACTTGATATCACAAACAAACAAAAAAGTCCAGTAACCTGATATTACAAAAAAAAATCGAGTGTTTGCCAGTAACTTGATATCACCGAAAATATCGACAATGTCCCCATTTTGTAAGAGAGGGTTATATTTACCTGTTATTACCTGTCCAACCGGTTCCACTTCAGGTCACTTCCAGTTTGATTGATCGACAGGTTGCTGTTGCTGAGTCGTACAATTCCGTGTCGATCGATTGACAGATATATTGTCTCTCTGAGTTGTGAACATTGCACAGTCAATGCTTCAGTTAAAATAATATCAAGGCATAGCACAAGACCTCCAGTCTCTGTCTGTCTGTTCTGTCTGTCTTCTTTCTCCTCTTCTCTCTCTTCTCTCTCTTCTTCTTCTTTTCTCTTCTTCTTCTTCTTCTCTTCTTCTTCTTCTCTTCTTCTTCTTCTTCTTCTCTCTCTCTGTCCTCTCTGTGTCTCTCTCTGTCTCTGTGCTGTCTGTCTCTCTCTCCTCCCCTTCTCTCTCCCTCTCGTTTCTGCTTCTTTATCAAGCATCCTCTCTCTCCTCTCTTTTCTCCTCTCTCTCTCTCTTTCTTTCTCTCTCTCTCTTTCTCTCTTTCCCCCTCTTCTCCTCTCTCTCTCTCTTTTCTCACTCCTCTCTCTCTCTCTCTCTCTCTCTCCTGCTTCTGTCTGTCTGTCTGTCTGTCTTCTGTCTTCTCTCTCTCTGTCTCTTCTGTCTTCTTTTCTTCTTCTCTCTTCTCTTTCTTCTTCTTCTCTTCTTTTCTTCTCTTCTTCTTCTTCTCTCCTCTCTCTCTCTCTTGTCTCTCTCTGTCTCTCTGCTTCTCTCTCTCTCCTCTCTTTCTCTCTCCTCTGTCTTTCTCTTTGTCTGTCTGTCTGTCTCCTCTCTTGTTCGCTCTTCTTCCCTTCTCTTTCTCTTCTTCTCTCTTCTTCTCTCTCTCCTTCTTCTCTTCTCTTCTTCTTCATTCTGTCTCTTTGTCTCTTGTCGTCTGTCTGTCTGTTGTCTCTCTGTCTCTGTCTCTCTTTCTCTCTCTTCTCTCTCTTTCGTTTCTCTCTCTCTGTCTCTCTCTTTTTTCCTTCCTCTTGTCTGTGTACTACCTTCTCTCTTTCTTTACTTATCCATCGTACTGCTCTGCTTTTTCTTCTTGTCTTCGTTGCTGTCAAAATGAACAATGCAGAACAAAAACCAAATTTTTTCTTTCACCTACTGGTTTTCCAAAGCTCCTTAGTCTCTTCCCCTGTACATCGCCAATTGAACGGAGACGAGTCTAACTTCGTTTCAGCAGGCGCCAAGATGTTCCTTCTTTCCAGAGAAAACGTGCTTTTCCTTTTTCGTTCTCCGCGTTCTCTTCCGTTTCTCTATCGTCGATACAATCGTTCTTTTCCTGTAGACCATCGCCTGCGTTATTGGATTAAAGGCTTGTTTATACAAGGTGGGATGGATGGTTGGAGAGACTGAATGTGATAGAGAAACAGACAGACAGGCAGACAGAGAGACAAAGAGAGACACAGAGAGACAGAGATAGACAGACAGACAGACAGACAGACAGAGGGAGAGACAAAAAGAGACAGAGAGAGGAAGAGACAGAGAGACAGAGACAGAGA
>CM060312.1:69765736-69768236 GCA_030674185.1 Monoplex corrugatus | reverse complement strand
GCAGTGATATTGGTAGCAGCAACAACAACAGCAGCAGCAGCAATAGTAGTGGCAACAACAACAGCAGCAGCAGTAGTAGTGGTAATAGCAACAGCAGCAGCAGCAGCAGTAGTGGTGGTGTAGCAGCAGCAGCAGTAGTAGTGGTGGTAGCAACAGCAGCAGTAGTAGTGGTAGCAAGCAGCAACAGCAGCAGTAGTAGTGGCAACAACAGCAGCAGCAGTAGTAGTTGGTAGTAACAGCAGCAGTAGTAGTAGTGGTAGTAGCAGCAGCAACAGCAGTAGTAGTAGTAGTGGTAGTAGCAGCAGCAACAGTAGTAGTAGTAGTGGCAACAACAGCAACAGCAGTAGTATTAGTAGTAACAGCAGCAGCAGCAGTAGTAGTAGTAGAGCTAGCAGCAGCAGCAGCAGTAGCAGCAGCAGTAGTGGTAGTAGTAGTGGTAATGGTAGTAATAGAGTAGTTGTTGTAACAGCAGCAGTAACGGTAGTGGTAGCAGCAGCAGCAGCATCGCCACCACCACCACCAGTAGTAGTAGTAGTACTAGTAGCAGATATAGCAGCAGTAGCAGCAGCAGCCGCAGCAACAGTACTAGTAGCAGCAGTGTGATTAGTACGAGCTGTTACCAGTAACTGACTGCATGAACTAATTGACTGTGCAGGTCACAAACCGGTGATTCTACAGATGCTTCAGATACCGTCCCTACGACGTTCTCTGCTTGTGGGCTGCAGTCTTCAGGTTATCCAACAGTTTGCTGGTATAAACACTGTCATGTAAGTCTTTGTTACCTGACACCACCTGTCTGTCTGTCTGTGTGATGTCTGTCTGTCTGACTGTCTGTCTGTCTGTCTGTCTGTCTTCAGGTTATCCAACAGTTTGCTGGTATAAACACTGTCATGTAAGTCTTTGTTCCTGACACACCTGTCTGTCTGTCTGTTGACTGTCTGTCTGTCTGACTGTCTGTCTGTCTGTCTGTCTGTCTGTCTTCAGGTTATCCAACAGTTTGTGTATAACACTGTCATGTAAGTCTTTGTACCTGACACCACTTGTCACTGTCTGTCTGTCTGTCCGTTTGTCTGTCTGTCTCTGTCTGTCTCTCTCTCTGTCTCTGTCTCTGTCTATCTCTCTCTCTCTCTCTCTCTCTCCCTTTCACTGGTGAGCTCTCTCTTTCTTTGTTGCTTTGACTTGCTTGTTTACGCATTTATTTACTCATCAATTAGCAAACCATCCGATCATATGTTCGACCAAATAACCATCTACCCAACCATCCATCATCATACTAGCCAAGCAACAAAAAAAACTAGCTAAATAACCAACTAGCTAAATAACCAACAAGCTAAATAGTTTAAGAACCAACCGATCGGCCAACCAACCAACCAACCACCCAGCCAACCAACCAGTCAGCCATTTCGTCAATCAACCAAATAAACGTATCAATTGAGTAGCCAATAACCCAACCAACCAACCAAACAACCACCCAACCCACCAACCAGCCAACTGACCAGCTAACCAACCAGCCAACCAACCAACAAATCAACCGAACAACCAACCAACCAACCAATCAACCAACCAATCAACCAACCAACCGACCGACCAAACCTTTTATTGTTCCAACCTTTCAACCAACAAACTAATCAACGAGTCAGCCAGTCAAGGAATCAACCAACCCAATAACCAACCAACCAGCCGGTCAGTCAGCCAATCAGGGAATCAACCACCAACCAACACCAAACAATAACCAATCAACCAACTGAGCAGCCAGCCAGCCAGGCAACTCACTGAACCAGGCACACACTTTCTCACCACCATCACACCATCACCACCACCACCACCATCGATCTACCCAACCAGCCATCTCGTCACACCCACTCACCTCATCGTGTGCCGTTCTGCATGGCATTGGCGACCATGGCCCTTCACGCGAATCAATTCCCTGTCGCTGCAAGTACACCTCCCACCCTCTATGTCCTCAGTCACCCTGCAAGCCCGTCCAGTATTTTCTCCCTGGGTCTAACGGGTGTGGGTGGTCTTTTTCCCTCCAACTTTCCTGTTGTGACCAGGTGCTCTATTCCCCTTTCCTCATAAAATAACCTGTAAATGTTGCTTGTCTTTTCCTAATCTTCTTTATCAATGATCGTTTTGTCTGCCACCTTCAAGACTGTCTCGTTTGTTTTCTTTGCTGTCCATGGAACTCTCAACATTCTTCTTAGAAACCACTTTTCAGCTGCCTCAGTTTTGTTCTCATTTTCAGTGTTGACTGTCCATGCCTCATAAACATATAACAGTATCGGTTGTTTTTAGCATTCAAGAACTATCTTCCTGATGTTAATTGATAGACATTTGTTGGTAAGAACGCTTTTCATATTCCCTGAATGCTGTTTTAGCTTGGCCGATTCTGCTGGCTATTTCTGATGTGCACCTGCCGTCTGGTGTAATGACCGTTCCCAGATATGAAAATTTATCAACTTGTCTCAGTGTTGTGCCATTCGCTGTTATTTTGCATGAG
>CM060312.1:69753236-69758236 GCA_030674185.1 Monoplex corrugatus | reverse complement strand
ATTCATTAATCTATTGAAATATTCAAGTTGTTCATTAATCAGTTCCCTTATCCATTTATGTATTGAAAAAAACTCAGGTTGCTCATTATCTATGGACATAGTGACTGGGGCTGATTATTAATCAGTTTCCTTAATTCGTTTATCTATTGATATATTGATATACCTGAGCTGTTGATTGATCACTTTCCTTAGTTCATTTATCTACTGACGTATTGAGGCTGTTCGTTAATCAATTTCCTTGACTGATTTATCTATTGAATATATTGAGGTTGTTTACTGAGCTGTTTCCTTAATTTATTTGTCTATTGACATACTGAGGTTGACCATCGATCGATTTCCTTAATTTGTGTATCTATTGACATATTGGGGCTGTTCATTAAAAACTTCTTTTACAACTTCTTTTATTTACTTATATCTATGGACATATTGAGGTTGTTATTAATCAATTTCCTTAATTCATTTATCCATTATTATAATAAGGTTGTTCATGAATTGATTTCCTTAATTCATGTACTTGTTGAATATACTGAGACTTTGGCAAGAGACGGTTTGTCGGGAATGTTATCAATGGATTGATTAATTGGTTGGTTTATCTGTTTACATATTGAGTTTATATATTGACCAGCTTGATTGATTTATTTATTCAATTACGTACTATATACTAAGTCCTTGACCAGTTTGACAGAGGTTTTTTTTTTTTAATTTTATTTTTCTGTTCATCTACTGAGGCTTCGATAGTGTTGACTGATTTATTTATTCGTCTATTTATCTAAATAATGAGACCTTGATGAGATAAATCAGTCGGAAGTCTCACCAGTTGATTGATTTATTCATTCCTTTATCTAATCATATCCTGAGGCTTTGACCAGGTTTATTAATTTTTCATTCATTTGTCTGTTTATATACTGATTCCCTGACCATCTACGGTCAGCCTGGAGTTTAATTTATCCCTTTATTGATTTACATTATCGCTTATCTATTTATAAGCTGTGGACGGAGAGGTCAACGCCAGGGGCATACCTTTAGGTTATGTGCGCAAATGCATTGACATGTTTTCCTTGTTCTTTCTAAAAAATTCTTATTCAGTTTCAAAATGTTGTTGAGGTGGTTATAGCCCATCTATGGCCCTGTGTAGTCGACTGGGCTTTAAACAATATTGATAATGACAATGAGGTACAATGAAGCACAACACAGCCCTCTCTGTCCTGCAGGAACTTTCTGGACGGACGTAAGACAAGTTACGTCAAGTGCAAAACAATGCTGTCTGTTCTTACTTACTTTACTTTATCCGTCCTCTTATACCATCTTGGGCGTCGAGGGGAGAAAGAGCTTTCTGTCTGCGGCAAGTTTGAAGGCCTGGTTGAGTGGGATGTTGTGGGTCTTCAGTGTTTCTTTCACACCCTCGATCCAGGTCTTCCTCGGTCTACCCCTTGCCTTGTACCCTGACACCTTTGTGTTGTAAGCTTTACTGGCAAGCTGGTGAGGTGCCATGCGTGTCAGGTGCCCGAACCACCTGATTCTCTGCTGTTGGATGTAGTGGAGAATTGGTGTTGTTCCAATCATTTCTCTGATCTTGATGTTCTTGATCTTATCATGTCTGGTTTTGTTGACTGCTCTCCTTAGACATCTCATCTCGCAGGTGGTGATCTTTCTTTCAAGACTTTTGGTAAGGGTCCATGTCTGACACTGGTAGGTCAAGGTTGGTCTAAATATGGACTCGATGAGTTTGGCTTTGGTCTCGATGGGGATGTTGGGGTGTCTTAGGAGTGGGGCAAGCTGGTAGCTGACGCTGTTCGCCTTTTGAACTCTTGTCTCGATCTCTCTGTTGAGACGTCCATCTTCTGTGAAGATACTTCCAAGATACTTGAACTCGCTGACTTGTTTCAGTGCTGTCCCCTCGATGTTGATGTTGAGGCGGCCAGGTGTTCTATTGACTTTCAGTGTCTCGGTTTTGCTGATACTGATTTTCATGCCGAAGTTCTCACATTGTGTGTTCAGGTTGTTCGTGTGCTCCTGGAGTTCCCCTTCTTTTTCATGTGCAAGGCTTTGATCATCTGCAAACAGCATCTCGTTCAGATCTTCAGGGTTGGGATTTGCTTCCTTCGTGATTTTGTCCATATATACAATGAACAGCAGTGGTGATAGAACACACCCCTGCCTCACTCCCGACGTCACCCCAAACCATTCCGTGAGTCCATCTTGGGTGCGTACTGCACTCATGCTGTTGGTATAGATGGCTCTTATATTGTCTAGAAGTTGCCCCCTAACGTCATATTCTTCTAACGTTTTCCACAACTTGTTTCTATTTACTCTGTCGAAGGCCTTTTCTTGATCCACGAACACGAAGTTCAGTTCTTTATTGTGTTCGATAGTCTTTTCGCTCAGTTGTCTGAGAGCGAAGATAGCGTCAGTGCATCCTCTTCCTTTTCTGAAACCCATCTGCGCCTCACTCAGTAGAGGTTCCACCTTGTACCTTGTGCGCTGTTCAAGGATCTTTGCATACATCTTTCCCGTGTGGCTCAGAAGGGATATACCTCGATACGTGCTGCAGTCTTTCTTGCTGCCTTTCTTTTTCCAGATTGGTACCACGACTGCACGCTGCCAGTCTTCTGGGACTTTCCTCTCTGTCCATGCTTTCTGGAATATTGTGGTCAGCCAAGTGGTTCCCGTTTCTCCACATGCCAGGATAGCTTCGGTTGTAATGCCATCAATTCCTGCTGCTTTGTTCTTTGGGCTGGTCTTCAACGCCTGTTGTACCTCTGATCTCAGGATGTTTGGCTCTTCGTGTTCTGGATAGCTAGGGTGAAACTGGCTCTGTGTGTATCCCTGTCTGTTTGGGTTGAGGAGTTCCTTAAAATATTCTTGCCATCTCTTCTTGATGCCGTCTTCATCACTGATAGGGTTTCCATCTCTGTCATTGACTACTGTTGTTGGGCTGTATGGCTCGTCTCGTAATCTCATTGCTTTGACGCTTTTGTAAAAATGTCGTGTCGAGAGCTTGCACAGTTCGCTTAGTTCCTCTCCATATGTTTTCCATGATTGTTCTTTGGCCATTCTGACTGTCCTCTTGCTGTGTCTTCTTGCCACTCTATATTTCACGTAGTCCTCCTCTAGCTTTGATTTCACCCACACCTTGTACAACTTCTTCTTTTCCTTGATGGCCTCCTTTACTGTGTCATTCCACCAGGCTGTCTGCTTTACCTGCCCTTTTCCGGTCTTTGTGCCGCAGGTTTTACTAAGTGTGTCTGTCAGTGTGTTCTTGAAGACTGACCATGCTTCTTGAAGACTGACCATGCTGTCATGCCTGTGCTGTCTACTTCTTCCAGCCTCTTTGTGATTTCTGTCTGTACCTCCCATTGTACCTCTTCCTTCTGGAGTTTTCTTAGGTTTATCTGTCTGTCGCACGCTTTACTCTTTGTTCTCGGTGTTCTTCTTTTCTTCATCGTAGAGACCAAGATCACAGGGCGGTGGTCAGTGTCCAGATCTGCATTTGGAATGGCTCTTGCGTCTGTGACCCTGCTTCGTTCTTCTATTCGTGTTAGAATGAAATCTATCTGAGATGACACATTCAGATCATTCCACCTGTACCAAGTTTGTCTCTGGCTGTGTCTGTGTTCGAAAAAGGTGTTTGCAATCCACAGCCCATGCTCTGCACAGAGTGCTAGAAGTTGTTCCCCGTTGTAGTTGCACTCTGTATTGGTGTCACTGTGTGGGCCCAAGTGCTGTTCCCAAGGTGCTCTTCTTTTGCCCACTCTCCCATTGAAGTCTCCCATGACAATGAGTTGTTCTGTGTCTGGGACTGTGTTGATGGTGTCTGCCATCTTCTCAAAGAATTCCTCCTTCTGTTCTTCAGTGTAAGAGTCATTACAAAGTGCGTAAGCCTGGATGAAGGTTGTGGTCTCCCGTTCTCCTCTTACTCGGATTTTTATTAGTCTCTCTGAGATAAACTCTGTTTCCAACAAATTCTTTGCTGTGTCTGGGTGTAAGAAAAAGCCTACGCCGTGTGTTGCCCTTGTTGTCATGTCCACACCACTCCAGGTCAGTACATAATCCTCGTGAATCTGTTTGGTCCCCGTACCCTTTAGCCTACAGTCTGAAATTCCCATCACTGTTATTCTCCATTTTTTCATGAAGTCAATGATTTCTGGTTCCTTGTCTCTGATTCCACACACATTCCAAGTGCTTATTCTTTCTCGTAGTCCTTTTCCATTTCCAGTTCGTTTTCCGTTATGATCCGTCCATTTCTTTCTCCTTTTACTTTCTCGAGCAATGAGTAATCCACCGCCGGCTTGCTAGGCCCGTCGCAGCTTCACCAGTGCCCCGTTTGCCAGCTTTACCTGTTTCCACCTTCCACGACGAGGACGAGGGGTTGGACTTTGGAAGGCTGTCTGTTCTGCAGGCACTTTCTGGAATTTAGGACAAATTATGCTAAGCACAAAACAATGCTGTCTGTTCTGCAGGCACTTTCTGGAATTTAGGACAAATTATGCTAAGCACAAAACAATGCTGTCTGTTCTGCAGGCACTTTCTGGAACGTAGGGCAAATTATGTTGATAACAACATAAACTCTCTGTTCTGCAGGCACTCTCCGTGTCTATATACAATATAATTCTCTCTGTTCTACAGGCACTTTCTGGGTGTACACAATACAATTCTCTCTGTTCTACAGGCACTTTCTGGGTGTGTACAACATACTTCTCTGTTCTTCAGGCGCTTACTGGAACGTAAGACAAGTAATGTACAACAAATATGCTTTTCTCTGTTCTACAGGCACTTTCTGGATGAAAGACAAGTAATGCAGAACAAATACAATTCTCTCTGTTCTACAGGCACTTTCTGGATGAAAGACAAGTAATGCAGAACAAATACAATTCTCTCTGTTCTACAGGCACTTTCTGGATGTACGCCTGTCTGGCCTTTGCCGGTGCCATTCTGCTGGCCCTCATCCTGCCAGAGACGAAGGGGCGGAGCCTGGAGGAGGTGGAGGGTCTCTTCGCCCG
>CM060312.1:69745736-69748236 GCA_030674185.1 Monoplex corrugatus | reverse complement strand
CGTGCAATTCGGTATGTCGCCTTCAAGTAAGATTGCCAAACCATAATATTATAAACGGGCTTTCTTTTATAGCACTTTTCAAAATTTATAATCTATTTTTGAGTTTTTAATTTTGTTTTAATGCGTTCATTTGTGTGTTGACAGTGCTGTTTCTTTCAAGGTTTCTCAGCTTTGAGCACAAGAGATGCTCTTTTAGTTAATGGGAAACAAGCACGTTATTCTTCGGCAAGCTTGTTCGGATTGGATTTTCTCCCTTGCATTGTGACTCCTTTAGTTGACTTGGTTTGCCATTTGCAGCTTCAATTAATTAACGGATAGGGAGTTACTCCATTGGTATTGACAAACAATTGTAGAGAATAAATGTAATATCGGTCTCAATATATAGGCCTATATATATATATATATATGTGATGAGTGACTTCCCTTCGCGCATAAGCCATGTATTGAATAACAGTAAATTACACATTTTGTGGTCATTTGTATATGCATGTAGGTCTAGCTGTTTTCTGAGTGCTTGTAAAACTTTTACACAGTTACTTCTCTTGTCTAGAGAATTGCAGGGAGGTGGAGTGGGTGAGGAAGCGTTGGTACTTTTATATATATATGATATTGAATCGCTTCTTTATGTTCTGTATTTTGAGCAAATGGATTTACAGTTAACTTGCTGTTGGCTGCTATTAGCCTTTATTGAAAATGATTAAATCGTGCACTTGATTCAATGAAATTTACATTCCAATTCAATTGATTATGGGTAATCTGCAATAAGTGATTGTTATTAAACAATTAACAGTTTTATACTTGAAATAAATGAACCTCTTGATGAATCGTCGCATACTATATTTATAATACACACTGGTTTTTCGTTGGTACTTTTATCAATGAAATTTACATTCCAAATTTGTTTAATTTTAGATCATCAACACTAAATGGCTGGTATATGAATAGTCAGTTAAACTGTGCTTATACTCATGTCAATTCGTGAAGAAAGTATTGTTTTGTTATTATTGCTTTTCTTCTTCTTCTTCTTCTTCTTCTTCTTCTTCTTCTTCTTCTTCTTCTTCTTCTTCTTCTTTTTCTTCTTCTTCTTCTTCTTCTTCTTCTTCTTCTTCTTCTTCTTCTTTTTCTTCTTCTTCTTCTTCGTCTTCTTCTTCTTCTCTCTTCTTCTCCTTCTTTTTCTTCTTCTTCTTCTTCGTCTTCTTCTTCTTCTTCTCCTTCTCCTTCTCCTTCTTCTTCTTCGTCTTCTTCTTCGTCTTCTTCTTCTTTTCCTTCTCCTTCTTCTTCTTCTTCGTCTTCTTCTTCTTCTCCTTTTTCTTTTTTAATATCATTTATTAGTACATTTCATTTTATAATATTTATAAAATTTTGCCAACTATAATGTGGCTGAAAATGATCTTCGTATTTCACACTACTTCATAAGTGGCTATGGGAAAGACTATATTATAATATTCAATATGAAATATTAAACAAATGATGATGATGATGATAATGATGATCATTATTATTATTATTAGCAGTAGTAGTAAATATTGCTATGCTTATTTTCTTCTTCTTCTACTTCTTCATATAAATATCATTATTATTATTATTATTATTACCATCATTATTATTATTATTATTATCATTGATGCTGTTGTTGTTGTTATTGTTGTTGTTGTTGTTGTAAAATCTGGAAAAATAACACACATTCCTTGCTATGTGTAGGCCTAATAATTCCAACCTCACGCATCTTCTTGCACGAAAAACGCAAATGATACGCAAACATCTAGAACAGGAATATTGACTTTAATTAAGAGAGATTCATAATACTTAGCTGTATATATGCTCCATCAACATCTACCAACATTGTTCTGGATTAAAAAAAAAATAACTCGAAGGTGGATTAAACCATAATATGTAGGTGACAAAGTATCTCTTGGGGAAAGTAGATGAGGCTAGGGCTGGCATTTAGCCACGTAAAATCCGAATTTGACTCGGCTTCTCAAAGGTCTTTCGCTGAGTGGCATAGAGAATGTGAACCAGTTTTGAATGATCTTTTGTTTTTGTTTATAGATAGCTTACATCCAAGACCCAAAGACCACGATAAAATGAGGGTCTGTGTACTGTATTTCGTTTACTGAGAAGAACAATTGAGAGTCATTTATCATCACATGTTGCCTGATCATGCAGGCGAAGAACGAGAGGTACAAGAGAAGAAGATTGGTGCAAGGTAAACAACTCTGTCAATACTTCCTTTCGCTTATGCGTCTTACTTCCCTTTGCGCATAAGCCATGTATTGAATAACAGTAAATTACACATTTTGTGGTCATTTGTATATGCATGTAGGTCTAGCTGTTTTCTGAGTGCTTGTAAAACTTTTACACAGTTACTTCTCTTGTCTAGAGAATTGCAGGGAGGTGGAGTGGGTGAGGAAGCGTTGAAATAGTTTGGCCAAAAGTATGATTCATAATTAGTTAGGCCTACCCTTTAACTCCTACAACAACTTATCCAACAACTTCAAAA
>CM060312.1:69725736-69738236 GCA_030674185.1 Monoplex corrugatus | reverse complement strand
GTAGAATAAACAGTGAAACAGTGTGAACTGTTCGCCGCAAATACACTTGACATTTTTACAATATTTTGTTTTCAATGCGTTTAGCTGAATACGAAAACAAACAGCAACAATCGATCTCAAATGATACATGGAAGAATACTGCAATTTTTTACATACATTTTGAACGGTAAGTTTTATCATTTGTTGTGACACAAACTGTTCATCTGAATGTTCATGAAATCGAGTCCATGAGGCTGATTCGAGCAAGTTGCAAGCTTCTTTTACGGAGGTATGAACATGTAATTCTATAGCATTATCAGCATTCTGGGCACCTTGCTTAGCTGCTCTGTCAACTACTTCGTTGCCGTGAAGACCAACATGAGAAGGCACCCAGCATAAACTGATATCTGTACCTTTGACCCTTAAACGATGTATAAAATGATTTGCCTCAGTAATTAAATCAGGTCTTGTGTCGGCATTAAAAGACCGTAAGGCATATAATACAAGATTTTGAGTCAACAAAGAGAACTACTTTGAAAGACATGGGTTTAAGATTTACTAGATAATGCAATGCTTGATTAATAGCGACTAATTCCGCTGCAAAGATCGATAAGTTTGCCCCAACGAAAAATGACTTTTTTATCTTAAATTTTGGAACATAAAATGCTGCTCCAGCACATTTATTTTCTAAGACTGATCCATCGGTAAAAATGTGAAGGTCGGTACGGTATTTTTCATCGACGTGTTCTCTTGCTGTGGATATCGAAATGTTGACGTTTTCAGATTTCTTAGCGTCTGTATAATCAATATCAAAAGAGGCTTTTTGCATTTCCCATGTAGGGATAGGCGTTGTTGATGGTGTCTCAGCTATTTCATCCATATTTATGTTAGACTGTTTTACCAAGTCAGATATGTAAGTTGCAACAGTAATTTGTGATGAAATGCTTTTTGCTCGCTTTGGAAAGTCAACATCAGACCTGATTTTAATTTCCTTACTCACAAAATTGTCCGTTTGTGAATAGTTCTAACTGCAAATTTTGCTGTCACTAGCTCACGATAGTTGTTCAGAGGCAGAATTCCAGTAACTTTGTACGTTTCCAGATTAGAGGCATGAGTAGGGACACCTAGAGCAATTGTAATACTTTTGCAGTCTAAGCTTTGTATCTTCTTTAATAAATATTTTTGTGCACTGAAGAACACTTCTTGCGCATAGGATAATTTAGATCGTACAAGTGCTGTTGGTAGATGAATTAGTATGTTCGTATCCATTCCCCAAGGTAATCGGCTTATTATCTTTAGAAAATTTAGGGCTTTTCTTGCTTTTGTTGAAATATAATCAAAATGGACATTCCAGTTTAATTTCGATGTCATAAAGACTCCCAGAAATTTTACAACCTGTTTGTAATGTAACACTTCACCAAGGAATCTGAAAGTAGGCAAGTTACTTAAAGTACCACCAGAATTAAATAGCATCATGTTAGTTTTTCCGCTGACAACGACAGACCATTTTCTAACATATAGTTTCCAAGATTATCAAGATCAGATTGATACAATTTCCTAATGTAATTCTGTGTTCTCTGTGGAGTTGTCTTTTTTAAAGTAATATTCATCCAAATACATATATCATCAGCATACTGTGCCAAAACAACACGATTTGAGAGTGCTTTAGGAAGATCCTGTATAAGGATATTAAATAAAAGCGGTGCTATCACTGAACCTTGTGGAATTCCCATATCAAGATGTCGTGAAGTAGAATAACTAGTTCCCACTCTTGCCTGAATAGTTCTATTGGCTAAAAAAGACTTAATATAATCATACATATTGCCAGATAAACCAATAGATTTCAGCTTGTACAATAAACGCGTATGCCAAACTTGATCGTAAGCTTTTTTCACATCAAAAAATGTAGCTAAAAGACTTTTTCTGCGGGCAAACTGTTTCTTGATGTGAGTGGTAAGTTTAACCAGGTGCTCAACTGTAGATCTCCCTTTTCTAAAACCAGCCTGATTTACTGGAATAACGTTATTTTTATCACAGTAATGTACAAGTCTGTTTAATACCAATTTTTCCAATAGTTTGCTCGTATGGGACGTTAAAGCAATAGGTCTGTAACTGTTTTTATTGTTTTTAGGCTTTCCTGCTTTTAATACTGGTATAACAACGGACGTTTGCCATAATTGTGGTATAGTTCCACCAACCCAGCATTTCTGAAAAATTTTGTGTAAAAAAATAATATAGTTTTCTGGAAGATGTTTAATCATTTCAGTTGAAACTGCATCGACACCTACCGAACTCCTTTTGTTGCGTAGAGACAAGATAGTGTTTTTTAACTCTTCTAAGGTGATTGGAGAATTAAACCAGCGATCATTCTGAGGTATTGGATCAGTGTAGATAGGGTTGTTAGCTGCCATTTCCCTGTAGTGTTTGCAGGTAGGAGTCAAACCGTCTACTTTACTATTTTGGGCAAAAAGTTCCACAAAAGTTTCAGAAATGGTGTGTGTGTGTGTGTGTGTATGTGTGTATGTGTGTGTGTGTGTGTGTGTGTGTGTGTGTGTGTGTGTGTGTGTGTGTTCTGAGATGGTAATAGGTCTGATATAGCTCTGCGCAACGCACAGGGCTTTGAATAATAACAATAACAACAACAATAACAATAATGATAATAATAATAATAATAATTGTAATAATAACAACAACAAAACAAACTGAAAAATAGAAAAAAATACGTTTTAGAAATAATTTTTAAAAATTGGGGAAACGGAAAGAATGACAAGAAGATAATAATGATAATAATAATAATGATGATGATGATGATAATAATAATAATAATAATAATAATAACAATGCTGATGATGGTAATTATGAAATAATAATGATAATAATGATGATGATAATACTATTAACAATAACAATAAGAATAAGAATTTTAAGCGTTCCGCTTTTTCTCAGATGCATGTTTGCACACGCTGCACATTTTTGCATCTGGACAGGCATGCATGTTGGGTGTGTTAATGCCTCCAGTAACTCATCATCATCATCAGGTGCCCTGCCGCATGGCGTTGGCGATTATGGACTTCCATCTGTCTCTATCTCTTGTTGCATCAAGCATCTCTTCCACCATCCTTGTCCACTCTGCAAGTCCGTCTAGTATCTTCTCCCTGGGTCTACCTGGTGCTCTCTTTCCCTCTAGCTTTCCCGTTGTGACCAGGTGCTCCAATTCCCCTTTCCTCATTAAATGGCCTATAAATGCTGCCTGTCTTTTCCTAATCTTCCTTATGAATGATCTATTTGTGTCTGCCTCCATCAAGACTGTCTCGTTTGTTTTCTTTGCTGTCCATGGAACTCTCAACATTCTTCTTAGAAACCACATCTCGGCTGCCTCAATCTTGTTCTGGACATCAAGACCATTTTTTAACCAAGACTTCAGAAAGGCAAGAAGACTAATCGGTCTTGAAGGGGAGGGACCTGGGAAATCAACCTACCTCTCCAATGTTTTTTTACCAAGGCAGCCGGGCAATGCCCTGCTCTTGAAGATTGTCAACTACCGTGGGATCTTTATCATGCGCAATCAGAAGGCATTTTGTTGGTTGGTATTTGTAAATGCCTATCAATTAACATCAGGAAGAGAGGTCTAGAATGTTATATAGAACCAACACTGTTGTACGGTTTGAGGCGTGGACAGTTAACAAGCAAAGCCAGAACAAGATTGAGGCAGCCGAGATGTGGTTTCTAAGAAGAATGTTGAGAGTTCCATGACAGCAAAGAAAACAAACGAGACAGTCTTGATGGAAGCAGACACAAGTAGATCATTCATAAGGAAGATTAGGAAAAGACAGGCAACATTTATACGACACTTTATGAGGAAAGGGGAATTGGAGCACCTGGTCACATCGGGAAAGCTAGAGGGAACGACAGCTCCAGGTAGACCCAGGGAGAAGATACTAGACGGACTTGCAGAGTGGAATGGGGACAAGGAGGGTGGAAGAGATGCTTGATGCAACAAGAGATAGAGACAGATGGAAGTCCATGATCGCCAACACCATGCGGCAAGGCACCTGATGATGATGATGAGTGAGAAGGCATACGGGTCCGACTCGTTTTTCATTCCCTTCCCGAAAGATTAGACGTTCAGTTCGATTTTCCGGCCAAACTGATGAGAAAAGTGGAGGACACCGATACAGAGGATCTTCAACACGCATACTTTACATCTGATATTCTGCTTACTGTTACTGTTATGTTGGTTTAAAACCCAGCCGACTGCGCAGAGCCCGTTTAAAAAACATCCACAACTCTTCAACAGGTAAAAAAAAAAAAAAAAAAAACAGAAAAAAAAATTAAGTACACACATCAATGCATTCGTGCACGTAATCTAAGAAGATGCCCCTGGCGTTTAACATTTCGTCCAATTTGTCACACGGGGGATTTAAAAACATTAATGAATACGAATTTAAACATAACTAAGGACACTAAAACATGTTACCTTAAATTGTTTCTGCATATATCCTCCCCTATCCCCCCCCCCCCCCCCACCAGCCAAAAATGCAGTTAATACATAGACCCAATTATCGATCCTAAGAGAAAGCACGTAAGACTTTATCGAACACATACAGATGAATGGACCAGCAAGGCAGAAAATGACAGAAAGAAAAGGAGCAAGGCAGAAACAAAGAGAGTGACAGATAAGAGGAAATTTCTAGCAAAGAAGTTCCCAGAAGGTGTGGATACTGTTTATACTGAAGGAGCCCCTGGCATCCCCACAAGAGTGGGGGGGGGGGGGTGGGGGGGTGATATTCTGCTTGTGTATAGGCACGAATTGGGGTTTAGGCACAAACAGGTCTGCACACGTGTGGAGAGAAGGCACAAATCTCCACCCTGTGCCTATCAGGCGTGAGGTACCTCTAGAGGATCGAACTCTGGAGTTTCCCATTGGAAGTCTAGTGTCTTGCCCGCTTGAGTAGCGTGCCCATCACTCTCTCTTCCTGATTCTTCAGACCCACTTTTTGTTGTTTGCTGAATTCATCATCATCATCATCATTTCTACAAACGTAATTCAGTGTATGATGGTGATGATGATGATGATAATGATGATGATGACGACGACGACGATGATGATGCCGACAACGACGACGATGATGATGTTGACGATGTTGATGACGACGATGATGATGTTGACGATGACGATGAGGAGGAGGAGGACGAGGAGGACGACGACAACGACGACGATGATGATGATGATAACGATGGTGATGATAACAATGATGATGATAATGATGATGATGAAAATATGACTAATAATAGTGATAACTATAATACTAATCGTCATCATCGTAAAGATGATGATGATAATGATGATGAGGAGGATATTAACAATAGTAGTAGTTGTAACAATGACGCTGATAACAATAATAATAACGATCATGAGCATGATGATAATCAGTAAGCGAAGACTGAGTTATATTCTCCTGTGACGTCCGTCTATCTCTGTGTGAACACAAAGTGAGTCTTACAGACTCAAAAGCGATCACACTTTTTTAACATTGTGAAAACGTTTATACAGGGGAGTGCAAAAGTAGGTATACAGTAAGTATCACATCATTATTATAATGCTTAAAATTCCGCTCTCGATTAGAGGAGTGTATGAATACCGACGGCAAGCAGTTTGAGTATCTGAGGGATTAAGGCTGTGCTTGTTATTAAATGTGTATGCAATATTCATTTGTTTGTATAATAAATGCAATGAGTATTGTACGTGTTTTCCTTTTTGATAACTCCATACCTACTTTTGCACACATACACACACACACACACACACACACACACACACACACACACACACACACACACACACACACACACACACACACACACACACACACACACACACACACCGTATGTTGTGTAGAAGGGATGAAATGATTTGTCGCAAAGACGCACATAAAAATCGGAATGAACCCCCTGTGTTTATTACCATGATCTAAAATGTAAAATATACAACAACAACAAACAAACAAACAAAACAAAAAAACGAAGGAACAAACGAGCAAACAAACAAACAAAACAAACCAAAAAAAGCAAGCAAGCAAACAAACAAAACAAAACAAAACAAACAAAAATAAGCAAACAAAGAAGAGATGAAACAAACAATTAAAGTTATCTATCGAAGACGCAAAACGCGAGGACACAAACAAAGCCTATTGTGTTTTAGAACAGTCAGGTCACCATGACGTGAACCTTAAGCTTACCAGTGTAAACCACCAGAGCATTTAAAAGGCCTGGAATCCGATCCGGCGGATCGGGTCATAGATTTTCATCCCCGAGTGCGCGCTGCGCTTGTGTTATTGCAGAGTGGGGCACTATAAGGGTTCCACACGTATTCGTACACGCACATGGGTAGGCCAGGCCGTACAGTTACAGTGTGGTCAATCTGAAACTGACAGTGATATGCCTGCAGTCCCATTGCATGCAGCCCCAGGGAAAATAAAAAAGCCACAAACCTAAACATATATTTTTAGGTCCGTAGTGCCAGGCGGGATGCGCGCGCGCCAGACAAACTAGCTCCACCCATCATAGTTCAAATCTGCCCTGATGTGAAACGTTTCTATCCATTTGCCATAGCATTTTTCCATTAATTTAATGCCACGTTATATTTAACGAAGTCTTAAATTAAGAGGTGATAATAGCTACCATTCTACCATATGTGAAGTCGTGTTGTTGTTTCTGCATCGAACTAATTTGAGAAAACGTTGAAGAGATGTGATGCGTGCTGTTACGAGGGTTAGAAATGAAGCTGACATCTGTGTTCTGTTTTGTTCAGTGTGTAAAGTCCTTCCACTCTCAGAGTATATTAGGACCAGCTATAAGAATGTTGCTCAAAGAAGTCTTAAAACATTTTGGTTGCATTGTGAGAAACCAGTGCTATCGTCGGATTCTTTAGGACATATCGAGCTCACGGCGCTTTATATAGTCCTGCCGTGGCTTTAAGCTAACAAATCTAAATAATCAGAACAGCTTATTGCTGTCAGATATCGCCATGGTTTAAAACAAAAACAGGTTGCACACAAGAAAACCCAACCATCGCCGTGGTGTAGTGGTTAGCGCAACGGACTACCGACTGGAAGGTTGTGGGTTCGAATCCCCATCAGTTCCTTCGAAACTATAATTATCATTGTGGGATTTTTCGGCTCTAACTGAATCCTACCCAGAGTTGGGCGTGCTATGGGCTCATTGGGAAGACTGGGACCGCACAGTCGATTCTCATCCACTTTACGGATGCGTCATTGAGGGTGTTGTTCAAATCTTCTGACCAGCACCACAGGTGTCTGTATATCTCGGGCCTGGTTGACGCCAGGATATACTAAGATAGTAAGCGTAGAGTACAGCCCTGTCACGCAGTCTCAATCCTGAATGGAACTCCATATTGTCATGATTTTCACCCTCATCGTCATCATCATCAACGCATAGTAAAAACTGTTCCAGCTTTTGTGGCATTAAGGTGACGTAGAAAATGAAACTAAAAAGAATATAAAAAAAAAAAAAAGGTGAGCACAAAGGTAACCTCCCTGAATGCAATGATCCTTTAAAAAAAAAGTCAAAAAAAAATTTTTTTTTTTAAAAACATCTCCTTACTAGTTACATCTTACGCTGACATTTTACCAAAGATAATGATAATAAACAGCTCTCCCACCAATCCAATGACTGAGTGCAGGCATGCTGTCCCTTTATCACCTGGTATGGTACTTCATGTGTGTGGGATACACGACCTTTTCTGGGGGCACACTTCTTCTGCACGCGCTGCATATGGAATCAAGTGGCTTTTTAAAACACAATATTTTGGGGAATAATACCAAAAAATGCCAATTTTCATGAACAGACAGAACCCAAACAAGTTTGGATTAGTAGGTTTTTGTTTGTTTGTTTGTTTTTGTTGTTGTTTTTTTTTGTTTATTTAGTTTTGTTGTTTGTTTGTTTTTGTTTTGTTTGTTTGGTTGTTTGGTTGGTTGGTTGGTTATTTGGTTTATTGGTTGGTTGGTTGGTTTGGTTGGATTTTTGTTTTTGTTTGTTTGTTTTTGTTGTTTCTTTGTTTTGTTTTGTTTTTACCTAAGAGGAAATCGTGAACACTTAAGATCGAAAGGACATGTCTAAATTTGTGGTAAATATTGAATGAGAAAGAAAAAAAAGATAAGAATAGAACAACAAAGACAGGCAGCCAATAATGAACACCAAATCTACTTGTTGTCAGAGTGTTTGTTTTTGTTTATGAGTGTGTGCGTATGTATGTGTAAGTGTGTGTGTTGTGTGTGTGTGTGTGGTGCGTACGTGAGTGTGTGTGTGTGAGTGAGTGTGCGTTGCGTGTATGTGTGTGGATGGGTGAGTGTGTGGTGTGTGTGTGGTGTGTGTGTGTGTGTGTGTGTGTGTGTGTGTGTGTGTGTGTGTGTGTGTGTGTGTGTGTGTGTGTGTGTGTGTGGTGCGTGCGTGAGTGTGTGTGTGTGTGAGTGAGTGTGCGTTGTGTGTATGTGTGTGGGTGGGTGTGAGTGTGTGTGTGTGTGTGTGTGTGTGTGTGTGTGTGTGTGTGTGTGTGTGTGTGCGCGCGCGCGCGCGCGTGTGTGCGTGTTCACATGTTCAGCACCAGTAGAACTCTACTGATAATTATGTAAACTTCAACATTTACAAAGTCCAAAACAAGTGTGACTGCCCCCGTTCAAGCAAACAGGAACCAGAAAAAACACGAAATAAACAGAATAAGAACGCGTATTTAATACAAGCGCCTGTCTTGTCGTGCTGTGTTGTAGAAAAATACGCGTTCTTATTCTTTTTTTTTTCGTGCTTTTTCTGGTTTCAATATTTACAACTCAACTTCAACATCACCAAAACCAAACCAAAACCAAAAAGAAAAATAACACTATCAAAGAAACAAAGAAAGAAAAAAAAAATATATGCCATCCAGTAGCTTTTTATTCATTTTTCAATAATATGACCAAAAACACTGCAAAGATGAAAAAAAAAAAAAAAAACACACAATAAACAGTACTGTCTATTTATTCATTTTTCAATAATATGACCAAAAACATTGCAAAGATGAAAAAAAAAACCCATTACTGTCTGAGTCATGCCAACAAACAAACAAACAAACAAACAAACAAACAAAAATACTGGGTACATTTGGCATGAAAAAGATCAAAGTTAAAAAGGCTTGCCTCTTTTCATTATTATTTTTTCCGTATCATCATCCTTTTCCTTGTGTGTGTGTGTGGTGTGTGTATGTGTGTGTGTGTGTGTGTGTGTGTGTGTGTGTGTGTATGTGTGTGTGTGTGTGTGTGTGTGTGTGTGTGTGTGTGTGTGTGTGTGTGTGTGTGCGTGCGTGTGTGTGTGTGTGTGTATGTGTGTATGCAATCTTGTGTGTGCGTGCGTGTGTGTGTGTGTGCGCGTGTGTGTGTGTTCATTATCCCAGGTTGATGAGTTTATCTACGACGTTGAAATCATAATCTTTCAACAGCGAACATAATGATTACAGAATAACCTCAAGCAATTTTCACCCTTTGACTCCCGCACCCTATCCACCAACTGCAAAAACTTAACCCTTTTGACTCCCTCACCCTATCCACCAGCTTCCTGCAAGAAACTGGTGGCTAGGGTGAGGGAATCACAGGATTAAGTTTTTTGCTTTGCTGGTATGGTTCACAATGCAGGATGCTGGTGGACAGAGTGCGGGAGTCAAAGGGTTAAGTTGCCTTAATTTCAACACATTCGACTCCCTTGGGCCAAATCGGGGCAATAAACACATGGTATAACTATACACACAGGTCTGTCTGTCGTCAAAGATGGAGCAATCACACGTACAAAGATCACACCTCATCAAATGCATTTTAACCCTTTGACTCTCGCACACTGTCCACCAGCATCCTCCACTGCCAACCATGCTAGCAAAAGCAAAAAGACTTAACCCTTCGACTCCCGCACCCTGTCCACCAGCATCCTGCACTGCCAACCATGCTAGCAAAAGCAAAAAGACTTAACCCTTTGACTCCCGCACCCTGTCCACCAGCATCCTGCGTTGCCAACCATGCTAGCAAAGCAAAACCTTAAGTCACTGATTCCCTCACCCTACCACCAGCTTCCTTGCAGAAACCGTGGATAGGGCGAGGGAGTCAGAAGCTTAAGTTTTATCTTTTGCAGTTGGTGGATAGGGTGCAGGAGTCAAAGGATTGAGGCACGTTACTAAATCCATAAAGACAATAATAATAATAATATAATAATAATAATAAAAATAAAATATAATAACAATAACAATAATAATAATAATAATAATAACAATGACGATGATGATGATGATGATGATGATGATGATGATGATGATGATGATGATGATGATGATGATGATGATGATAACAATGACAATAATAATAATATAACAACAACAATAATAATAATAACAATGACGATGATGATGATGATGATAACAATGACAATATAATAATAATAATAATAATAATAATAATAATAATAATGCGTGAGCCAGAGTGGAGGCGCCAACTCTTCCATTTAACCCTTTGTCTCCAAGAGCCTGTCCACTAGCATCCTGCATTGCCAACCATACTAGCAATGCAAAAACTTACCCGTTTGACTCTCTCACCCAATCCACCACCTTCCTGCGGGAAGCTGATGGACAGGGTGAGGGAGTCAAACGGTTAAGTCTGCAAGAAGCTGGTGGATAAGGTGACGGAATCAAACGGTTAAGCTTCTGCAGTTAGTGGATAGGGTGCGGGTGTTAATATTTCATCAATCCCCCTCCGTTCAAAACATTGTTGCAAGAGAGTAATATAAAAATTAACAAAAATGCATATAAAAGTATTAGAACATGTTTATAAACACACACACACAACACACACACACACACCACACACACACACACACACACACACACACACACCCTGAAAAATAACACTGCAGAAAATTAGCCCAACATATTAACAAGGGAAGCTTTGGGAGGTTCGAATCCCTTATCAGTCCTGTGAAAATCACTGCAAGATTTTTCGGCTCTAACCGGCTTTGAACGTGCACGAATTCGTTGGGAAGACCGGCTCTAACTCAGATTTGAACGTGCACGAATTCGTTGAGAAGACCAGGGCCAACACAGTCCAGTCCCATCCGGGATACGTTTTGGACACGTCACTTATGATGTTTGCTCAAATTTCGTGACCGACACCAAAGGTATCTGTATCCCTCAGGCCTGGTCGACGCCAATATAGATTCTGTATGGAAAACACAGAGTTTCGCCCTGTCATGCAGGTCTCAATCCAGAATAGAACTCAACAGCATCACGATTATCATTCCTATCGTCGTCGTCATCACCATCATACCATTGTGAAAAACTGAGTGGTAAATAAATTAGAAATTGCGCAGAAAAAAAACGGGACAGAAGGCATATTGTGAGCACAAACGAAAACCATCTAAGTCTGATGATCCTTTGAAAAAGCAAGCAAACAAAGAAACAACCCTCCACCAATAAATAAATAAATAAATGAATAAATAGATAAATAAATAAATAAACAAACAAATAAATAGATAAATAAATAAAATGCAGAAAATAAACAGCTAGTGCCATTTCCTGTGTTGACAATATCGACAACCTTGGCATCACAAATGGTTCATTATAATATCAAACATGTCAAGAATTTCATAGGAAGAAGTTGTAAAAAATGTTTACGAAAAAGAAAAAAGAAAGAAAAGAAAAGAAACGCACATATGAATCGATTGGTAAGCACAAAAACAAAACATGAAAATAGATCAGATAGACACTGAGAAATATCTCTCACACACACACACACACACACACACACACACACACACATACACAATATACATGTCTATATATCTCTCTATATATATACACACACATACACGCGCCCGCACGCGCACGCACACACACACACACACACACACACACACACACACACACACACACACACAGAAACACATACATAATATATATATCTATATATATATACATATATATATACATACATGCGCCCGCACGCGCGCGCGCACACACACACACACACACTATCTACATCTATATATATCAATATATATATATATATATATATACACACATACATATATATATATATACACACACACACACTATCTACATCTCTCTCTATATATATCTATAAATCATATATATATATTATATATATATATATATATATATATATATATATATATTATATATAATATGTGTGTATATATACACAGGGGGGTGCAAAAGTAGGTATACAGTAAGTATCACATCATTAATATATAATGCTTAATTCCGCTCTCGATTAGAGGAGTGTGTGAATACCGACGGCAAGCAGTTTAAGTATCTGAGGGATTAAGGCTGTGCTTGTTATTACATGTATATGCAATATTCATTTGTTCGTATAATAAATTCAATGAGTATTGTACGTGTTTTCTTTTTTCATAACTGTATACCTACTTTTTCACCCCCCTGTATATACATACATATATATATATATATATAT
>CM060312.1:69713236-69718236 GCA_030674185.1 Monoplex corrugatus | reverse complement strand
TGGACCATCTTGGAACGGTGGTCGTCTCCCCCTGCTCTCAGCACCAGGAGGAGGGAGAGGGAGATGAAGCCGACAACCAGGGCCAGTCGCAGGTGGCGCGACAGTCGGGGAAACATGCTAAACACAGGACCATAAGAAGGAAGGGGTCTGCCACACTGCTCCGCTCGTGCTTCGTCGCGGCGTCATCCTCGTCCTCATTGCTGCTTCATCTGAAACCCAAAGTACCAATGTTATCTTTTAGTTCTTGTTGTTGCTGTTGTTGTTGTTGTTATTGTTGTTGCTGTTGTTTTGGTGGTGGTGTTTTTGTCGTGGTCGTTTTCGTTGTTATTACTGTTGTTGTTTTCGTCGCCGTCATTGTTGTTGTTGTTGTTATTGTTGTTGTTATTGTCGTTCTGTTTTCGTCGTCGTTGTTTTCGTTGTTATTACTGTTGCTGTTTTTGTCGTCGTCATTGTTTTTGTTGGTTGTTATTGTTGTTGTTGTTGTTCTGTTTTCGTCGTCGTCGTTTTCGTTGTTGTTGTTGTTGTTGTTGTTTTGTTGTTTTTATTTTTGAAGTCGTTGTTTTTATTGCTACTGATGTTGTTATTTTGTTGTTTTGATCGTCACTCTTTTCGCTGTTATAGTTATTGTTGTTTTATTGTTGATATTATTGATATCATTTTGAAGCTGGTGGATAGTGTCAGGAATACCAAAGGGTTTTAAAGTTTTTGCAGTTGGTAGATAGGGTGTGGGAGTCAAAGGCTTAATTATCAGAACGTTTGGAATAAGTGCATAATGACGTCAGAAACAGTAATGGAGTGAGTTTGTGGTGTTATTTCAAAAACGTTTTACTGCACTCCGACAACCCCATAAGCTCTCCAACAAAATTTGCCAACAATTAACTGACAAGACTTTCAATTTCAATTTCAGTTTCTCAAGATGACGTCTCCGCGCGCGGAATGAATTCCATATGCACTAACATCACAGGTGCCAAGTGATGGAGAAAATCCAGAATGATCACGGCACAAGCCTTAAGCCTGCACATAAACCCACGAGCTGGCCAGGTCCTGAGATCCTACCTAGATAATTCCATAACGCTGAGGTCGTAGGGGAGTGAGGTGGCAGAGACCTAAATTTTTCCCCGGGGCCAGCACCACGAGGGCGGCGCCCATCCCCTCTCCCTCGATTCAAATTCATATTCATAGTCATATTTTTTTTACCAATATTTCAGAAAGGCAAAAAGGCTAATTAGTCTTCAAGGGGTGGGACCCGGGAAATCAACCTGTCTCTCCAAGGCAGCCGGGCAATGCCCTGCTCTTCACGATTTTCAGCTGCCTTAGGATCTTAAGCGTGCACAGCCAAAAGGCACACGGGTCCCACTCGTTTTTTTCGTCCCCTTCCGAAGGACTAGACGTTCAGTTCGATTTTTCAGTCAAACTGAGGAGAAAAGTCGAGGCCTCTACGGAGAACGAACCCTGGAACTTCGAGTTTAGTTATTGGCAGACGAACAAAACCCTATGCGCTGGTGAGGTCTCCAAACTATTGAGAAGGGGGAGAAGAGACCTATCAAACACTAAGCTGACACCACCAGAATGATTAACGCGTTGACACGGGCAGCCAACAGGCCAGTTTTTCATGTTGTGGGCTGAGCTTGAACTCAAGATACCAGATCTTGAGTCCATGGCTCTGCCAGCTAGAATGCGACAACACACACATCATCATCATCATCATCATCATCATCATCATCATCACTATCATCATCATCAACATCATCATCAACATCATCATGATGTGCAAAGCCGCATGGCGTTGGCAATCATGACCCTCCATATGCATCTATCCCTTGGCACTGCATATGTACATCTTCCACCCTCTCTGTCCTCAGCCACCCTGCAAGTCCGTCCAGTATCTCTCTCTCTCTCTCTCTCTCTCTCTCTCTCTCTCTCTCTCTCTCACATACACACACACATACACACACACACACACACACACACACACACACACACACACACACACACACACACACACATACACACAAGCCGAGTTAAACTGGTTTAAATGCCCACGTATGGCCGAAATGTTCGATTCTAGTCTGGAAGACAATATCAGTTTTTAGAAGAAGAAGAAAAAAACACACACGAAAAAAGAGTAAGAACGCGTATTTTTTATACAACCAGACATGACAGGCATACATTTTCGGGTCAAGCGTAAGTCTTTTTCTCACATAAACAAAGCAGCAATGTATCTGATGTTTAGTATCTTGCCATAAACATCTCCATATGATCAGTGTATCTGATGTTAGTATCTTGCCATAAACATCTCCATATGATCAGTGTATCTGATGTTTAGTATCTTGTGATAAACATCTCCATATGATCAGTGTATCTGATGTTTAGTATCTTGTGATAAACATCTCCATATGATCAGTGTATCTGATGTTTAGTATCTTGTGATAAACATCTCCATATGATCAGTGTATCTGATGTTTAGTATCTTGCATAAACATCTCCATATGATCAGTGTATCTGATGTTTAGTATCTTTTGATAAACATCTCCATATGATCAGTGTATCTGATGTTTAGTATCTTGTGATAAACATCTCCATATGATCAGTGTATCTGATGTTTAGTATCTTGTGATAAACATCTCCATATGATCAGTGTATCTGATGTTTAGTATCTTGTGATAAACATCTCCATATGATCAGTGTATCTGATGTTTAGTATCTTGCCATAAACATCTCCATATGATCAGTGTATCTGATGTTTAGTATCTTGTGATAAACATCTCATTTCTAAGGGAACTTGTTTATTGGTATTATTGTATATCTGATGTTTAGTATCTTGCAATAAACATCTCCATCTCTAAGGCTAGGTCTGGCCCTTTCAAATCCGCTGCGAAGATCCATATTCTCTCAGGCATACAGGAAGGATGGAATATTATACTAGTGCACTAGTGATCTTTTGTGTTTCATTGAGGGTTTTTTTGTTTTTGTTTTTGTTTTTTGTCCTTCCGTACAAGTTTCAGCCTGGACAGTGCTGTTGTTGTCTTTGCTACCTTTGAGGGGATTGCTGGCTTGTGTCCTCAGTGCTAATGATGGAACCGCGGTAAGTGAATTGTTGAACAGTTTTAGGACAAACAGAGACAGAGACAGAGACAGACAGACAGAGACAGAGAGACACAGAGAGAGACAGACACACACAGAGAGAGACAGAGACAGAGAGAGAGACAGAGAGAGAGAAAGAAACAAAGAGAGAGAAATTGAGAGAGACAGACAGACAAAGAGAGACAGAGAGAGGGAACGCACAAATTCACTCAGCTAGATATTTTCACTTTAAACAAAACAAAAACAAAAAAATAGGAGACAGACAGAGACAGACAGAGAGAGATTGATTGATTGATTGATTGATTTGATTCAGTTTTACGTCAGCACCCACCTCAGGTGATATGGCCGACGGGGATAACCATCCCAGGAAAATGGGGGCAATGGGGGACTTATCTAATCCTATACTGACACCACCAGAACAACAATGATGCTAAGATGGGACAGTGAGAAGGCCAGATTTAATGTAGCGCACCCCGGGATTCGAACCCACAACCATTAGCATGTGAATCCGACGCTCAAACCAACTGAGCTACAGAGGCCAGACAGAGAGAGACATAAACAGAGAGACAGAGGGGAGAGGGGAGACAGAGGAGGGAGAGAGAGAGAGAAACAGACAGACAGACAGACAGATGGAGAGAGAGAGAGCGAAAACGAGTGAGCAAGCGAGAGAGAGACAGATAGACAGAGACAGAGACAGACAGAGACAGAGTCAGAGACAGAGACACACAGAGAGACAGAGAGAGAGAGACACACACACACGCACACACAGAGAAACAAAAACTATACTTTTCGTCCTACAAAAACACAAGACTAACGTAACAAGCATTACAACCGGTTGCGACATCGACAACTTCAAAGTTCTTTGAATCTGTGCATTCCGTGGGATGCCATTCCATCCTTCAGCCATAAAGCCTGGAAGAGATCATTAACCTACTGAAATCGTCAAGTGCAATCTCTACAGGTGCTGTACCGTTGCCTGTTCCCCAATCACAAAGCGCACCCCACGGACAAATTAGCATTCTCTCTCCCTGACTTTAAAATTTTTCTATCTCTCCGATGGCATGGGTTATGGGGGTTTTTTTGGGGTTTTTTTTTATCTTATTTGCAATACATATCCCAAGTTGCAGTTAAGGATTTGAAGTTCTCCAAATTTGTTTTAACATAAAAAGGCATACAAAGGGGGCGAAGGATCCTTTTCTCATCTTTAAAATTGAAATAGTTTTGTTCTCTTTCAAAACAAAACAAAACAAAAACAAAAACAGAAATAAAAGAAAGAAAGAAAGATGTGATCTTTTATTTTATGTTTCTCGTAACTAGAGCCAACCTCCACCCCCACCCCTCCTCTTAAAAAGAGAAAGACAGAAACAAGAAGAAGAATGAAAGAAAGAAGAAGAAAGAAAGAGACACAACAATGAAAAAAGAAAGAAACACAAACAATAACAACAACAAACCAGTGTTGTGGTGATGGAGGAAGGACAGAGAGAGAGAGGGAGGGAGGGAGGGAGGGACAAGGACAGACAGACAGACAGACAGACAGAGAGAAGAGAAGAAAGAAAGAGAGCACATAACAATGTATAACAATTTACCCACAGAAACTCTAAGAATTACCTGGACAATCTGAACAAGATCGATGTTTTCTTGGAAAGGACTCAAGGGAAGAATTCTAAAGAGAAAACAGCTCGCAATGAAAGAGTACATAAACCCTTAAATAAAGGACAGGCAGAATCAGACAACAATAAACAAACAAGGAAGGAAGGAAAGAAAGAAAAAAAGGAACGAAAGAACGAAAGAAAGAAAGATAGATAGAAAAGAGAAAGAACAAGAAAATGCCCAAAAGGAAAGAGTGAAAGAAACAAACAACACAAGAAAGAAAGAAAGAAAGAAAGAAGGAAGGAAAGAAAGGGGAAAAGAAACAA
>CM060312.1:69698236-69703236 GCA_030674185.1 Monoplex corrugatus | reverse complement strand
GATGACGAGAGAGAGTGTGTGTTATTAAGATAGACAGACAGACAGACAGACAGAGAGACAGACAGTTGACTGGTGTCTCTTTTGTACTGAGCGGTAAGGACTAACTATGGGTGTAATTTCATGTGTTGTTGTTCAGCCGATGTTCTCGTTACTCTTGAAATGGTCATCATGTGACATTGTTCTTGTCATCATTCCCTGTTATAAAACCTCCTGCCTGCCTGCCTGCCTACCTGTCTGTCTGTCTGCCTGCCTGCCTGCCTGCCTCATCTGCTCACTGAGCCAGGGGTCTTTGCAGGTGTCGCGAAGATATTTGTTACCTTATAGTAAAGTACCCCGTGGACAAATACCAAACACATCTCTCTCTCTCTCTCTCTCTCTCTCTCTCTCTCTCTCTCTCCTCCTCCCCCCTTCTTCTTCTTTTTTCTTCTTCTTCTTCTCCTTTTTCTTCTTCTGCTTCTTTCTTTCTTTCTTTCTTTCTTCTTTCTTCTTCTTCTTCTTTTTCTCTCTCTCTCTCCTTCTTTTCTTCTTCTTCTCCTTTCTTTCTTTCTTTCTTTCTTTCTTTCTTTCTTCTCTCTCTCTCTCTCTCTCTCTCTCACTCTCTCTCTCTCTCTCTTTCTCTCTTTCTCTATGTTGTTACTGTCTTTGAACCTAGACAAGACGAATGTGATGATTTTCCGTAAAGGAGGACATCTTTCGGCTCGAGAAAAATGGTTTTATGGTGAGTCTGAAGTTAAAGTAACAAACTCATATAAATATCTAGGTATTATTTTTACAACAAAACTGAGTCTCCAAAGCGCATGGGTGGAAAGCAGCAAAAAAGGGAAAAGAGGAACGATGGAAATTTTACGATCTTTAAGAAAATTGAACTGCACTGACTTCTGATTTTTTGGAAACTTTTCGACTCGCAGATTGAACCAATCTTAACGTATGGCTCAGAAATATGGGGTTTTTCGAGCAATCATAAAATGGAAAAGGTACATACATTTGCCATCAAACGCTTCCTTTCGGTACCATTGCATTCATCTAATAAAATGTTATATGGAGAAATTGGCTGTTATCCTTTGTTTTTGAAAACTCAAATGAAGTGCATTAACCCAGCTCCCAATGTCAAGATTGTGCAAGCAGGCATATGAGATGTTACTGAATCAATTAGATTCAGGTAAACAAAATTGGGCATATTTCGTTAAGAAAATTTTAACCACACATGGATTTGGTATTGTGTGGATATTCCAGGGAGTTGGTTATGAACAAGGATTTATATCAGAATTTAGGGATAGACTAGTTGATTCGTACAAACAAAACTGGCACGCTCAAATGGAAGAATCTGAGAAATATGATTGGTTCTTTTCCTTTAAAAGTATATTTCAAACCGAAAAATATATAAAGGCCGTAACAAATAAATGGCACAGAAGCAATCTTGCTCGTTTTAGACTAAGAGCCCTAGGGCTAAATGCAACAACAAGATGGTTTTACTCAAATTCATCGGCACACTATTTGTCCCATTGTGTGATGCAGAGGCAGAAGATGAAATACATTTTTTGTTTGTTTGCAAGTCGTATGAAAGTATACGACAAAAATGCATAATCTTTGATGAGGACATTTCGAGTCAAAGGGTCATTACCAGAATACTCATGACTAAAGATGAAAATATCAAAAATCCCTCGCGAAATTTATCGCCCTTGCTTGGGAAAGTCGGAGAAAGAAAACAACACAGCAATAAATTAATGTAAGTTTATCTCCAGTGAAGATATCACTTTATACTGTTCTTATGTTTATTAGCCGGATTTAGGTCTTCCTCTTACTTATATGACTAATTACGTCGGGTGGTCAACTGTTTTCTTCAACTTTTTCCTTCAATTTTTTTTTTCATCATTAGGAAAAAAATTCAAATGGATGTAATGTCAGCCATGACTATATTTATAAATCTTTGTTTCGAGAAAACGCCGTAAAATTTAATGACTTTGTTTTATGCTCCTTGCCACAAGGACAAAAATGTCAATGGCAATAAACCATTTTCATTTTCAGTTTTCAGTTTTTCTCTCTTCTCTCTCTCTCTCTCTCTCCTCTCTCTCTCTCTCTCTCTCTCTCTCTCTCTCTCTCTCTCTCTCTCCACCCCCTCCCATGCCTATGGCACTCGTAAAAAAGTGTGCGCATGTGAATGCACACGGAACGAACGTCCGTTCATGCGTATGCGTGGTCATATACATGCTAGTGGAGTGCACGCGTGTGCATGCGTGCATAGTGGCGAGAGCGTGCAGAATGGGGTCTGTGTGCGAGTGGGGAGTGAACAGAGGGAGGGGTGAGGGGAGGGAGCTATAGATCCTCATTTGAGCATAAAAACAACAAAATAAAACAAAACAAACAAATAAAAACACAGAGAAAGACAGACAGTGAAAGAGAGAGAGGGGGGGGGGAATGTGTGTGTGTGAGGGGGAGGAGGGATGGAGAGGGAGAGAGAGACAGAGAAAGTTACAGAGAAAGAAGAGAGACACAGAGAAAGAGCGAAAGAGAGAGACAGAGAGAGAGAGAAAGAGAGAGAGAGAGAGAGAAAGAGAGAGAGAGAGAGAGAGAGCCCGAGAGAGAAAAGAGAAGAGAGAGAAAGAGAAAGAGACAGAGACAGCGAGATAGAAAGAGAAGAGAGAGAGAGAGACCGAGGCCGAGAGAGAGAGAGAGAGACAGACAGACAGACAGATGTTAAACAAAAATCCGGTTATGTTCGGTTTCCTGGTTCCATTATCTCGGATTTTACTTGGAAGAAAACTTCGACGAAGGAGACATGTACAGTAGTTCTCATTGACGACAACCAACTTTGAATGGAAAGGAAATCAGTTCTTGTGTCGTTAACGGGTTCCTGTCACAAACTGGTAACAACCCGAAACGAGCGTACAGAAATAACGAATGATCCACATGGAGTGCACTGAAGCGAGTTGGCTCGTTGTGTACCGTACTTGAAAGAAATAGTCCCCTAAAGGGTCGGAGCTTTTAACGCCTCGCGGTGCCTGGAGTGCAGTGCTCTTATCTCCCGATAAAACTAAGGAGTGCTCACTTTATGTTGTATTGTTTCCCGATAAATAACATAGGGTGTGCTCACTTTTATGTTGTATTGTTTCCCGATAAAACTAGGGAGTGCTCATTTATGTTGTATTGTTTCCCGATAAAACTAGGGAGTGCTCATTTTATGTTGTATTGTTTTCCGATAAAACTAGGGAGTGCTCACTTTATGTTGTATTGTTTCCCAATAAAACTAGGGAGTGCTCACTTTATGTTGTATTGTTTTCTGATAAAACTAGGGAGTGCTCATTTTATGTTGTATTGTTTCCATAAAAGTAGGGAGTGCTCACTTTATGTTGTATTGTTTTCCGATAAAAGTAGGGAGTGCTCATTTTATGTTGTATTGTTTCCGATAAAACTAGGGAGTGCTCATTTTATGTTGTACTGTTTCCTGATAAAACTAGGGAGTGCTCATTTTATGTTGTATGTTTCCGATAAAACTAGGGAGTGTTCATTTTATGTTGTATTGTCTCCTGATAAAACTAGGGAGTGCTCATTTCATATTGTATTGTCTCCAATAAAACTAGGGAGTGCTCATTTTATGTTGAATTGTCTCCTGATAAAACTAGGGAGTGCTCACTTTATGTTGTACTGTCTCCTGATAAAACTAGGAGTGCTCATTTCATGTTGTATTGTCTCCAGATAAAACTAGGGAGTGCTCATTTTATGTTGAATTGTCTCCTGATAAAACTAGGGAGTGTTCATTTCATGTTGTATTGTCTCCTGATAAAACTAGGGAGTGCTCATTTTATGTTGAATTGTCTCCCAAAAAACTAGGGAGTGCTCATTTCATGTTGTATTGTCTCCGATAAAACTAGGGAGTGCTCATTTTATGTTGAATTGTCTCCTGAAAAAACTAGGGAGTGCTCATTTCATGTTGTATTGTCTCCAGATAAAACTAGGGAGTGCTCATTTTATTTGAATTGTCTCCAATAAAACTAGGAAGTGCTCTTTATGTTGTACTGTCTCCCAATAAACTAGGGAGTGCTCATTTTATGTTGTAGTCTCCAATAAAACTAGGGAGTGCTCATTTTATGTTGAATTGTCTCCAGATAAAACTAGGAAGTGCTCACTTTATGTTGTATGTCTCCCGATAAACGACGGAGTGTTCGTTATATGTTGTATTGTCTCCCGATAATACTAGGGAGTGCTCATTTTATGTTGAATTGTTTCCCAATAAAACTAGGGAGTGCTCATTTTATGTTGCATTGTCTCTGGATAAAACTAGGGAGTGCTCATTTTATGTTGTATTGTCTCCAGATAAAACTAGGTAGTGCTCATTTCATGTTGTATTGTCTCCGATAAAACTAGGGAGTGCTCATTTTATGTTGAATTGTCTCCAGATAAAACTAGGGAGTGCTCATTTTATGTTGTATTGTCTCTGATAAAACTAGGGAGTGCTCATTTTATGTTGTATTGTCTCCCGATAAAACTAGGGAGTGCTCATTTTATGTTGTATTGTCTCCAGATAAAACTAGGGAGTGCTCATTTTATGTTGTATTGTCTCCAGATAAAACTAGGGAGTGTTCATTTATGTTGTATTGTCTCCCGATAAAACTAGGGAGTGCTCATTTTATGTTGTATTGTCTCCCGATAAAACTAGGGAGTGCTCATTTTATGTTGTATTGTCTCGGATAAAACTAGGGAGTGCTCATTTTATGTTGAATTGTCTCCAGATAAAACTAGGGAGTGCTATTTATGTTGTATTGTCTCCCAATAAAACTAGGGAGTGCTCATTTCATGTTGTATTGTCTCCCAGATAAAACTAGGAGTGCTCATTTATGTTGTATTGTCTCCCATAAAACTAGGGAGTGCTCATTTTATGTTGTATTGTCTCCTGATAAAACTAGGGAGTGCTATTTTATGTTGAATTGTCTCCCGATAAAACTAGGAAGTGCTCACTTTATGTTGTATTGTCTCCCAGATAAAACTAGGGAGTGTCATTTTAT
>CM060312.1:69663236-69695736 GCA_030674185.1 Monoplex corrugatus | reverse complement strand
AAAGAAAGACAAAGAAAGAAGCAAAGGACAAAAAGAAAGACAAAAGAAAGACAAAAAGAAGCAAAGACAAAAAGAAAGACAAAAAGAAAGACAAAAAGAAAGAAAGACAAAAAGAAAGACAAAGAAAGACAAAAAGAAAGACAAAAGAAAGAAAGACAAAAGAAAGACAAAAAGAAAGACAAAAAGAAAGAAAGACAAAAGAAAGACAAAAAGAAAGACAAGAAAAAAGAAAGACAAAAAGAAAGACAAAAAGAAGAAAGACAAAAAGAAAGAAAGAAAGAAAGAAAAGAAGACAAAAAGAAAGAAAGACAAAAGGACAGAAAGAAAGAAAGAAAGACAAAGAAAAAGAAAGAAAGACAAAAAAAAGAAAGACAAAAAGAAAGACAAAGAAGAAAGACAAGAAAAGAAAGAAAAAAAGAAAGAAAAAAGAAAGACAAGAAAGAAAGACAAAAAGAAAGAAGACAAAAAGAAAGACAAAAAGAAGAAAGACAAAAAGAAAGACAAAAAGAAAGAAAGACAAAAAGAAAGAAAGAAAAAAGAAAGACAAAAAGAAAGACAAAAAGAAAGAAAGACAAAAGAAAGACAAAAGAAAGACAAAAAGAAAGAAAGACAAAAAGAAAGAAAAAAAGAAAGACAAAAAGAAAGACAAAAAGAAAGAAAGACAAAAGAAAGACAAAAAGAAAGAAAGACAAAAAGAAAGACAAAAAGAAAGACAAAAAGAAAGAAAGACAAAAAGAAAGACAAAAAGAAAGAAAGACAAAATGAAAGACAAAAAGAAAGACAAAAAGAAAGAAAGACAAAAAGAAAGAAGACAAAAAGAAAGACAAAAAGGAAAGACAAAAAGAAAGACAAAAAAAAGAAAGACAAAAAGAAAGAAAGACAAAAAGAAAGAAAGACAAAAAGAAAGACAAAAAGAAAGAAAGACAAAAAGAAAGACAAAAAGAAAGAAAGACAAAAAAGAAAGACAAAAAGAAAGACAAAAAGAAAGAAAGACAAAATGAAAGACAAAAAGAAAGACAAAAAGAAAGAAAGACAAAAAGAAAGACAAAAAGAAAGACAAAAAGGAAGACAAAAGAAAAGAAAGACAAAAAGAAAGACAAAAAGAAAGAAAGACAAAAAGAAAGAAAGACAAAAAGAAAGACAAAAAGAAAGACAAAAAGAAAGACAAAAAGAAAGAAAGACAAAAAGAAAGAAAGACAAAAAGAAAGACAAAAAGAAAGAAAGACAAAAAGAAAGACAAAAAGAAAGAAAGACAAAAAGAAAGAAAGACAAAAAAAAGACAAAAAGAAAGAAAGACAAAAAGAAAGAAAGACAAAAAGAAAGACAAAAAGAAAGACAAAAAGAAAGAAAGACAAAAAGAAAGAAAGACAAAAAGAAAGACAAAAAAAAGACAAAAAGAAAGACAAAAAGAAAGAAAGACAAAAAGAAAGACAAAAAGAAAGAAAGACAAAAAGAAAGACAAAAAGAAAGACAAAAAGAAAGAAAGAAAGAAGAAAGAAAGAAACATAGTAAGGACTAGCCGTAATAAAGATCCAATGGGACCTAAAGCTACTACCCTTGAGTAATGATGTATTCTGATCTATGTCTAGTTGAAAAACAAAAGAAAGAAAAAACAAAACAAAAGAAAGAAAGAAATGATGCAAGGACTAGCGCCAAGACATGTCCAATGGGACTCAATGCTACTATCCTTGAGTAATAATAATTCTGAAGTCTAAGTCTAGCTGAAGAAAGAAAGAAAGAAAGAAAGTAAGAGAGAAGGACAGAAAGAAAGAAAGAAAATGAGAAAGAAAGAAAAAAAGAAACACAGTAAGGACTTGCTAGCCATAACGCAGGTCCGATTGGGACCTAAAGCTACTATCGTTCAGTAACAATGTATTCTGAAGTCTGAAGTCGAGCTGTAAACAAACAAAGAAACATACAAACAAAACAAAACAAAACAAAACAAAACAAAAAGCCAAAGAACACCCACCCTCCACAAATCCAGTAAATCAGTTGGCAGCGTTCACTTCTATCCATAACCAGAAAAGAATTTGCAGCAACAGGTGAGAATCTATTTAATCGATATAGTGGAAGTGTTACACATAAAATGCTGTCCCATAATGGTCATTCGAACTGTGTGTCACAAGTTGTTATTATCAGTTCATGACCTGAGATGGCTGATATCATAAAGGTTCAGGTCGTTTGGACCGACCAAACGTTGATTATCAACCAAGATGTCGCATTCAAGCAGTCGCCTTGGTGTAGTGATCAGCGCAACGCACTACTGACTGGAGGGTTGTGGGTTCGAATCCCCATCAGTCCCTTCAAGAATCATTGTAGGGTTTTTCGGCTCCAACCGCCTCCTGCCCAGAGAAGAGTGTGCTATGGGCTCACTGAGAATACTGGGACCACACAGTCGAGTATCTTCCGCTTCAACAAGACACAAGACAGACAGACACACAGACACACAGACACACACATCTCACATACGCAATCATACACATACAACACAATAAAGACATGCAAACACACCAAACATACAAAGCACACCAAAACACACACAACACACACACAATCACACACACAACACACACACACACACACACACACACACACAAACACACACACACACACACACACACACACACACACACACACACACACACACACACACACACACACACACACACACACCACACTCCGTAGGAAACATGAAAGTTAACAACAGCCTCCACGACCTTTTTATCGTGAGAAAAGAAAACAGCAAACGCGAAACGTGTTGGTTGTTTTTTTAAATGATTTTTGCAATTGAAAAAGACATCATTAGGGAGTGATCAAAACAATCAAACAACAAACAAACAAAGTGAAACCATCCCAACAATCTTCCATTTTTCGCAAAAAATAACACACAAAATCCACAAACCATCTTCCATTTTTCGCAAAAATTAATACACCAAAAAAAAAAAATCCCCAAACAAACAAGAAATGTAAAGCCATTTCAACATTCATTTTTATGCAAAATCTGACACACAAAATCCCCAAACAAACAAGAAATGTAAAGCCATTTCAACATTCATTTTTATGCAAAATCTGACACACAAAATCCACAAACAAAACAATCAAAACAAACAAAAACAATCTGGTCATTTTAACATTCTTCATTTTTATGCAAAAATTGATACACAAAACTCACAAACAAACAAAGCAAACACACAAACGAATATGCTGAAGCTATTCTTCTAACAAACTTCATTTTTATGCAAAAATTGATACGCAAAATCCAGATTTCGTACTTTTCCGGGTCACTCTTTTCTAGGAAAAGCTTCAGATGACGTAAACTTTGAGAGATAAAAAAAAAAGAGAAAAAGAAAGAAAAGGACAAAAAAGCAACAACAAATACCATTATTTCTACAACTACTACTACCATCAATACCACTACTACTACTACAATTACTACTACAACTACTACTATTACAATTACTACTACGACTACTACTACTACGACGACAACGACGACTACTACTACTACTATTACTACTACTACGACTACAACTACTTTACTATACTACTACTACTATTACTACTACTAGTACGACTATTACTACGACTACGACCACTATTCGTACTACTAATACTACTAGCACACATGTATGGAGAGAAAAAAACGAAAGAAAAAAAAAACAGAAAAGAAAATCAAAAATGGCAACAAATACTACCATTACTACTACTAATACTATCACTACTACTACTGCTAGTGCTACTTCTACCACCACCACCACTACTACTACTATGATTACTACTACTAGTACGACTACTACTACTAGTACGACTACCACTAATAATACGACTACTATTAATACTAAAACTTCTATTACTACTACTACAATTAGTATTACCACAACAAACAAATTTACCTAAATTCAAAACCAACAACAACAACAACAACAAACAAACAAATTTGCCAGAGTTCAAACAACAGCAGCAATAAACAAACAATGAAACAAACAAATGTACCTGAATTCAAACAATGACATCAAACAAACAAACAGACAGACAGGCAGACAGACAGACAGACAGACAGACAGACAGACAGAAAAAATCAACTTGAATTCACAGCAGAAATACAGGCATGAAACTTGAATACTATTAAAAGCAAATCATACGACGCAGAGAAAAATTAACTTGCTATCAATAAAAGAAAAAAGACATAACAAGCAAACATAAAAATGCTTTGGATCGACAAATCAGTGAAGCAGTCCAAATACACAACGCCCCAAGCGACCTACTGATGAACAGAAAATCAGATTGGGGTCACACACGGACAGTGAGAAGTGTTCTCACTTCTGAATAGTTCCACAACAAGCCTCTGCCCACCAGTCTGACGAGGGTTCGCTGAACCGATCGGGCCTAACAAAAAGTAAGTGAAATTCCTTGATGGATAATATTCGTTTAGGCGTGATATGTGTAAATTATAATAAGATTGTGCCTATTATAATTTCTCAAAAACGATGGTCATAAAAGAAAAAAGAGAAGTGGGTAAAAGGCAATAACAATATCTTTTTTTTTTTTACCTGACATACGAAAGTACAAAAAATAACTTGCTCTCAAAAAAAAGAAAGAAAGAAAAAAAGAAAGAAAGATTAAGAAAGAAAGAAAAGAAAAGAAAAGAAAAAATTAAAAGTCATTCAAATCTTATCTGAAAATACAAAAATAATATAACTTGCTAGATCTATCAATAATTCTTTTTCAAAAAAACAAAACAAAATGTATATTCTTACAAACAAAAACATAATTTGTTATCTATAATAAAAGAGGAGAAAACAAAACAACACAACTGAAATTCTATCCTAACATTATATGCAAAAGTACATACACACACACACACACAAAAAAAACAATAAAATAAAAAGTCTGTCCGAACATCATATGTAAAAGTACACACGTACAATAAAACAGCAAAACGAAAATTCTGTCCTACCATTACATGTAAAAGTATACACAAACAGCAAAACAACAACAACAACAAATATATCCTAACATTATATCTAAAAGTACATACATAAAATTTTAAAAAATTTAAAAATTCTAACCTAACATTATACTGAAAAATACATATAACAACAAAACAACAAAAAATAATAATTCTGTCCTAACATTATAATAAAAGTACACACGAACAACAAAACAACAAAAATAATAATTCTGTCCTAACATTATATGTTAAAGTACAGACAAAAACAAAACAACAAAAATAATAATTATGTCCTAATATTATAGTGTAAAAGTACACACAAACAACAAAACTAATAATTTTGTCATAACATTCTAAGGAACCAGAAAAAAAATAATAATAATAAGAACGCATATTTAAAACAACCAGACAAGACAGGCGCAAAGTTTTGGCCAGTTGGCCTTTGTCAAGCGTAAGATCACAAACAAACAAACACCAGATACAAAAATCTGGAGAAAAAGACTGAAACTTCCCTGCTGCTCCTTTTCTCACACTGGACGGAGCAACAGAGAAGTTTCAGACTTTTTCTCCTAATTTTTGTATCTGGTATTTGTTTGTGACCTTACGTTTGACAAAGGCCAACTGGCCAAAACTTTGCGTCTGTCTTGTCTGGTTGAATTAAATACGCGTTCTTATTCTTTTCTTGCATTTTTTCTGGTTCCTGTTTGCTTGAACGCGGGCAGTCATGCTAGTTTAGGCTAACATTCTAATGCAAAAAAGTACACAAAACAACGGTTTATATCTGTGCTGACAGATGAAGCAGGCACAAAACAAAAACAAAAAAATTAAAAACAAAAACACACTGTACGGCAAGTTCCAGCCACCAGCAAAATAGATGGATCGATGCTTTTTCCTTTTTCCGATTTCTCAAAATTATGATTGTAGCTAAGCTTTGCCTTTGAAACTGCGGTAGCGATCGAAGTGTCAGAGACGGCAAGTCTGTCACAGCCGCTTTAAACGTGTATAAAGAGGAAAAGGGTGGGGAAGAAGAGAGAGGAAGAATAATATATTTAATATATTTTATTTATATAGCGCAAAATCTTGATAAAATCAAATCTAAGCGCTGAGCGTATACATGCATACATACATGCATACATACTTACATACATAAATCTAAGCTGAGCGTATACATGCATACATACATACATACATAAATCTAAGCGTGTACATACATACATACATACATACATACATACATACATACATACATACATACATACGTACGCACATGCATACATAATAATTACAATATTTATACAGCGCAAAATCTCGACAAAATCAAATCCAAGCGCCGAAAAGACACACACGCACACACGCACGCACGCACACACACACACACACACACACACACACACACACACACACACACACACACACACACACACACACACACACACACACACACACACGCATGGCCACAAATGGGGAGAAAGAATAAAAGCAATAAAAGCAAGAATAAAACCAATGGAAAACCACAGAGAGCACATCATATACAATTATATATTAAAACAAAGTGATTCCCCTCCGAGCGGAGACAGGCTGCAGAGGGGGGTTGAGTGAGGTTAGGAAGAGAGACAAAGAAAGAGGGAGGGAGGGGGAGAGAGAGAGGGAGGGATGGGGGAAGAGGAAGAGGAAGTGTCAAATAACACGGTGGGGCGTGTTAAAACTAGATCGCACATTTTAACGAAGAGTAAAGTAAAGGGGTGTCATGCTTTTGTGTACACATGCTCACGCACTCAAACACATACAAAAAGCATTCGTTCGTCACGTAACAGCACGTACTCCTTGCAACCAATGGCACTAAACAAACTGCGAGATATATAATTCGAGGGCTGCCTGCATAAAGACCGTATCTCTGTTTTGGCATATTTTACACGGCAGTAATCTGAAAGTTTTGGGCTTTGTTTTATGTGCTTCACTTCATTAAATGAGATACATTTTTTATGTCATTTGAAGTAAGTTCATTTGTCTTTTATTTGGAATAATTGTCACTTTATTTACTGCATTGTGATATCTAAAGCAGTCCAATGAGTCTGATGTATAAAGATAAATAATAACATACAGAGCAATGAAGAAGAAGAAAACATGCACAACAACGAAGAACAGGTAAAAAATGTAAATGGGGTTGTGCGCGCGCGCGCGCGCGCGAGCGTGTGTGTGTGTGTGTGTGTGTGTGTGTGTGTGTGTGTGTGTGTGTGTGTGTGTGTGTGTGTGTATGAGAGAGAGAGAGAGAGATTGAGAAAGATAGAAAACGAGAGAAACAGAGAGACTGACAGCGATAGAGAACAGAGAGAGAGAGACAGACAGCGAGTGAGAGAGTGAGAGAGAGACAGACAGACAGACAGACAGACAGACAGAGAGAGAGACAGAGACAGAGACAGAGAGACAGAGACAGAGAGAGGGAGAGACAGAGAGATTTGATATCCACGGTCTTGCAGCGGAAAGTTGAGGCGAGGAGAAGAAAGGGACGACCGCACACCTCCTACTTCAACAAAGTCGCCGATGCCTGAAGTCTGGGAATCCAGGAAGTCGCTCACAGAGGTCTCAATCGTGTGACCTTGAGAAGATGTGTGACGCCGAGGAAGGCCTGTACTGCCGATCCCGGCGAGGGAGAGAGGGGAGAGGTGAGAAGACTAGTGACGTCGAGCGTGGCTCTTACCGCAGATCCCGGCGAGGGAGAAATGTGAAGTGAGGTGTTCACCCACAATACGGCAGGTACGAGCGTACCTGAGAAGGGCCCAACTCCAGAACGAAAACATCTCCACATATTGTTAATGTTATTATTTTTAAACCCCAGCCGACTGCGTAGAGCCATACCAGGGCTTTAACCGTTTTAAAACATACACAATACTTCAACAGGAAAAGAAAAAAGAAAAGAAAATTAAGTACATATATCAATGTATTCGCGCACATAATCCGAGGAGACGTCCCCAGCGTCCGACCACTCCATCCAATTTATCGTACAGGGAATTTAAAAAAAACATATTTGAATACCAGTTGAAACGTAACAAAGGACACTAAAACTTATGTAGAAACAGGCCTAAATTACCTAAAATTGCTTCCGCATTTCTCGTTTCCCTAGAGCCAAAAAAACACTTAATATGTGTACCCAATTATCAATCCTAAGAGAAAGTACGTAAGACTTTATCGCACACATACAGGTGAATGGACAGCAAGGCAGAAAACGATAGGAAGAAATGACAGAGAGCAAAGGAACAAGGCAGAAACAAAGAGAGCGACAGAAAAGAGGAAATTTCTAGCATAGAACTTCCACAAGATGCGGAATCTGTTTATACTGAAAGAATCCCCGGCATCCCCGCGGGGGTAAAATCCCCCACTCTTTACCCACCAGGCAGGAGGTACCAGAGAAGAACCGAACTCCAGACCAAACAAAAATCTGTCGGATCAAGTTTGACTGAAGCAGAATTGTCAGTGTTGAGAAAGGGGCTCAATTTCGCGGTCACTCCAGACAAACTTCCCATCACGGAGTACATTACCAGCATTGAAACTGCGTGTCGATGGATTGGTCCTCAAACAGAAGAGCCACACACTTACGATCAGAGTGTGTGAATATCCTCAAACAGAGCAAACCCCCCAAATCCAACATTTCCAGGGATGAAAGACTTGCACTACAGGATTGAGGAAGTTAAGAAGGATTCCATCATGATTCTCCCAGCCGACAAAGGCCGTGCCACAGTCATCTTACCCAAGGGGCGGTACTATGAGAAGGCTTACAATCTGCTAGATGAAAAAAGACCTACCAACAGCTAAGCAAAGATCCCACCAGCAAGTATACTGCCCGTCTAACCAAACTACTCAAAGGCCTACAGAAGTCAGGAGAACTCTCCTCAGAACAGTACCGCAGATTGTACCCCTCAGCTACTGATGTGCCCAAGTTCTACGGACTGCCTAAAGTGCACAAGAAAGATGTACCCCTCCGACCCATTGTCGCCTCTAGAGGATCCCTGATGTATGAGACGGCCCGCTTCATTGCAGACATCCTCTCGCCTTTGGTAGGAAAGACAGAACATTCCATTGCAAACAGTGCAGACCTGGTGAAGAGGCTGTCGAAGTTTGTACCTCAACCTGATGAGATTCTGGTGTCCTATGACGTCACAGCCCTGTTCACCAGTGTCCCTGTGAAGGACAGCATTGACATCATCAGGGGGAGGTTACAGGTCGACAACAGCCTTCGGCAACGCACCAACCTGCCAGTGGAACACATCTGTGAACTGCTATCTTGCTGCCTCAACACCACCTACTTCACCTTTGAAGGACACTTCTACCAACAGACCGAGGGTGCAGCCATGGGGTCCCCCATGAGTCCTATCGTCGCCAACCTCTTCATGGAAAATTTCGAGGAGAAAGCTTTGGCGACGTTCCACACTCCTGGGGCCGCTACATGGACGACACTATGACTGTACTGAAAAGATCGGTGGTAGAAGACTTCACGAACCATCTCAACAACCAACACCCTGCCATCAAGCTCACCTAAGAGGTAGAAGAGAACGGCAGCATCGCGATGTTGGATACCCGCATCACCCGGATAGAGACAGGCCTCGCCTTCTCCGTCTATAGAAAGCCGACCCACACGGACCAGTACTTACAATTTGACAGTCACCAGCCACTGGAACACAAGCTTGGAGTAATCCGCACCCTCACCCACCGAGCGAAGACCATCTGCTCTATCGACACCGCTAGAGAAGAAGAGGTGCAGTACATCAAAAAATACTCAGTGTGTCAGGATACCAGAAGTGGGCCTGGGACATTCCGGGGGGCAAGAAAACCATACCCCACCCCTCCACTGAACGGCCAACCCCTTCGAGAGGGCACGTCTCCATGCCATACGTCAGCGGCGTCACTGAGGCTCTAAGCAGGAAGATCAGGAAGTTGGGAGTCAGTGTCCATGCCAAGCCCACCAACACCATCAGAAGCCAGTTAGTCCACCCCAAAGACAAAACAGACAAATTGGACACGTCAGGGGTGATATACAAGATAGACTGCCAGGACTGTGACCATAGTTATATTGGCGAAACTGAGCGCAACTTGCACAAAAGATTAAAAGAACACAAACGTGAGTCCTCTCCAGTGGGAGAACATCTGACCCACACCCAACACCACTTTGAAAAGGACAATGTGCAAGTTCTCGACAAAGAAGCAAGATGGTTCCAGAGGGGAGTAAAGGAGGCAGTTTACATCGCAGCAAGGAACCCCACCCTCAACCGTGACCGGGGCCGACACAACCTGCCATCGGTGTACTCCTCACTTATTCACTCGCACTGTCGTGAGTTCGCTCACGGCGGTGCGCACTGAAGCCAGTTCTCAACGCAGCAGTTGCGCTGAAGAAGTCGGCTGGATCGCCGATGAAAGCTACGCAGTAAGTAGCCTTTTTTGTAACTGAGAGCCAGGTTCAGCCGGGTAGCCATTATACAACAAAAAAATCCCTATCTTTTTCCCTCCAGACAGGAGGTACCTGAGGAGGATCGAACTCCAGACCTTCCGACTGGAAATATGACAGTCTTACCCACCACACCACAGCGTCCGGTCTGGCAGAGGCCTGAACTGCCGAAGCAAACTGATTCCATAATACGGGACTCTTTCTCACAGTCAGCGTGAAATCGCTGTGGGTTTCAGAAGTCCCAGACCATGCTGGCTGGGTGCAGGGTCATCTGTCATCATTCCAGTCTTTTAGTCATCCCACTGCGGCCATTGCCTCCTTTATCGCGTTTTCGTGAGAAGCTTACATGTGGGGATAAAGCATGCATGCACGCATACGAAACCACAAAGGCGTGCAATTCTCTGTCTGTCTCTGTCTGTCTGTCTGTCTGTCTGTCTGACTCTCTCTCTCTCCCCCGCTCTCTTTGTTATTCTTCTTCTTCTTCTTCTTCTTCTTGTCTGAGTGTGTGTGTGTGTGTGTGTGTGTGTGTGTGTGTGTGTGTGTGTGTGTGTGTGTGTGGTGTGTGTGTCGTGTGTGTGTGCGTGTGTGTGTGTGTGTGCTAGTATGTGTATACATGTACGCATGCATGTGTGTGTAAACATGTGTTTAGTAAATTAAAAAAATAAAGAACATTTGAAACAAACGTCAATTTTCTGGGTTTGAATAAATGTAAACAGTGCATCAAGAAATACGATGCAGCAGACTGAGCTGACAAAACATAGTGAAAGTGTACATTGTATTTCCACAGCACTGAAAACAATTTACCGTGTACCAAAAGAAACACGGTTATGGAAATATAACAACAGACCATCCACTACGAAATTCCTATCTAAAACAGTCACGGACAATGGGGACTGACGTTCATCATCATCATCAGGTGCCTTGCCGCATGGCGTTGGCGATTATGGACTTCCATCTGTCTCCATCTCTTGTTGCCTCAAGCATCTCTTCCACCCTCCTGTCCCCAGCCACTCTGCAAGTCCGTCTAGCATCTTTTTTCTGGTCTACCTGGTTCTTCCTTTCCCTCCAGCTTTCCCTTGTGACCAGGTGTTCCAATTCCCCTTTCCTCATAAAATGGCCTATGAATGTTGCCTGTCTTTTCCTAATCTTCCTTATCAATGATCTATTTGTGTCTGCCTCCATCAAGACTGTTTCGTTTGTTTGTTTGTTTGTTTGTTTTTGTTTTTGTTTTTGTTTGTTTTGTTTTGTTTGTTTTGTTTTTTTGTTTTGTTTTGTTTTTTGTTTTTTGCTGTTCATGGAACTATCGCAGAAATGACTCATGTAGAAACAGGCCCATACATGTACTTCAATCTGAACCAAGATGTTGACAATGTCTGACAAGGCAGACGAATTAGCCTTTAGTGAAAGCTTAGGATTAATCAACGTACAACCCTTCAAGTAGAAACAGGCCCTTACCCGGTACTTCAGTGTACTCCAGCATCAGGCAGCACAGCCGTTCTCACACTTATGTACACTGTAAACAAGACAGTTAACCAATAGAGTCATCTATAAACGCAGCTCTGCTGGGACGTTTTCAAAGATCGCCACAGTGGAAAAGAGCGGTCCATTGTTTCAGTGGACAGGATCTGGCCCGTGTTTGTCCACGTCAACCCTCCTTCATGCATTCACTGGTAGAAGAACTTTCTCGAAAAGTCGTCTTAAGATAGGTGGGGTCAGAGCCCCAGCATGTTCTGATCCATGCTCTATAAATGAAAAGGGAAAATAACACATAGGGGAATACAGACCCATAGAGAATACAGACCCATGGAGAATACAGACCCACAGAGAAGACAGACACAGAGAGACAGAACGGACAGTCAGTCACGGTTGTGTTAGGAGATGGGCCACTCAACCTGGCAGAAGTGCTGAGCCTTTGCCAGAAACATGTAATGAAGGTACGTTGATATTTTATTTCAATGTAGGATTTAGGGCTGATAGGCAAAGAAGTGGGATTGCTTTAGGACGTAGGCAAATAAGAATAAGAGGATGAATGATTATGCTTTCAGTTGAATATGTTTAATTAAAGAAACTATATTGACTTGTAATGCTATGTGTGGACTGCTTTTGAAAGTTATTGCTAGTATGCTTATAGCGTTTCTACTCATCTCTCTCCTTCCTCCTTGTTGTGGTGTGCCTTCTAAGTAGAGAAACAACTCCTCTATAAACATCCCCAATTCATCTACCTGTTATAGATGACAACACACAAAACCCCTTCTTGCCATAGAACTCTCAACATCCTTCTTAGAAACCACATCTCGGCTGCCTCAATCTTGTTCTGGCTTTGCTTGTTGACTGTCCACGCCTCACAACCGTACAACAATATTGGTTCTATATAACATTCAAGAACTCTCTTCCTGATGTTAACTGATAGCCATTTGTTGGTAAGAATGCTTTTCATCTTCTTCAATGTTGTTTTGGCTTGGCCGATTCTGCTGGTTATTTCTGATGTGCATCTGCCGTCTGGTGAAATGATCGTTCCCAGGTATTTAAACTTATCAACCTGATATGACTAAAGAACTGAAATGTCGCATGGACAAAGTATTGGCAGCATTCGACAAAGCTGTCAACAATTTGGAACAGCAAAAATCCCAAACAAACAAACAAAAAAACAAAAAAAAACTCTCCCTCAAACTAAAATTGCGGTTCTACAACTCCAACCTTGTCAACATTGCTATATAGCTGTGAAACATGGCACCTGAAAACAAGCCAGAAGAAGCTTGATTTCTTTGACCTACTGTGTCTAATACCAAAGGAAATAAGAGGGAAGCAGGGAGAATTTTAAATATCAACTAAGTAACATAACTCTTGAGAGTCACGGAGTTATCTCCCATGTGGAATTTCTCAAACCAACACAGTTTGCGCTACCCATTCAGCTGGCATAGACGCAGCCACAAAGCATAAAGTGGTAAGCTCAGAACATTCCTTAAAAGGAATGTTCTGAGCTTACCACTAAGGAATGTTCTGAGCTTACCTCTGTATGCTTTGTGGCTGCGTCTATGCTAGCTGAATGGGTAGCGCAAACTGTGTTGGGTTTGAGAAATTCCACATGGGAGATAACTCCGCGACTCTCAAGTTATGTTACTTAGTTGCTACTGTGTCTATGCAAGATCTTGGGTATCAAATAGACTTTCATGACAAATGATGAAGGAAAGAAACTTGGACACAAAGTGCCTATGCAAGATCTTGGGCATCCATGGAAAACTTCAGATAATGAGAAGAAGAACTTGAAACTTGACACAAATGCCTATGAGATCTAGCCATCAAATAAATCAAAGATCAGACAAAGTGAGTAAAGAAACTTGAACAAAGGGCTTATGCAAGATCTTGGCCATCCAATAGAAAAGACTTCATGAAAAAGAGATGAAAGAAATTGGAAACTTGAACACAAAGTGCTATGCAAGATCTTGGCATTAATAGAAAGAAGACTTTATGACAAATGATGAAGGAAAAAAAAACTTGGAAACTTGAACACAAAGTGCCTATGCAAGATCTTGGATATTAAGTAGAAAGAAAGACTTTTATGACAAATGATGAAGAAAAAAAAACTTGGAAACTTGAACACAAAGTGCCTATGCAAGATCTTGGATATTAAGTAGAAAGAAAGACTTTTATGACAAATGATGAAGGAAAAAAAAACTTGGAAACTTGAACACAAAGTGCCTATGCAAGATCTTGGATATTAAGTAGAAAGAAAGACTTTTATGACAAATGATGAAGGAAAAAAAACTTGGAAACTTGAACACAAAGTGCCTATGCAAGATCTCGGCCATCTAATGAAAAGACTTTCATGACATATGATGAAGTAAGGTCACGAAGCAAACAGATCCCAGTCAGCAACAACATCTGTAACTATATACTGAGTTGGCCGGGCCATGCCACCAGACTGTTGTCTACCAGACCTGCCAGGTAAGTCCTGAACTGGAACCCAGGAAGACAGCGAAGGAAGGGAAGGTCCAGATGAACTGTCACCAGACTGTTGACAGAAACCTACAACTGGTGAACAGACGCTGGAGTGATGCCATGAGACTCTCTCAAAAACAAGTGTGACTATCCGTGTTCCAGCAAACAGAACCAGGGGGGGGGGGGTGGGGAACACTAAAAAAGAATAAGAACGCGTATTTCATACAACAAGACAAGACAGGCACGAATTTTCGGCCAACTGGCCTTTGTCAAGGGTAAGATCACAAACAAACAAACAAACAAACAAACAAACAAACACCAGATACCAAAATTAGGAGAAAAACACTGAGACTCTCTGCTGACCAAGCCCATTGGAGTGCTTTTACTGCCTCATGCATCGCACCACACAAGCGCGTCTTATTGTTATGATTGTTACTGTTATTGTTGCTTAAATCCCAGCCGACCGCGCAGAGCCACGTCAGGGCTACAACGTCTCAAAAAGTGCATCATACCTCAGCGGAGAGAAAAAAAATCACCAGGAAAAGAAAATTAAATACACATATCAATGCATTCGCACACATAATCTAAGGAGATGCACCTGGCGTTGACCACTCCGTCCAATTTAACACGGGATTTAAAAAACTGAATACAACTTTAAACACAATTAAGGACACTCAAACATATACACAAACACTGGCTTAAACTATCTAAAATTGCATCTCAATAAACCATTTCCTTCCAGCCAAAAATGCACATAATATATGCATCCAATTATCAATCCTAAAAAGGTATATAAGGCTTTGTAGAACACACAGAGGTGAACGGCCAGCAAGGCAGAAAATGACAGGAAGAAATGACAGAAAGCAAAGGAACAAGGCAGAAACAAAGAGAGTGACAGAAAAGAGGAAATTTCTAGCACAGAATTTCCAGAGGTAAGGGTACTATTTATACTGAGACAACCCCCGGCATCCCCACAGTGGGAAAGAGGAGCATCCAAGTAAGTAGAAGTAAGTAGAGCAATCCTTGTCCATTTCATGATTTAAACCCAAACTTATCATGTCCTCATCACGCGCTTTAACGCATAGGCCCCACATTCCAGCTTCGAGTTGCTAAACAAATACATAGCTGGTTTAAAAAACGTCAAACAGGTTTGTATAAAAAGATTCGAATTGCTAAAACAAATACATAGCTGGCTAAATACGTCAACAGTTGTATAAAACCATGCTGAGAGTTTTCTTGTTTCAGCCATATAGGCGTTACTTAAAATTAAGTAACGCCTATATGGCTGAAACAAGAAAACTCTCAGCATGGACTAGTAACCCAAATAGGGCTTTAACTGCCATGAGACGAATAATGAGACAAACCATCAAGTTATTAAAAGCAGAGTACGTTGTGGACCTATTTGAGGATTTGATTACCAAAAGCACCCCCCTACGGTCAGTAAAATTGCAAAGTGACAAGTTGTGTACAGGATTGCCAGAAGCACGGTCAGAAAAGATATCCAACAGTGTTATGAGATGGAAATCGTTAGATGCAAAATCATTGTTACTCAAAGAGAAGAGGAGGAAAACACTAGAATGGAGAGAAGTGAGGAAAATACTTGTGGAATGCGCCAGTAAGATAATACCGATGTTCATTACACTATTTGAGAAAGAGAAGAGAGAACAGAGATACGCATTACGCAAGAAAAGGCATAAGAAAGTGAAATTCCTTGAAGAGAAATATAAGAAGAAAGACAAAGAAGTTGAGATTGAAGTAAATGAGATAAAAGGCATAATCGTGGGAGACCAAGAACTCCCAGAAAATTACGAATCTAAACCGCGAGTCTACGGAGGGATGGAATTAACCCAACCTGAGGAAAGACTGCTAGAACTGCCACCAAAATACACACTTTATACCCCTGTCAAAATGGCGGACATACAAACAGAGGTGGAAAAAGCCGTAACGAAATTGAGGTGGACAGAACGTAAAAAGATGGATAGAACGACGCCACATAACGATGAAAGAGGTGAGTTCAATGAAAAAGAAAGAAAGCATCCATTCAATATGGAAAATAACACACTTGACTTGCGCTATCTTAGGCCTACTGACCTCCTGTATAACAAACGAGTAATTTTGCCCGAAGAGAGACTAAGAGAAGACAAAGAAGCTGAACTACAGCACTTAAAAACTAAACTAATCGCTAAAACTCAACAATATATCGAAAGTAACCAAAAACAGAAGGTCAACCTTGATGCTATACAAAAGGAGGGATTGAAAAATGTGAAAAAGAGAGAGGACATAGTGATATTCCAGACAGATAAGTCAGGACGTTTCTCGGTAGACAGTAGAGTGAACTACAAAGAAGCTTGCCAACCACATACCATAAATGACCAAACAATAGATGAAGAAGAACATCTGAGATGCCAAAGAGAGATCAACGCCCACGCCACTATGTGGACCAGAATCCTCAGAGCAGGGGAAAATGAAAAGGCTTCAGCCTCAGAAAGAATAAAGAACAACATGTTAATAGAGAACCATGGTCTAGCACCACTGTACGCATTGAGAAAAGACCACAAACAAAGCTCAAATGAAAAAGCGGGACCACCGGTAAGGCCAGTATGTGGAGGAAGCGCAGCATACAACCACAGATTCTCACATCTGATTAGTATGATCCTCAAGAATGTCTGGAAAGACGAAATTACTGCATGCGAGAGCACAGAAGAATTGTTAGCTTCAATAGAAGAAATAAACAAATGTGAAATCCAAGAAAACATAATAATAGGCTCCCTTGACGTCAAAGCACTCTATCCTAGCCTAGACGTGGATTATACTGCAGAAATCGTTGCAAAAACCTTCTATGACAGTGATTTCAATGTCGAAGGAGTAGACAGTAGAGAACTCGGACTGTATCTCTCCCTCAATATGACAGAACAAGAATTGAAGGACGCAGACATCTCTCACTATTGTCCAAAAAGAAAATACAAGAAAGGCAGACCACCTACCATCACAGGGTGTGCTACTGATAAGGATGAAAACAAGAGATATGCACCGTGGATCTTCCCATGTGAAACACCAGACAATATAACCATTAAGAAGATGCTATCTGAAGCACTAAAGACAGCCATAAAATACATCATGAAGAACCACATATATAGGTTCGATGACACCATCAGGAAGCAAGCAAATGGTGGCCCTATTGGACTTGAATTAACGGGTGAACTGGCAGGGATTTTCATGGTTTGGTGGGACAAGCAGATATTAGGCAAACTAAGAACACTAGGGATCCGAGTCCTGATGTACAAACGATATGTAGACGATATTAATGTCATCCTGATAGCTCCAGACAGTAGACTGAGATACCTCAACGAAGATGGTGAGGAGGAACTCATAATTGAGGAGGATAGAGGAGAAACAAGGAACAGTGAGGAAAGAGGGATCTCCTTATTAAAAGAGATAGGCAATAACATACATAAGTCGATCCAACTAGAGATAGACTACCCATCCATGCATGAAGACAATAAACTCCCCCTTCTCGATATCAAAATGTGGGTTGAAGAAGTTGAAAAAGAAGACAACAGGCACGTTAAGATAGTAATGCATGAGTACTACGCAAAGGAAGTATCTACCAAATCTGTCATACATGCCAATTCAGCCATGCCCAGAAGTACCAAAAGGACTGTATTAACCCAAGAAGTACTGCGCATACTACTTAGATGTAGTCCTAGGCTCCCGTGGGAAATGACAGTCAGGCACATTAACAAATTTATGATGCGCATGCAGTACTGCGGCTACAGCAAGAAGTTTAAGACCCAAATAGTCAAATCTGCCCTGGCAGCTTATGAAAAGATCAGAAACAAAGATGAAGAAGGGGAACAGCCGATGTACAGGCCGAAAGGTTGGAAGAGAGCAGAGAGGAGAGAGGAAAAGAGAAAGAATAAACAGGAATGGTATAAGAAAGGAGGATATGAGAGCGTAGTCTTTGTCCCTCCAACACCAAAATCCAAACTGAAGAAAGACTTTGAATGTGAAATCAAGAAAACTAACATAAAGATAAGAGTAGTAGAGACATCAGGGAAGTCAATCAAAAACATCCTCCAGCGATCCCACCCGTTTCCCAACAGAAAATGTAATGACCAACAAAATTGTATGGTATGTGCAGGGAGTGAGAAGGGGGGATGCAGGGCAAACAATATCACATATCAAATAGTGTGTGATAAATGTAAATCTGTTTACTATGGAGAGACCGCCCGTAATGGCTACAGTAGGGGCTAGAACACATGGCAGTCTATAAGAACAAAGATAATGACTCAGTCCTCTATAGACATGTTAATACTACACACAAACATGAAGAAAACACACCCGAGTTTGTGATGACAGTGACAGGCAAACACAAAAGTGCATTGGACCGACAAATCAGTGAAGCAGTCCAAATACACAACGCCCCAAGCAACCTACTGATGAACAGAAAATCAGAATGGGGTCACACACGGATAGTGAGAAGTGTTCTCACAGCTGAATAGTTCTACAACAAGCCTCTGCCCACCAGTTTGACGAGGGTTCGCTGAACCGATCAGGCCTAACAAAAAGTAAGTGAAATTCCTTGATGGATAATATTCGTTTAGGCGTGATATATGTGTAAATTATAATAAGATTGTGCCTATTATAATTTCACAAAACAATGGTCATAAAGTTGTATAAAAAGATACCAGTTGCTAAAAATACATAGCTAGCTAAATACGTCAACAGTTGTATAAAAAGATTCGAGTTGCTAAACACATACATAGCTGGCTAAATACTTCAACAGTTGTATAAAAAGATACCAGTTGCTAAACAAATACATAGCTAGCTAAATACGTCAACAGTTGTATAAAAAGATTCGAGTTGCTAAACACATACATAGCTGGCTAAATAATTGAACAGTTGTATAAAAAGATACGAGCTGCTACACAAATACATAGCTAGCTAAATACATCAACAGTTGTATAAAAAGATACGAGTTGCAAAACAAATACACAGTTGGCTAAATACATTGTTATTGTTATTGTTGTTTAAAGCCCAGCCGACAGCATGGAGCCATATCAGGGCTATAACCGCTTCAAAAAATACAAAACTTCAACAGGAAAAAAAAAAGAAAATCAAATACACATATCAATGCATTCGCGCTCATAATCTAAGGACATGCCCCTGTCGTTGACTACTCCGTCCAATTTATCGCACAGGGGAAACACATTAACAGTTGTATAAAAATGTAGTTCTGTGAACAGGTGTTAAAAAGAAATAAAGAAAACACACACCACACACACAAACAAACAAAAATACTGACCATCTTTCTTGAAGCCATCTGACAGACGCTGTTCCATCACATGAAGATCGCGCAACAACAGTGGCAACTTTACACAACTTACAAAGCAGCACTTATCACGAGTACCTCCTCATCCCGCTACCGTGACCCCACCCCTTTTCTTCCTCCCCACCCCTGCTCTAACATTTAACTCCCACTCTTATCCCCACCCCCCTCAACACGGTTAACCTGGGAGAAATGTAACCTGGGAGACATGTGACAGGACGACCAGGATTTAGGAGTGAAAATGTTTTGTACGCTCCCCTTCCGCCATAATTTTTGTCTTCTGTGTCAAGCCCACCGCCCCTTTGCCGTACACACAGCTCACTCAACCCTTTTCTCACTCCCTCACCCTATCCACCACCTTTCCACTGTTTTCACTCCCTCACCCTATCCACCAGCTTTCCACTGTTTTCACTCCCTCACACTATCCACCACCTTTCCACTGTTTTCACTCCCTCACCCTGTCCACCACCTTTCCACTGTTTTCACTCCCTCACCCTATCCACCAGCTATCCACTGTTTTCACTCCCTCACCCTATCCACCACCTTTCCACTGTTTTCACTCCCTCACCCTATCCACCACCTTTCCACTGTTTTCACTCTCTCACCCTATCCACCACCTTTCCACTGTTTTCACTCTCTCACCCTGTCCACCAACTTTCCACTGTTTTCACTCCCTCACCCTGTCCACCAACTTTCCACTGTTTTCACTCTCTCACCCTATCCACCACCTTTCCACTGTTTTCACTCCCTCACCCTATCCACCAGCTATCCACTGTTTTCACTCCCTCACCCTGTCCACCAGCTATCCACTGTTTTCACTCCCTCACCCTATCCACCAGCTATCCACTGTTTTCACTCCCTCATCCTATCCACCAGCTATCCACTGTTTTCACTCCCTCACCCTATCCACCAGCTATCCACTGTTTTCACTCCCTCACCCTATCCACCAGCTATCCACTGTTTTCACTCCCTCATCCTATCCACCAGCTATCCACTGTTTTCACTCCCTCACCCTATCCACCAGCTATCCACTGTTTTCACTCCCTCATCCTATCCACCAGCTATCCACTGTTTTCACTTCCTTACCCTATCCACCAACTTTCCAGTTTTCACTCCCTCACCCTATCCACCAGCTTTTCAGTTTTCACTTCCTTACCCTATCCACCAGCTATCCACTGTTTTCACTTCCTTACCCTATCCACCAGCTATCCACTGTTTTCACTCCCTCACCCTATCCACCAGCTATCCACTGTTTTCACTTCCTTCCCTATCCACCAGCTATCCACTGTTTTCACTTCCTTACCCTATCCACCAACTTTCCACTGTTTTCACTCCTTACCCTATCCACCAGCTATCCACTGTTTTAACTCCCTCACCCTATCTACCAGCTATCCACTGTTTTCACTTCCTTACCTATCCACCAGCTTTCCACTGTTTTCACTTCCTTACCCTATCCACCAGCTATCCACTGTTTTCACTTCCTTACCCTATCCACCAGCTATCCACTGTTTTCACTTCCTTACCCTATCCACCAGCTATCCACTGTTTTCACTTCCTCACCCTATCCACCAGCTATCCACTGTTTTCACTCTCACCCTATCCACCACCTTTCCACTGTTTTCACTTCCTCACCCTATCTACCAGCTATCCACTGTTTTCACTCCCTCACCCTATCCACCAGCTATCCACTGTTTTCACTTCCTTCCCTATCCACCAGCTATCCACTGTTTTCACTCTCTCACCCTATCCACCAGCTATCCACTGTTTTCACTCTCTCACCCTATCCACCAGCTATCCACTGTTTTCACTCTCTCACCCTATCCACCAGCTATCCACTGTTTTCACTCTCTCACCCTATCCACCAGCTATCCACTGTTTTCACTTCCTTACCCTATCCACCAGCTATCCACTGTTTTCACTCTCTCACCCTATCCACCAGCTATCCACTGTTTTCACTCTCTCACCCTATCCACCAGCTATCCACTGTTTTCACTCTCTCATCCTATCCACCAGCTATCCACTGTTTTCACTCTCTCACCCTATCCACCAGCTATCCACTGTTTTCACTCTCTCACCCTATCCACCAGCTATCCACTGTTTTCACTTCCTTACCCTATCCACCAGCTATCCACTGTTTTCACTCTCTCACCCTATCCACCAGCTATCCACTGTTTTCACTTCCTTACCCTATCCACCAGCTTTCCACTGTTTTCACTCCCTCACCCTATCCACCAGCTATCCACTGTTTTCACTCCCTCACCCTGTCCACCAGCTATCCACTGTTTTCACTTCCTTACCCTATCCACAGCTATCCACTGTTTTCACTCCCTCACCCTATCCACCAGCTATCCACTGTTTTCACTCCCTCACCCTATCCACCAGCTTTCCACTGTTTTCACTCCCTTATCCTATCCACCAACTTTCCACTGTTTTCACTCCCTTACCCTATCCACCAGCTATCCACTGTTTTCACTCCCTTACCCTATCCACCAGCTATCCACTGTTTTCACTTCCTTACCCTATCCACCAGCTCCCCGCCCTTTCGTTTCCTCACCCTATCCACCAGATTCTTGCCCTTTCGTCTTTTTATATTTTTTTAATTGGGGGGGGGGGGGGGGGATCATCGCACTACGTAGGTTTTTTTCGTGCTTACTTTTCTTGATCATTTTATACGCCATCTTATTAGCTAAAGAAGTTCGGGAAGCTTTTACGATGCGATGAAGATGTTAACAATGAGGATGATAATCATGATGCTATGGAGTTATATCCAAGATTGAGACTGTGTGACGAAGCTGTACCCCACACTTACACAATCACAATACACCCTGGCTTCAACCAGGCTCGTGAGATACAGACATCTGCAGTGGTCCGAGTTAACGCCCTCAATGACGCATCCGTGAATGGGATGAGACTCGACTGTGTGGTCCCAGCTCTTTCCCATGAGCCCATAGCATGCCCAGCTCTTTCCCATGAGCCCATAGCACGCCCAGCTCTTTCCCATGAGCCCATAGCACGCCCAGCTCTTTCCCATGAGCCCATAGCATGCCCAGCTCTTTCCCATGAGCCCATAGCACGCCCAGCTCTTTCCCATGAGCCCATAGCACGCCCAGCTCTTTCCCATGAGCCCATAGCACGCCCAGCTCTTTCCCATGAGCCCATAGCACGCCCAGCTCTTTCCCATGAGCCCATAGCATGCCCAGCTCTTTCCCATGAGCCCATAGCACGCCCAGCTCTTTCCCATGAGCCCATAGCACGCCCAGCTCTTTCCCATGAGCCCATAGCATGCCCAGCTCTTTCCCATGAGCCCATAGCACGCCCAGCTCTTTCCCATGAGCCCATAGCACGCCCAGCTCTTTCCCATGAGCCCATAGCACGCCCAGCTCTTTCCCATGAGCCCATAGCACGCCCAGCTCTTTCCCATGAGCCATAGCACGCCCAGCTCTTTCCCATGAGCCCATAGCACGCCCAGCTCTTTTCCATGAGCCCATAGCACGCCCAGCTCTTTCCCATGAGCCCATAGCACGCCCAGCTCTTTCCCATGAGCCCATAGCACGCCCAGCTCTTTCCCATGAGCCCATAGCACGCCCAGCTCTTTCCCATGAGCCCATAGCACGCCCAGCTCTTTCCCATGAGCCCATAGCACGCCCAGCTCTTTCCCATGAGCCCATAGCACGCCCAGCTCTTTCCCATGAGCCCATAGCACGCCCAGCTCTTGGTAGGAGCCGGTAGGACGCAAAAAATCCCCCAGTTTCAGTTTCAGTTTCTCAAGACGACGTCTCCGTGCTCGGAACGAATTCCATTTGCACTAACATCACAGGTGACATGTGCATTGTGGATAAGGTGAACGTTTACTGTCGTTGTTGTCGATGATGATGATAATGTTGTAGTTTGTTTGTTTGTTTGTTTGTTTGTTTGTTTGTTTGTTGTTGTTTGTTTGTTGATTGATTGATTTTGTGGATTTCTCTTGTACCCAGAAAGCTGGTGGGTAAAGTGAAAGTTTATTGTTGTTGTTGATGATGACGTTGTTGTAGTTTGTTTGTTTGCGTTTGTTTGTTTGTTTGTTTTTGTGGTATTTCTCTTGTGCTCAGAAGCATGTATACGCGCTGATTTGCCAACACTGTGCAGGCTGCTCAGCCATGTAAAGTTGCTGCACAGTCTGCATACTCACGTCTGAAGTGGGTGTAGATGGAATCAAAAACAAGTGCGACTGCCCGCGCCCAAGCAAACAGGAACCAGAAGAACAAGCAAACCAAAGCAAGCGCGTATTCAACACAACAAGACAAGACAAGACAAGTGCAAATTTTCGGCCAACCGGCCTTTGTCAAGCGCAAATGCACGGTCACAAACAGACCACAAACAACATCAAATAACGGATAATAAAAAGAGGACTAAAAACTTCCCTGCCGCCTAGTCCAGTGGATAAAAAGGGACCAAATCGCGCTTTACAAAGGCCGGTTGGCCGAAAATTTGCACTTGTCTTGTCTTGTTGTGTTAAATACGCTCTTGCTTTGGTTTGCTTGTTCTTCTGGTTCCTGGGTGTAGATGGTTAAACTTTTTCACGGTTCCACAAGCCCCCAGACACTGACATGATTTACGAGATGTTTAACGTGCAAAATTGACATTCTCTATTAATATGCGTATACACACGACGTGGGGAGGGGGGTGGCAGGTTTCCTTTTCGTTGTTGTTGTTATTGTTGTTTAAAGCCTAGCCGACTGCATACAGCCATATCAGGGCTACAAACCCTTCAAAACATACAAAACTTCAACAGGAAAACAAAAAAAGAAAAGAAAATTAAGTACACATATCAATGCATTCGCGCACATTATCTGAGGACACGCCCCCTGGTGTTGACCACTCCGTCCAATTATCGCACAGGGGATTTCAAAAATACACCTGAATACAAATTAAAGCATAACTAAGGACACCAAAATATATACAAAAACAGGCCTTAATTACCTAAAATTGCTTTCGCATATCTCACTTCCCCAGAGCGAAAAATGCACTCAATACATGTACCCAATTATCAATCCTAAGGAAAAGTACGTAAGACACACAGGTGAAGGACCAGCAAGGCAAAAAAAATGATAGGAAGAAATGACAGAAAGCAAAGGAACAAGGCAGAAACAAAGACAGTGACAAAAAAGAGGAAACTTCTAACACAGTATTTCCACAAGAAGGGGATGCTGTTTATACTGAAAGAGCCCGCGGCATCCCCACGGGGGGTGGCAGGTTTCATCATTAAACAAGACTGCAGCACATGCATACACGTTGACTTACAAAATTGTAAAAAAAAAAACAACCCAAGTAGTTAATCCTTTTTAACCCAGGCGGAGGTGTCAAGGCGGATCGAGCCCAGGACCTTCTGAATCGAAGTACGATGTTTCCCAACTTATTAAATTACTGTTGATGAGGGGACTGAAAGGGTTAATTTAACCCTTTGGATCCTACACCCTATCCACCAGCATCCTGCATTGTCAACCATGCTAGCAAAGCAAAAAAGAACCCTTTGACTCCCTCACCCTATCCAACAGCTTCCTGCAGGGAGTCAAAGAGTTGAGTTTTTGCAGTCGGTGAGTAGGATGCGGGAGTCAAAGGGTTAATAAAACCATCTCTATGATGACAGCTTATGCAAGGTAGGATTCGAGAGTCGAAGGGTTAAACCATCTCTATGATGGCAGATTATACAAGGTAGGATGCGAGAGTCAAAGGGTTAAACCATCTCTATGATGGCAGATTATACAAAGTAGGATGCGAGAGTCGAAGGGTTAAACCATCTCTATGATGGCAGCTTATGCAAGGTAGAATGCAGGATTCAAAGGGTTAATAAACCATCTCTGTGATGACAGCTTATGCAAGGTAGGATGCAGGAGTTAAAGGGTTAACAAATCATCTCTATGATGACAGCTTATACAAGGTAGGATGCAGGATTCAAAGGGTTAATAACCATCTTTATGATGACAGCTTATGCAAGGTAGGATGCGAGAGTCGAAGGGTTAATAAACCATCTCTATGATGACAGCTTATACAAGGTAGGATGCAGGATTCAAAGGGTTAATAAACCATCTCTATGATGACAGCTTATACAAGGTAGGATGCAGGATTCAAAGGTTTAATAAACCATCTCTATGATGGCAGCTTATGTAAAGTAGGATGCGGGAGTCGAAGGGTTAATAAACCATCTCTATGACAGCTTATACAAGGTAGGATGCGGGAGTCAAAGGGTTAATAAACCATCTTTATGATGGCAGCTTATACAAGATAGGATGCGGGAGTCAAAGAGTTAATATACCACCTTTATGATGGCAGCTTATACAAGATAGGATGCGGGAGTCAAAGAGTTAATAAACCATCTTTATGATGGCAGCTTATACAAGGTAGGAATCCGGAGTCAAAGAGTTAACCATCTCTATGATGACAGCTTGTATAACGTAGGATGCGGAAGTCAAAGGGTTAACAAAACCATCAATATGATGAATGTTTATCATTTTCCTCCAACCTTTAATCCAGGGTCTTCTTCTAGGTTTCTCATGATGTTTTCGCTATATAGTAAAAACAGATCTGGTGACAAAACACAACCCTGTCTGACTCCTCTTTTGATGTTTTGAAAAGAGCTTATATTGTTTTCTATTCTCATTGCAGCTGTTTGTTTCCAGTACATATTCCTGATTATTCGTAGATCTTTTCCATCAACATTGAGTCTCTCCAGTTGGTTGATCAATTCATCATGTCGTACCCGATCGAAAGCCTTGGTATAGTCAACAAAGCATAAATACAAATCCTTACTCATCTCAATTGACCTCTCTATGATAGTTCTTAGGATGTATATGGCATTAATAGTTCAGTCCCTTCAAAACAAAATCATCCTGGGGGGTTTTCGGCTCCAACCGTCTCCTACCTCAGAGTTGGGCGTGCTATGGGCTCATCGGGAAGACTGGAACCATAACACAGTCGAATCTCATCCACTTCACGGATACCACATTAAGAATGTTGCTCAAATCTTGTGACCAACCCTGCAGGTGTCTGATTCCCTCGGGCCTGGTTGATAAACCAGGATAGATCATGATAATCAGCGTAGAGTACACAGCCGTGTCGAACGCAGTCTCAATCCTTAAATGGAACTCCAGAGCATGATTACCATCCTCATTATCATCATCATCATCATGGTTTTGTAAAACCTGTGCGCGCTTCTGTGGCCATCGAGGCGGCGTTGAAAATGGGACTAACAAAGTGAAAAAAAACAAAAAGTTGGCACAACAGAAATCTCCCTAAGTGTGGGAAAAAAAAAGGCACAATAGAAATCCCCCTAAGTGTGGGAAAAACAAAACGTTGGCACAATAGAAATCTCCCTAAGTGTGGAAAAAACAAAAGTTGGCACAATAGAAATCCCCCTAAGTGTGGGAAAAACAAAACGTTGGCACAATAGAAATCCCCCTAAGTGTGGGAAAAACAAAACGTTGGCACAATAGAAATCCCCCTAAGTGTGGGAAAAACAAAACGTTGTCACAATAGAAATCCCCCTAAGTGTGGAAAAAACAAAACATTGGCAAAATAGAAATCCCCCTAAGTGTGGGAAAATCAAAACGTTGGCACAATAGAAATCACCCTAAGTGTGGAAAAAAAACAAAAAGTTGGCACAATCGAAATCCCCCTAACTGTGGGAAAAACAAAAGTTGGCACAATAGAAATCCCCCTAAGTGTGGAAAAAAACAAAGCATTGGCACAATGAAATCCCCCTAAGTGTGGGAAAAAACAAAACGTTGGCACAATACAAATCCCCCTAAGTGTAGGAAAAACAAAACGTTGGCACAATAGAAATCCCCCTAAGTGTGGAAAAAACAAAACGTTGGCACAATAGAAATCCCCCTAAGTGTGGGAAAAACAAAACGTTGGCACAATAGAAATCCCCCTAAGTTGGGAAAAACAAAACGTTGGCACAATAGAAATCCCCCTAAGTGTGGGAAAAACAAAACGTTGGCACAATAGAAATCCCCCTAAGTGTGGGAAAAACAAAACGTTGGCACAATAGAAATCCCCATAAGTGTGGAAAAAACAAAAAGTTGGCACAATAGAAATCCCCCTAAGTGTGGGAAAAAAAAAACGTTGGCACAATAGAAATCCTCCTAAGTGTGGGAAAAACAAAATGTTGGCACAACAGAAATCCCCCTAAGTGTGGAAAAAAACAAAAAGTTGGCACAATAGATATCCCCTAAGTGTGGGAAAAACAAAAGTTGGCACAATAGAAATCCCCCTAAGTGTGGGAAAAACAAAAAGTTGGCACAATAGAAATCCCCCTAAGTGTGGAAAAAAAAAAATTGGCACAATAGAAATCCCCCTAAGTGTGGAAAAAAAAAAACGTTGGCACAATAGAAATCCCCCTAAGTGTGGAAAAAACAAAAAGTTGGCACAATAGAAATCTCCCTAAGTGTGGAAAAAACAAAACGTTGGCACAATAGAAATCCCCCAAAGTGTGGGAAAAACAAAAGGTTGGCACAATAGAAATCCCCCTAAGTGTGGAAAAAAACAAAAGTTGGCACAATAGAAATCTCCCTAAGTGTGGGAAAAACAAAACGTTGGCACAATAGAAATCCCCCTAAGTGTGGAAAAAAACAAAAAGTTGGCACAATAGAAATCTTCCTAAGTGTGGAAAAAACAAAACGTTGGCACAATAGAAATCCCCCTAAGTGTGGAAAAAAACAAAAGGTTGGCACAATAGAAATCCCCCTAAGTGTGGAAAAAAACAAAACTTTGGCACAATAGAAATCCCCCTAAGTGTGGGAAAAACAAAACGTTGGCACAATAGAAATCCCCTAAGTGTGGGAAAAACAAAACGTTGGCACAATAGAAATCCCCCTAAGTGTGGGAAAAAACAAACGTTGGCACAATAGAAATCCCCCTAAGTGTGGGAAAAAACAAAACGTTGGCACAATAGAAATCCCCATAAGTGTGGAAAAAACAAAACATTGGCAAAATAGAAATCCCCCTAAGTGTGGGAAAAATCAAAAACGTTGGCACAATAGAAATCACCCTAAGTGTGGAAAAAAAACAAAAGTTGGCACAATCGAAATCCCCCTAACTGTGGGAAAAAACAAAAGGTTGCACAATAGAAATCCCCCTAAGTGTGGAAAAAAACAAAGCATTGGCACAATGGAAATCCCCCTAAGTGTGGGAAAAACAAAACGTTGCACAATACAAATCCCCCTAAGTGTAGGAAAAAACAAACGTTGGCACAAATAGAAATCCCCCTAAGTGTGGGAAAAACAAAACGTTGGCACAATAGAAATCCCCCTAAGTGTGGGAAAAACAAAACGTTGGCACAATAGAAATCCCCCTAAGTGTGGGAAAAACAAAACGTTGCACAATAGAAATCCCCCTAAGTGTGGGAAAAACAAAACGTTGGCACAATAGAAATCCCCCTAAGTGTGGAAAAACAAAAAGTTGGCACAATAGAAATCCCCCTAAGTGTGGGAAAACAAAAGTTGGCACAATAGAAATCCCCTAAGTGTGGAAAAACAAAAAGTTGCACAATAAAATCCCTAAGTGTGGGAAAAACAAAAGTTGGCACAATAGAAATCCCCTAAGTGTGGAAAAAACAAAAGTTGGCACAATAGAAATCCCCTAAGTGTGGAAAAAACAAAACTTGGCACAATAGAAATCCCCCTAAGTGTGGGAAAAACAAAACGTTGGCACAATAGAAATCCCCTAAGTGTGGAAAAAAAAACGTTGGCACAATAGAAATCCCCCTAAGGTGGAAAAACAAAACGTTGCACAATAGAAATCCCCTAGTGTGGGAAAAACAAAAGTTGGCACAATAGAAATCCCTAGTGTGGAAAAAAAAAACGTGGCACAATAGAAATCCCCCTAAGTGTGGAAAAACAAAAGTTGGCACAATAGAAATCCCCCTAAGTGTGGAAAAACAAAACTTGGACAATAGAAATCCCCCTAAGTGTGGAAAACAAAAGTTGGCACAATAGAAATCCCCTAAGTGGGAAAAACAAAAAGTTGGCACAATAGAAATCCCCCTAAGTGTGGAAAAACAAACATTGGCACAATAGAAATCCCCCTAAGTGTGGAAAAAACAAAAGTTGGCACAATAGAATCCCCCTAAGTGTGGAAAAACAAAAGTTGGCACAATAGAAATCCCCCTAAGTGTGGAAAAAAAAAAAGTTGGCACAATGAAATCCCCTAAGTGTGGAAAAAACAAAACGTTGGCACAATAAAATCCCCCTAAGTGTGGAAAAAAAAACGTTGGCACAATAGAAATCCCCTAAGTGTGGGAAAAAAAAAACGTTGGCACAATAGAAATCCCCTAAGTGTGGGAAAAACAAAAGTTGGCACAATAGAAATCCCCCTAAGTGTGGAAAAAAACAAAAGTGGCACAATAGAAATCCCCCTAAGTGGGGAAAAACAAAAGTTGGCACAATAGAAATCCCCCTAAGTGTGGAAAAACAAAAGGTTGGCACAATAGAAACCCCCTAAGTGTGGGAAAAAAAAACGTTGGCACAATAGAAATCCCCCTAAGTGTGGAAAAAACAAAGTTGGCACAATAGAAATCCCCTAAGTGTGGGAAAAAACAAAACGTTGGCACAATAGAAATCCCCTAAGTGTGGAAAAACAAAAGTTGGCACAATAGAAATCCCCCTAAGTGTGGAAAAACAAAACTTGGCACAATAGAAATCCCCTAAGTGTGGAAAAACAAAACGTTGGCACAATAGAAATCCCCTAAGTGTGGAAAAAACAAAACGTTGGCACAATAGAAATCCCCCTAAGTGTGGGAAAAACAAAACGTTGGCACAATAGAAATCCCCCTAAGTGTGGGAAAAAACAAAAAGTTGGCACAATAGAAATCCCCCTAAGTGTGGAAAAAACAAAAGTTGGCACAATAGAAATCCCCCTAAGTGGGAAAAACAAAAATTGGCACAATAGAAATCCCCCTAAGTGTGGAAAAACAAAAAGTTGGCACAATAGAAATCCCCCTAAGTGTGGAAAAACAAAAGTTGGCACAATAGAAATCCCCCTAAGTGTGGAAAAAACAAAACGTTGGCACAATAGAAATCCCCCTAAGTGTGGGAAAAACAAAACGTTGGCACAATAGAAATCCCCCTAAGTGTGGAAAAACAAAAGTTGGCACAATAGAAATCCCCCTAAGTGTGGAAAAACAAAACGTTGGCACAATAGAAATCCCCTAAGTGTGGGAAAAACAAAAGTTGGCACAATAGAAATCCCCTAAGTGTGGGAAAAACAAAAACGTTGGCACAATAGAAATCCCCCTAAGTGTGGAAAAAACAAAAGTTGGCACAATAGAAATCCCCCTAAGTGTGGAAAAAACAAAACGTTGGCACAATAGAAATCCCCCTAAGTGTGGGAAAAACAAAAGTTGGCACAATAGAAATCCCCCTAAGTGTGGAAAAAACAAAAGTTGGCACAATAGAAATCCCCTAAGTGTGGAAAAACAAAAGTTGGCACAATAGAAATCCCCTAAGTGTGGAAAAAACAAAAGTTGGCACAATAGAATCCCTAAGTGTGGAAAAACAAAACGTTGGCACAATAGAAATCCCCCAAAGTGTGGGAAAAACAAAACGTTGGCACAATAGAAATCCCCCTAATGTGGAAAAAAACAAAATTTGGCACAATAGAAATCCCCCAAGTGTGGGAAAAACAAAACGTTGGCACAATAGAAATCCCCTAATGTGAGGAAAACAAAAGTTGCACAATAGAAATCCCCCTAAGTGTGGAAAAAACAAACTTGGCACAATAGAAATCCCCCTAAGTGTGGAAAAAAACAAAAAGTTGCACAATAGAAATCCCCCTAAGTGTGGGAAAAAACAAAAGTTGGCACAATAGAAATCCCCTAAGTGTGGAAAAAAACAAAGTTGGCACAATGAAATCCCCCTAAGTGTGGAAAAACAAAACGTTGGCACAATAGAAATCCCCCTAAGTGTGGAAAAAAAAACGTTGGCACAATAGAAATCCCCCTAAGTGTGGAAAAAAAAACGTGGCACAATAGAAATCCCCTAAGTGTGGAAAAACAAAACGTTGGCACAATAGAAATCCCCTAAGTTTGGGAAAAACAAAACGTTGGCACAATAGAAATCCCCCTAAGTGGGAAAAACAAAATTGGCACAATAGAAATCCCCCTAAGTTGGGAAAAACAAAAGTTGGCACAATAGAAATCCCCTAAGTGTGGGAAAAAAAAAAGTTTGGCCAATGAAATCCCCCTAAGTGTGGAAAAAACAAAAAGTTGGCACAATAGAAATCCCCTAAGTGTGGAAAAAACAAAAGTTGGCACAATAGAAATCCCCCTAAGTGTGGGAAAAACAAAAAATTGGCACAATAGAAATCCCCCTAAGTGTGGAAAAAACAAAACGTTGGCACAATAGAAATCCCCCTAAGTGTGGAAAAACAAAACGTTGGCACAATAGAAATCCCCCTAAGTGTGGAAAAAAACAAAATTGGCACAATAGAAATCCCCCTAAGTGTGGGAAAAAACAAAACGTTGGCACAATAGAAATCCCCCTAAGTGTGGAAAAAACAAAAAGTTGGCACAATAGAAATCCCCCTAAGTGTGGGAAAAACAAAAAGTTGGCACAATAGAAATCCCCCTAAGTGTGGGAAAAACAAAACGTTGGCACAATAGAAATCCCCCTAAGTGTGGAAAAAACAAAAAGTTGGCACAATAGAAATCCCCCTAAGTGTGGGAAAAACAAAAATTGGCACAATAGAAATCCCCTAAGTGTGGGAAAAAACAAAAATTGGCACAATAGAAATCCCCCTAAGTTGGAAAAAAACAAAACATTGGCACAATAGAAATCCCCCTAAGTGTGGAAAAACAAAAATTGGTACA
>CM060312.1:69655736-69658236 GCA_030674185.1 Monoplex corrugatus | reverse complement strand
CTGTTGGCGTCACCAGGTTCAGTGTTGGCTGCTGCACTCTGTGACACAGCCACTCTCCTCCAAATGACTGTCTTGACTTTTGTGGACAACTTACTGAATATTTAGGCCACTGATGTTGGTTATGTTATCGATGTATGAGATTTAAGGTCTGCCTTTCTTCCTTTTTGCCTCTGTTTTTCTTTGAAAAATGGTTGCCATGAGGTCCGTGTTCTTGCTACGTGAGACATGGCCAATGTAATTCAGCCTTCTTTAGTTGATATCTGCTAGTAATTTTCTGGTGGTATCAAGTTTTTCCAGGACACTTTTGTTAGTTCTTCTATCTGTCCACTTGACACATAGTAGTCTCCTACAAAACCACATCTCTGCTGCCTCGATTCTTTTGCATTCAGCCTTTTTGACAGTCCAGACTTCGTAGCCATAAATCATGATTGGCCAGATCAAACGCTTTAACAGTTTAATTTTCTGGCCATTTAGTATGCCTCTGTCTTTCCAGATATTGTTGCTTTGCCATTCCACTTCTTATTTTGATGTCTTTAGAGCAGGTTCCATCACCAATCCTTAGAGAACAAAGATATTTATAAAATCTTTAACATTTGCTAAAGGAACTTTATTAATTAAGATGTCTTGATTGTTTTTCTTTGCCTTTAATACGTAGCACTTTCGTTTTCTTGGCGTTCAAGATTAGGCCAGCCTTTTTGCCTGCTTTATCCACGCTGGAAAGAATTCATTTCATACTGGTAATGTCTGCTAACAACGCAATGTCATCAGCATAACGCACGTTTCTAAGATTTTTTCCTCCTATCTTTATACCCATGTCATCTATATCAACATCTCTCATGACCTATTCCGCATAGATGTTACAGAGGTACGGTGAAAGGATATAACTTATGTTGAAAAAATCACATTTCTGACTGTTCCATCTAATTGTACCCTTTCCGAGTTTGTATAATGAAGCAATTAATGAAATGAGATGTTTAGGAAAGCCCATTTTGACCATTCCGTTGAATAGGTGGAGACGAATGACGCTACCAAATGCTTTGCTATTGAAAAATCAAGACATTGCATCTGATTTGAGATCAAAGTCAGCAATCGTTTTGAGGCTTTACTCAAGGACTGGACATTAAATCATTGGTATCCAGATGATATTTGGGCAGACATGAAGAAGACCTACACTGAAGTAGCAGAAAAAAATAGGCAGGAAAAAAACAAAAAACAACTAAGCCCTACATCAGCGAGGAAGTTATGGATCTAGCCAAACAGAAAAGCCAAGCTCACAAACCTGGAAGAAAAGACGAATACAAAAACACTCAAAAGCGAAATTAATAGCAAAATTACAAGAGATAAGATATGGCTGGAGGAAGAATGTGCAAAACTAAATGAGCATGATGAATGCAGAAGCTCCAGGGATCTATTCCAACAGAAAAAGAAAGTTTAATCAACCAAATTCCAATCCAGAAATGAGTGCATCAATAGCACTGTTATTCTTGTTTAAAGCCCAGCCGACTGCGTAGAGCCATATCAGGGCTGTAACCGCTTCAAAACATACAAAACTTCAACAAAAAAGAAAGAAAAGAAAATTAAGTATACATATCAATGCACTGACGGCACATTATCAAAGGACATGCCCCTGGCGTTGACCATTCCGTCCAATTTATCACACAGGGGATTTAAAAAACACACCTGAATATAAGTTTAAGCATACCCAAGAGTTGGGCGTACCATGGGCTAATTGAGAAGACTGGGATCACAAAGTCGAGTCTCATCCAATTCACGGATGCGTCATTGACGGTGTTGCTCAAATCTTCTGTCCAGCATCGCAGGTGTCTGTATCTCTCGGGCCTGGTTGACGCCAGGATATATCATGATAGTTAGAGTAGAGTACAGTCTTGTCACGCAGTCTCAATCCTAAATGGAACTCAGTAGCATCGTGATTATCATCCTCATGGACATTATCATCATGGCATTGTTAAAAACACACACACACGCACGCACGCACGCACAACACACACACACACAACACACACACACACACACACACACACACACACACAACTGCCCCAGCTTCTGTAGCCATTAAGGTGGTGTAGAAAATTGGACGTAAAAAAAAAAACGGTCAGCACAAAGGTAACCTCCCTGGGTGCGATGATCCTAAAAAGAAATACGTAAAAATGTTGTGGGTTTTTGTTGTTGTTGCTGCTGTTCTTGTTGTTGTTCTTGTTGTTGTTCTTGTTGTCGTCGTCGTCTTCTGTGCATGCGTCACAAAAGCCTATTGACCGAAAATCTGCACTTGTTTTGTTTTATCAAATACCCGTTCTGAGTCATTGTTGTGTTTTTCGATTTCCTATTTCGCTTGAGCGCTGTCAACAGCTTTGATTTAAACAGAGAAGATGAAACCACTAAATAGTTCCTTCATAGCATCAATGTAGCCATGGGAACGAAGGATAAAATGGACCACTGCTGGTCTTTTTACCGCGCCACGGGAGATCAACAGCCCTCACAT
>CM060312.1:69615736-69630736 GCA_030674185.1 Monoplex corrugatus | reverse complement strand
TGTACATTAAGACTTTTTTTCGTCAGAATACATAAGTTACAATGTAAACATTACAGGAAGATCAGAATACATATTTCATACTGTGTCTATAATACGAAAAGGAAAGACCTTCATACATAAGACAATAATACTCCGAGAATAGTATGACAAAAAGATAAATAGCAAACTCCGGTGGTTATTTTTTTTCAATAAATTTTACACATTAGGAAGTAGTACCTTTTACAAATAACAATACTCTTGATGTATGAAGGAATCATATCGCTGTACAACAATAGCAATACAAAAAACTAAACAACCATATCAGCTATACAACATTACCAATACAAAACTACCAATACAAAATACTAAACAACCATGTCAGCTATACAACAATACCAATACAAAATACTAAACAACCATATCAGCTACACAATAATACTGATACAAAATACTAAACAACCATATCAGCTACACAATAATACTGATACAAAATACTAAACAACCATATCAGCTACACAATAATACTGATACAAAATACTAAACAACCATATCAGCTACACAATAATACTGATACAAAATACTAAACAACCATATCAGCTACACAATAATACTGATACAAAATACTAAACAACCATATCAGCTACACAATAATACTGATACAAAATACTAAACAACCATATCAGCTACACAATAATACCGATACAAAATACTAAACAACCATATCAGCTACACAATAATACTGATACAAAATACTAAACAACCATATCAGCTATACAACAATACCGATACAAAATACTAAACAACCATATCAGCTATACAACAATACCGATACAAAATACTAAACAACCATATCAGCTATACAACAATACCAATACAAAATACTAAACAACCATATCAGCTATACAACAATACTGATACAAAATACTAAACAACCATACAGCTATACAACAATACCGATACAAAATACTAAACAACCATATCAGCTATACAACAATACCAATACAAAATACTAAACAACCATATCAGCTATACAACAATACCAATACAAAATACTAAACAACCATATCAGTTATACAACAATACCAATACAAAATACTAAACAACCATATCAGCTATACAACAATACCAATACAAAATACTAAACAACCATATCAGCTATACAACAATACCAATACAAAATACTAAACAACCATATCAGCTATACAACAATACCAATACAAAATACTAAACAACCATATCAGCTATACAACAATACCAATACAAAATACTAAACAACCATATCAGCTATACAACAATACCAATACAAAATACTAAACAACCGTACAGTTCCTGCAGGAAAAACAACTGAAAACAAAGTGTGACAAATACTAATCAAAAAGTTAAAACTGTGCAGACAGATTTAAACACACGCGCAGATCAACAGACCGCGGTAACGAAAAGAAAAGGAAATGAGCACTATGGTAACTTACATCATTGCACCAGACGCTGTGGTGTAGTGGTTAAAGCAATATACTACTGACTGGGTGGTTGTGGGTTCGAATCCTCATCAGTACCTTCAAAAATCATTGTGGGATTTTTCGGTTCTAACCGGCTCCTACCTAGAGTTGGACGTGCTATGGGCTCATTGGGAAGACTGGAACCACACAGTCGAGTCTCATCCACTTCACGGATGCGTCATTGAAGGTGTTGCTCAAATCTTCTGACCAACATCGCAGGTGTCTGTATCTCTCGGGCCTGGTTGATGCCAGGATATATTATGATAGTAAGCGTAAAGTGCAGCCCTGTCACGCAGTCTCAATCCTAGATGGGACTCCATAGCATCATGATTATCATCCTCATCGACATCATCAACATCACATTGTAAAAACTGTTCTAGCTTCTGTGGCCATTAAAGTGGCGTAGAAAATGGGACGAAAAAAGAAAGGTGAGCACAATGGTAACCTCCCACAGTGCAATGATCCTTAAAAAAAACTTACATCGTTGGTGTCATTTTAGTTTAAAGCCCAGCCGATTGCGTAAAGCCATGTCATGGCTCTAACTGATTCAAAACACACACTATTTCAACAAGATAAAAAGGGGAAAGAAAATTAAGTACACATATCAATGCATTCGCGCACATAATCCAAGGAGATGCCCCTGACGATGACCTTTCCGTCCACTTTATCACACAAGAGATTTTAACGTGACTAACGACAATAAAACGCATGTGAACAACGGGTCTAAATTATCTAAAATTGTTACCGCATACCTCATTTTCCTAGAGCCCAAAATGCGTTTAATACACGTACCCACTTATCAATCCCAAGAGAAAGTATGCAAGACCTTATTGAATACTTAAAAACAAACAACAAGGAGATATATATACAGAATGCACTTAATGTTCGTGGTTTACTTAAACATCGATAGACTACAGAAAGACGTGTCAGAATATGTCCACAACGAAGCAAGTACAAACAAAGAAATGACAATCTTTCCTTTGTCTTCAAAAAACCAGTAATTTCATAAACGCCACACTCCACTTTATCTCCGATGAACAATAAAACAGTTTTGCATTGTGCAAATTATCAAGATGCTATCTAAGTGATGTATAAACGTATACTAAATATATGTGTTAGTGATTCTGAGTTTTTTTTTAAAAAAATCTGTTTTCAGTACAAGTACTTGGTCCAGTCAATGCGTAATATGTATATTTTTTTCAGTATGTATGATTTATCATTACTTACAGGTCTGTTATCAGTGAGTGTGCGTGCGTGCGTGCGTGTGTGTAGTGTGTGTGTGTGTGTGGGGTGTTGGTGCTGTGCGGTGTGTGTGTCGTGTGGTGTGTGTGTGCATGTGTGTGTGAGTGTGGTGTGTGTGTGTGTGTGTGTGTGTGTGTGTGCGCGCGCGTTGTGTGTGTGTGCGCGCGTGTGTGCGTGCGTGTGTGTGTTTACTGGCCTTTTTCAGCAGACGTCTGAGACTAGAAAAGAGAGTATGGTATATGTAAAAATTGATATTCATGTCTCCCTGTGCAGAACGCAGTGTATGTGAGAGGAGGGAGCAGGGGGGAGGGAGAGAAGAGAGACAGAGAGAAGAGAGAAAAGGAGAGGAGGGGAGGCGGACCCAACGACAGAAGAGATGGGGGAGGGGTGATCGTGACCATGTGTGTTTGGGAGGTGAGAAGTGTGAGGCGGAGCAGAGTGAAGGGAGTGGGAGAGAGAGGATGTGTTTGTGTGGTTGTGTGGTGTGTGTGTGTGTGTGGGCCGACGGTGTGTGTGTGTGTGTGTGTGTTGTGGTGGGCGCGGGCGCTCGAGCGTGGGTATTGAAGAGGAGAGATGGATGAGTGGTTGCCAGCACATCTGTGTGTGTTAAATGTGTTGATTTTGTGTTAAAGGATGAACGAAAGAGACTGTATGAGTCCTTTACGCCATTCACCAGATGGGGGGGTGGGGGGGGGGGGTGGGGGGGGGGAGAGAATTCAAAACAAGTGTGACTGCTTGCGTTCAAGCAAACAGGAACCAGAAGGAAAAAAAAACACACGATAAAAGAATAAGAACGCGTATTTTAATACAACAAGACAAGACAGGCGCAAATTTTCGGCCAACTGGCCTTTATCAAGAGTAAGATCACAAACAAAGAACTTTCCGAGCAAGGTGGAAAAAAAAACATATGTAAGAAAAAGAATGAGACGAGAAGGAGGAAGAAGAAGCCGTAGCTGCCGCCGACGACGACGACAACGACGACCACGACCACGACCACGACGACGATGACGACAATGATGATAATAATGATGAAGATGACGACGACGACGACGATGATGATGATGACGATGATGATGATAATTAAAGGAGAATAATGATAACAAGACGAGGAACAAAAAGAAGAAAAGGAAGAGCAGCAAAAACAATAACAAAAAGAAAATGCGCAAGAACAATAACAAGAAGAAAAAAGAAGAGGAGGAGGAGGAAGAAGAAGAGAAGGAGAAGAAGAAGAAGAAAGAGAAAGAAGAAGAAAAAGAAGAGGAAGAAAAAACAAAACAAAAGAAAGAAAAAGAAAGGAGAAAGAAGAAGAGGAACAACAACAAAAACAACAAACAACAAGGACAAGAACAAGACAAGATGAAAAGAAGAAGAAGAAGAGGAGAGGAGGAGGGAAAAGAGAAGAGGAAGAAGAAGAAAGAAAGAGGAAGAAGAAGAACAAGAAAAGAGAGGAGGAAGGAGAAGAGAGAAGAAGAAGAAGAAGAAGAAGAGAGAAGAAGAAGAAGAAGAAGAAGAAGAAGAAGAAGAAGAAGAAGAGAAGAGAAGAAGAAGAAGAAGAAGAAGAAGAAGAAGAAGAAGAGAAGAAGAAGAAGAAGAGAAGAAGAAGAAGAAGAGAAGAAGAAGAAGAGAAGAAGAAGAAGAGAGAAGAAGAAGAAAGAAAGAAGAAGAAGAAGAAGAAAGAAGAAGAAGAAAGAAAAAAGGAGAAGAAGAAGAGAAGAAGGAGATGCGAGAGAAAGACAAAGAAGAAGAGAGAAAGAAGAAGAAAGAAGACAAAGAAGAAGAAGAAGAAAAGAAAGAAGCAAAGAAGAAGAAGAAGAACATACAAAGAAATACAACAGTAAAGAAAAGTGGACAAAGAGACGAAAGAGAGAAGGAAAGAAGAAACGAGAGAAGAAGAAGAAGAAGAAGAAGAAGAAGAAAAAGAAGAAGAAGAAGAAAGAAGAAGAAGAAGAAGAGAGAAGAAGAAGAGAAGAAGAAGAAGAAGAAGAAGAAGAAGAAGAAGAAGAAGAAGAAGAAGAAGAAGAAGAAGAAGAAGAAAGAAGAAGAGAGAAGAAGAAGAAGAAGAGAAGAAGAAGAGAAGAAGAAGAAGAAGAAGAAGAAGAAGAAGAAAGAAGAAGAAGAAGAAGAGAAGAAGAAGAAGAGAAGAAGAGAAGAAGAAGAAGAAGAAGAGAAGAAGAAGAGAAGAAGAAGAAGAAGAAAGGAAGAGAGAGAAGAAGAAGAAGAAGAAGAGAAGAAGAAGAAGAAGAAGAAGAAGAGAAGAAGAAGAAGAAGAAAGAAGAAGGAAGAAGAAGAAGAAGAAGAGAAGAAGAGAAGAAAAGAAGAAGAAGAGAAGAAGAAGAAGAAGAAGAAGGTTATGTGCAGCAGAAAGACAAAGAGCCGATGAAAGTACAGTAGAAAGAAGACACACATTCTCGACCAGTACCATTATATGACACAAACTGATCACACAATGTCACATACGTCATGCCACATCACGTCACTTCACTCACGTCATTTCACATCACATCATAACACATTACAACATGTCACATCACAGTCATCAAAAACGTCGCGTCACATCATACCACGTGACGTCACAAGTCGCGTCACGGCACATCGTATCATATCACGTCATGTCACGAACACATCACATCATGTCACATACATCACGCCATGTCACATCACATCACGTCATGTCCAAATCACGTCACATCATGTCACATCACTTCACGTCATGTCACATCACTTCACGTCATGTCACAACACAATATGTCATCATTCACGTCATGTCACAACATGTCACATCATGAATCCATCACGTCATGTCAAACCACGTCACATCATGTAACATCATATCACGTCATGTCAGAACCACGTAACATCATGTCACATCATATCACGTCGTGTCAAAACCACGTCACATCATGTCACATCACGTCATGTCACATCACATCACGTCATGTCAAACCACGTCACATCATGTCACAACACATCACGTCATGTCATAAACAAAGTATATCAGGTCACATAACTTCATATCATGTCACACCACATCATGTCACATCACATTATGGTATGTCAGGCCACATCCCATCCCATCACGTCACGTCATGTCACGTCACATCACATTAGGTCCCATTGCGTTACATCACGCCACGTCACGTCACGTCGTGTCACATCATGTTAACCTTTTGACTCCTGCACCCTGTCCACCAGCATCCTGCATCGTCAAACATGCTAGCAAAGCAAAAACTTAACCCTTTGGACTCTCTCGCCCTATCCACCAGCTTCCTGCAGGAAGCTGAAGAGGGAGTCAGAGGGTTAAGTTTTTGCAGTTAGTGAATAGGGTTGAAGTTCAAGTTCATATTGCTTATAGCCCAGCCGACTACTAGAGCCATATCAGGGCAACCCCATTGCGGGAGTTAAAGAGTTTTAACATCACATCACATCATGCCACATCACATCATGTCACATCATATGACATCACATCAGACCTGCGGTTGTCTCCCGTGGGTCTACTGCATCTAAGTCTGTCTGCTGATGGATCAGTTTCAGCAGGTCGAGTTGACAATATTCGCGACACAAGAATGATCAGACTTGCCGTGTTTACACAACCCTATAACACTTACTAGTCTTTCTCTGAAGCCAGCTTTTTAGCTGTCGTTTCTCTCAGATTTATTTTCTTCAGCTTACCAACACGCCAGAGCTCTGAAGCCAGCTCTTAGTTTGACATTTCTTTCAGTTAAGAACTCTGAACCCAACTCTTGGGTGTCATTTCTTTCAGAGTTGAGTTACTTTCTTCTTCTTCAGTTCAAGAGCTCTGAAGTCAACGTTTGGCTTTCTTATCTTTCAGAGTTATCTTCCTCAGCTCAACAAAATGCTAGAGAAATTGTTAGGAATCTATTGTATTTTGTCCTAAAATGTCACCTAATGTGTCGTATTTTGTCCTAAAATATCATCTAATCTGTTGTATTTTGTCCTAAAATATCTGATCTATTGTATTTTGTCCTAAAACATTATCTAATCTATTGTATTTCGTCCTGAAATATCATCTGATCTATTTTGTTTTGTCCTAAAACATCATCTAATCTATTGAAATTCGTCCTGAAATTTCATCTGGTCTAGTGTATGTTTGTCCTAAAATTTAATGAATACTGTTTCTTTGGTGTCCTTTGTGTACGCTTGACAATGGCCAGTTGGCCGACAATTTTAAGGCTTGTTTTGTTTCGTTATTGAAAATCAGGTTCTCACGTCTGTCTATTTCCATGTGTGTCTGGCGGTCGTGTCTTTATTTAACAAACAATCACTACGTTCTCACGTCTATTTTCACGTGTTTATAGTAGACATGTCTTTATTTAACAAACAAAGCACCATGTTCTCTCGTCCGTTTCCACGTGTGTCTGGTAGTCGTGTCTTTATTTAACAAAACACTACGTTCTCACGTCTATTTTCACATGTGTCTGGTGGTCATGTCTTTATTTAATAAATAAAACACCACGTTCTCACGTCTGTTTTCACGTGTTTTAGTTAAAAAATAAAAACTTTCTTACGCTTCTTTGGATGCCCTCAACACTCGACGTTCATTTCTCTGACACACCACAACGACCAGTCTGTAACACGATGGTGATCTCACGCGACATGTGCGTACACTTCGTCAGAAAACGGTTCTTGTCTAACAGTGGTAGGCCTTGCTTCCGACCTCAATCGGACTCACTACTATGCACTACACATAATCAGACTTACTAGTGCAGCACGAAGTACTTGAGTTGTTAGGCCAGGACACCACATTCCATATCGTTACTGCACAGTTAGCATCGATGGTAAGGCGTACGCGCTTAGCGTCCTTTCTAAAGAAAAAGGAAAGAAAAAAAAAAAAGAAGAGAGACCTTCATTTTACACTCTGTCACATGTTTGCATAGCTCTTCAAATTGAACCATCGCAAAGTTTGTGTAATCTAATGCACACAATATTATTGGCCATATCTTTTCGTTGAACAAACAGAACAACCTTCCTGGTACAATGATGAAATCCCACAGCTTGATAAAAGCGCGGAAGTTGGGTGTTTTTGTTTTTTTTTTATTTCATTTTTTACAAACATACTTAACACAATGAATTGGACAATTGTTTCGAGCTTAGTGTGCGCGGGTTGCTCACAACATCCTTTATGAACACAGCAACAGCCACAAAACTATGTCGACGCGCCCCGAACCTCAGAGAAGGATTTCCTTCCCTTCCTCATTTAGAGACGGAGCCATGTCCGCATCATCAGCAAGTCGGTCGCCATGTCGAGGGGTTTTTCTTTAGCAGCCTTGAGTGAGGCCTGAGTAGAATTTCCGTTTGCGCCCCGTATTTGTGGCAAACAAATCGTTCGTCTTCGTGGTGAGGTTAGTATGTGTGTGTGTGTGTGTGTGTGTGTGTGTGTGTGTGTTACTGTGTGTGTGTCTGTCTGTGTGTCTGTGCGCCTGTGCGCATATGTGTCATGTGTGTATGTGTGTGCAGTCGTCTTTAACCGGTGTTGGGGTCAATGTGATCCCCTCTGGACACTCGTTGGACACGGCACTTTTGAGAGATAACTGTGTCTTTCATTCTTTCTTTCTTTCTTCATGAGAGAGAAAGGGAGAGAAGCAGAACGCGTTTTTAAATGTAACAAAACAAGACAGGAGCAAATCGTTGACCAGCTAGCCTTTGTCAAGCGTATAAAAACGACTTGGTAAGTTATGTGGGTTTTCCCGCCCCGTTTCTCGCCACTAATTGTTATGCTGTTTATTCTCTGTTGTCGTTTGTATGCACTGACCAGAAGACAACGGCCAATACTAACTACTGTGGTCAATAAGACAAGGATGGACAGAGTCAGCTGGGACATCACTCACTACTACTGCTTGACCCGTTTGACCCTGCAGGCTTATGGACCAGTGACTGATAATTAACCCTTTGACTCCCGCACCCTGTCCACCAGCATCCTGCATTGTCAACTATTCCAGCAAAGCAAAAATTTAACCCTTTGACTCCCTCACCCAAAACTTAACCCTTTGAGTCCCTCACCTTATTCTAGGTGAGGACTCCCTCACTCTACCCTGGTGGATAGGGTGAGGGTATCCCGGTGGATAGGGCAAGGTTATCCTGGTGGATAGGGTGAGGGTATCCTGGTGGAATGAAGATATCCTGGTGGATAGGGTGAGGGTATCCTGGTGGATAGGGTGACGGTATCCTCGTGGATAGGGTAAGGTTATCCTGATGGATATGGTGAGGGTATCATGTTGGATAGGGTAAGGTTATCCTGATGGATAAAGTGAGGGTAAACTGGTGGATACGGTGGGGGTATCCTATTCGATAGGGAGAGGGTATCCTGGTGGATAGGGTGAGGTATCCTGATGGATAGAGTGAGGATATCCTGGTGGATAGGATGAGGATATCCTGGTGGATAGGGTGACTGTATCCAGGTGGATAGGGTAAGGCTATCCTGATGGATAGAGTGAGGTATCCTGGTGGATACAGTGGGGATATCCTGTGGATAGAGTGAAAGTATTCTGGTGAATAGGGTGAGGGTATCCTGGTGGATAGGGTAAGGTTATCCTGATGGATAGACTGAGGGTATCCTGGTGGATAGGGTGAGGGTATTCTGGTGAATAGGGTGAGGGTATCCTGTGGATAGGGTAAGGTTATCCTGATGGATAGAGTGAGGGTATCCTGGTCGATAGGGTGCGGGTATTCTGGTGGATAGAGTGAGGGTATCCTGGTGGATAGGGTGCGGGTATCCTGGTGGATAGGGTGAGGGTATCCTGGTGGATAGGGTGAGGGTATCTTGGTGGATAGGATGAGGGTATCTTGGTGGATAGGTGAGGGTATCGTGGTGGATAGTGTGAGGGTATCGTGGTGGATAGTGGTGAGGGTATCGTGGTGGATAGGATGGGGTATCGTGATGGATAGGATGAGGGTATCGTGGTGGATAGGATGAGGGTATCGTGGTGGATAGGGTGAGGGTATCTCGGTGGATAGGGTGAGGGTATCTTGGTGGATAGGGTGGGGTATCTTGGTGGATAGGGTGAGGGTATCTTGGTGGATAGGGTGGGGGTATCTGCTGGATAGGGTGAGGGTATCTTGGTGGATAGGGTGAGGGTTTCTTGGTGGATAGGGTGAGGGTATCTTGGTGGATAGGGTGAGGGTTCTTGGTGGATAGGGTGAGGGTATCTTGGTGGATAGGGTGGGGGTATCTTGGTGGATGGTGGGGGTATCTTGCTGGATAGGGTGAGGGTATCTTGGTGGATAGGGTGGGGTATCTTGCTGGATAGGGTGAGGGTATCTTGGTGGATAGGGTGGGGTATCTTGCTGGATAGGGTGAGGGTATCTGGTGGATAGGGTGAGGGTATCTTGCTGGATAGGGTGGGGGTTTCTTGGTGGATAGGGTGGGGGTATCTTGCTGGATAGGGTGAGGGTATCTTGGTGGATAGGGTGAGGGTATCTTGCTGGATAGGGTGGGGTATCTTGGTGGATAGGGTGGGGGTATCTTGCTGGATAGGGTGGGGTTCTTGGTGGATAGGGTGGGGGTATCTTGTGGATAGGGTGAGGGTATCTTGGTGGATAGGGTGAGGGTATCTTGCTGGATAGGGTGAGGGTATCTTGCTGGATAGGGTGGGGGTTTCTTGGTGGATAGGGTGGGGGTATCTTGGTGGATAGGGTGGGGTATCTTGGTGGATAGGGTGAGGGTATCTTGCTGGATAGGGTGGGGGTATCTTGGTGGATAGGGTGAGGGTTCTTGGTGGATAGGGTGGGGGTATCTTGGTGGATAGGGTGAGGGTTTCTTGGTGGATAGGGTGAGGGTTTCTTGGTGGATAGGGTGAGGGTTTCTGGTGGATAGGGTGAGGGTATCTTGGTGGATAGGGTGAGGGTTCTTGTGGATAGGGTGAGGTTTCTTGGTGGATAGGGTGAGGGTTTCTTGGTGGATAGGGTGAGGGTTTCTTGGTGGATAGGGTGGGGGTATCTGGTGGATAGGGTGAGGGTTTCTTGGTGGATAGGGTGAGGGTTTCTTGGTGGATAGGGTGAGGGTTTCTTGGTGGATAGGGTGGGGGTATCTTGGTGGATAGGGTGAGGGTATCGTGGTGATAGGTGAGGTTTCTTGGTGGATAGGTGAGGGTTTCTTGGTGGATAGGGTGAGGGTATCTTGGTGGATAGGGTGAGGTTTCTTGGTGGATAGGGTGAGGGTATCTTGGTGGATAGGTGGGGTATCTTGGTGGATAGGGTGAGGGTATCTTGGTGGATAGGGTGAGGGTACCTTGGTGGATAGGGTGGGGGTATCCTGCTGGATAGGTAAGGGTATCATGCTGGATAGGGTGAGGGAGTCAAAGGGTCAATACTTTTGCAGTTGGTGGATAGCGTGCAGGAGTCAAAAGGTTAAAAACTATCACGGAGATCCCCAATTTACAACAAAATAATGAAACAGCTCCATGGCGTTTACCATGTGACGAGCCACTCAGATCATCAAAGGCCTCCATATTGAATGCTTGGAGCTGCACGGCGAAAGACATAAGCACTATACAGCAGACTCCTTAAAGAACCTCTCCAGAGATGTCTCTCCAGATGCTATTTTCTTGGGGGGGGGGGGGTGTTTCATCATCATCATGTGCCCTGCCGCATGGCGTTGGTGATCATGGCCCTCTACACGAATCTATCCTTTGTCGCTGCAAGTACATCTCCCACCCTCTCTGTCCTCAGCCACTCTGCAAGTCCGTGCAATATTTTGGTCCCAGGATCTACCTGGTGCCCTGGAATATTTTTTAAGTGTTAGCCCTGATATACGTTTGATATGGTGCTAGCCCTTACACATTTATAACATGGTTTTAGCCCTGATTTATTTTCAACCTGGTGTTAGCCCTGATATATTCATAACGTGGCGTTAGCGCTGATATATTTTTAACATATTGTTAGCCCTGCTGTGCCTCTAGTGGTCGGCTGGGCTATAAGCAATATGAATCTGAATCTGAACGGAGATTTCTACGTCAATTACAAGGGCTGATAACGTTTATGTTAATCGTTAATCACAAACACACGGAAACAGAACACGAATGCTTATTAAACAGATCAAACAAAACTGATGTATTGGAGATGGTGTGGAGGTGGGGGAGGGGGAGAGGAGGGGGAGGGGGAGGGAGGGGTGGGAAGAGGGAGGAGGAAAGGGAGGGGGACAGGGAGAGGGAGAGGGAGGGGAGAGGGAGGGGGAGGGGAAGAGGGAGGGGAGAGGGAGGAGAGAGGGAAGGGGAGGGGAAGGGGGAGGAGGAGAGGGAGGAGGAGAGGGAGAGGGAGGGAGGAGAGGGAGGGGGTGGGGAAGAGGGAGGAGGAGAGGGAGGGGGAGGGGAAGAGGGAGGAGAGGGAGGGGAGGGGAAGAGGAGGAGAGGGAGGGGACAGGGAGAGGGAGGAGAGGGAGGGGAGGGAGGAGGAGAGGGAGGGGAGGGAGGGGAGAGGGAGGGAGAGGGGAAGAGGAAGGGAAGGGGAGAGGTCGCCACATGGCCTTTGTCAAGCGTAGACAAAGAGATCAACAAAGATATACAATCATCGATTCGGGATGTACAAAAGACCAACGGTAGACGTGATGCTATATGTACTTATCTCGAATCGGAGGAGCAGCTTGGACGGGGAGTGGGGGGGGAGGGGGGGGGAGCAGGATAGTCAAGTGGGCAAGACGCAACCAGTCGCCGTGGTGTAGTGGTGAACACAACGGACTACCGACTGAAAGGTTGTGGGTTCGAATCGCCACCAGTCCCTTCAAAAATCACTGTGGGAATTTTCGGCTCTAACCGGCTCCTACCCAGAGTTGTGCGTGCTATCACAGAAACGTCCCAGGTAGAAACAGGCCCACACATCCACTTCATGTCTCTGTGATAGTGCTATGGACTCATTGGGAAGACTGGGACCACACAGTCGAGTCTCATCCACTTCATGTCTCTGTGATAGTGCTATGGACTCATTGGGAAGACTTGGAACCACACAGTCGAGTCTCATCCACTTCACGGATGCGTCGTTGAGGCTGTTGCTCAAATCTTCTGACCAGCACCGCAGGTATCTGTATCTCTCGGGCCTGGTTGACGCCAGAATATCTTATGATATTGAGCGTAGAGTACAGCCCTGTCACGCAGTCTCAATCCTAGGTGGAACTCCATAGCATCATGATTATCATCCTCATCGACATCATCATCATCGCATTGTCAAAAAAAAATTCTTTGCCAGCTTCTGTGCCCAATAAGGTGCCGTAGAAAATGGGACTAAAAAAAGGTGAGCACAGAGGTAATTTCCCCGAGTGCAATGATCCTGAAAAAAAAAACATTGTGGGAGTTCTCTGTCATGACTAGTTTCTACCCAAAGTTCAGCATGTTGTGGGTTTGTTGGGAAGACAGGGGCCATACAGTTGAGTCTTGTCAACTTTTCAGAAACATACTGAAAATGTTGCTAAAATTTCCTAGTCAAAAGTATAGAACTCTGTATCTCTAGGGCCTTGTTAGCACCAGGGTGTGTTATGACAGTATTCTTATTGTGTTATTGTTGTTTAAATCCCAGCCGACTGCGTAGAGCTATACCAGGGCTATAACCACGTCAAAGTACACAAAACTTCGACAGGGAAAAAAAAGAAAAGAAAATTAAGTACACATATCAATGCATTCGTGCACACAATCTAAGGACATGACCCTGGCGTTGACCACTCCATCCAATTTATCGCACAAAGAATTCAAAAAGCACACCTGAATACAGATTTAAGCATACCTATAAGACACCAAAACATATATGAAAACAGGCATAAATTACATAAAATTGCTTCCGCATATCTCACATCCCTTGAGCTAAAAATGTACTTAATACATGTAACCAATTATCAATCCTAAGAAAAAGTACATAAGACTTTATCGAACACATACAGGTGAATGGACCAGCAAGGCAGAAATGATAGTACGAAATGACAGAAAGCAAAGGAACAAGGCAGAAACAAAGAGAGTGACAGAAAAGAGAAAATTTCTAGCACAGAATTTACAAAAGGTGGTGATACTGATTATATTGAAAGATCCCGTGGCATCCCTACGGGGTTTTTTATGCTACAAGGTGAAAATCTGAAATATCACGTTCATTCCCGCTGCGTCGATATACTGTCATGTCATACTGTATAATATTGATAAATCTCCATGTCAGTTTCATCTTGCCTAAGTACTATCGCAGAAATGACTCATGTAGAAACAGGCCCATGCATGTATTTCAGTCTGGGCCAAGATGTTGACAATGTCTGGCAAGGCAGACAAACTAGCCTGTAGTGAAAGCTTAGGATTAACCAACGTATAACCCCGCAAGTAGAAAGAGGCCCTTACCGGTACTTCAGTGTGAAAATGAAGTGGATAGGTCTGGCAAGCCAGACAAACTAGCCTCTTAACTGATGGCTTAAAATTAACCAGCATTGGGCAGCACAGCCATTCTCAATACTTTTATGTTAGACTGTAAACGAGACAATTAAACAATAGAGCCAGGTGTACATACAGCTCTATTGGGATGTTTTCGAAGATTGCCCCAGGGAAAGGGAGTGATCCATTGTCTCAGTGGACAGGTTGTGGCCCGTGCTTGTCCACGTCAACTCCTCCTTCATGCATTTACAAGTAGAAGAACATTCTAGGAGGTCATCTTAAGGCAGGCAGGGTCAGAGCCCCAGTGTGTTCTGATCCACGCTCTATAAATGAAAAGGGAAAATAACACATAGAGAATACAGACCCACAGAAAAGACAGACACAGAGAGACAGAATGGTCAGTCAGTCACGGTTGTGTTAGGAGATGGGCCACTTTGCCAGAAACATGTAGTGAAAGTACGTTGATATTTTATTTCAATGTGGGGTTTTGGGGCTGATAGGCAAAGAAGTAGGATTGCTTTAGGACGTAGGCAAATAAGAATAAGAGGATGAATGATTATGTTTTCAGTTGAATATGTTTAATTAAAGAAACTACATTGAATTGTAATGCTATGTGTGGACTGCTTTTGAAACTTAGTGCTAGTATGCTTAGTGCGTTTCTACTCATCTCTCTCCTTCCTCGTTGTTGTGTGTGATCTCTATACAGAAAGCCAATGCCACATAATCATTCCCCAATTCTGAACATCCCCCACATTCCAAAACAAAACCCAGAATTCCCTCCCATGACAGATGGTGGAGAAAAAACTTCCCCTGTGATAGTACTGTACCAAATTCTCCGCAGCCCTGATAATGATACTGGTCGCGCAATGTTGTAACTTCTTTTGGCATTCCATTTCCAGTTCTGACAGTCTTAAGCTGACCAAACACCTAAGGAA
>CM060312.1:69610736-69613236 GCA_030674185.1 Monoplex corrugatus | reverse complement strand
CACACACACACATACACACACATACACACACACATAACACACACACATACACACACACACACACGCACACACACACGCACACACACACACATACACACACAACATACACACGCAACACACACACGCAACACACACACGAACACACACACACACACAAACACACACAACACAAACACACACACACACAACACACACACACACCACACACACAACACACACCACACAAACACACACACAAACACACACACACAAACACACACACATACACACACACACGCACGCACACACACGCATACACACACATACACACGCACACACACGCACACACACATACACACACACATACACACACACACGCACGCACGCACACGCACACACATACACACACACATACACACACACCACGCACGCACGCACAAACACACACACACAAACACACACACACACACACAACACACACACACACGCGGGCGCACACACACGCACGTACACACACACACAAACACACACACAAACACACACACCACACACAACACACACACACATACACACAGCACACACACACACACACGCACACACACACGCACGCACACACACAAACACCACACAAACACACACACACACAAACACACACACACACACACACACACACACACACACACACACACACACACACACACGCAAACACGCACACACACACACACTTAGAATTAGAGCGTGCATTCAGTATAACACAAAATGAATCGGGCATCTTCTTCCTCTGGATGAAACACAGGGCGGAAGTTTACACACACACACACACACACACACACACACACACACACACACACACACACACACACACACAATCAGAATTAGGATGCGTATTCAGTATAACATCACACACACAACACACACACACACACACACACACACAACAACACAATTAGAATGCATATTCAGTAAACACACACACCACACACACACACACACACACGCACGACACACACACACACACACACACACACACACACACAATAGAATTAGGATGCGTATCAGTAAAACGACACACAACACACACACCACAAAACACACACACACACACACACACAACACACACACACAAACACACACACCACACACACACACACACACACACACACACCACACACACCAATTAGAATTAGGATGCGTATTCAGTATAACACGATAAGACCATTGAGACATCTTCCTCTGGACGAAACATAAGGCGGAAGTTTTGCGTTTTGTGTGTGTGTGTGTGTGTGTGTGTGTGTGTGTGTGTGTGTGTGTGTGTGTGTGTGTGTGTGTGTGTGTGTGTGTGTGTGTGTGTGTGTGTGTGTGTGTGTGTTTGTATGTATGCGTGTGTGTGTGTGTGTGTGTGTGTGTGTGTGTGTGTGTGTGTGTGTGTGTGTGTGTGTGTGTGTGTGTGTGTGTATTTGTTCGTTCGTTGCTTGATTTAACGTCTTTTCACTATAAGTGATATTAGACGGGGAAAAATGGCATGGAGGATGAAATTAGGGGGGGGGGGGGAGATGGGAACAGAGTAAGGGACTTGTGTGTGTGTGTGTGGGGTTTGTGTGTATGTGTGTGTGTGTGTGTGTGTGTATGTGTGTGTGTGTGTGTGTGTGTGTGTGTGTGTGTGTGTATGTGTGTGTGTGTGTGTGTTGTTTTTTTTTTCTTTTTCTAAATGTTGTATTATTTGTTCTTTGTTCTCTTTCATGTACACCTGACAAAGGCCAGTCGGCCGAAGTTTGCGCCTGTCTTGTTTCGTTATATCAACTACGCTGTTCTGATTCTAAATTTGTATTTTTTCTGTTATCTAAAGTAATTCCAAAATACAACAAAGGGTTACTGTGTTCAGGAGATAAGGAACAAGCGGACAAGGCACAAATGCACGGCAATGAATGTCGACCCACTGCTTAAATATAATCAAGGGAAAGAAAGAGGGGAAACAGGCAGACAGGACAACACGCAAATATTTTAAGTTCTAGCACGGGCAAACCAACACCTAGCATGCAGGGCCCCAATAGCTCAGTTGCTTTGAGCTCAGTTGCTGATGGATGTGGGTTCGAATCCTGGGGATGCGCTACATTAAAACTGGCCTTCTCGCTGTCCCATTTTAACATCACTGTTGTTCTGGTGGTGTCAGTATAGGATTAGATAAGTCTCCCTTTCCCCCACTTCTCCGGGATGGTTATCCCCGTCGGCCATATCACCTGAGATGGGTGTCAACGTAAAAACTGATCCCCCTTCTCCCATTTCCCTGGGATGGTTATCCCTGTCGGCTACATCACCTGAGGTGTGGGTGTCGACGTAAAAAAAAATTAAACCAAATCAATCAATCAATTATTCAATCAAATCAAACCAACACCTGCACCATATCTTCGTTGTTCTAACATTATTGTCACAGTTTGATAAAGTTTCATTAATTGCTGACAGACCTCAACAACAACAACAACAACAAAATAAAAGACATCAGCTATGCGACCTGCAACACCAA
>CM060312.1:69590736-69603236 GCA_030674185.1 Monoplex corrugatus | reverse complement strand
CCGACAGATAGATAGATAGATAGATGGATGGAAAGAGAGATAGAGAAAGAGACAGACAGACAGACGGATATATTGATGGACATATAGACAGACAGACAGACGGATAGATAGATAGATAGATAGATAGATAGATAGATAGATAGATAGACAGAGATAGATAGATAGACAGACAGACAGATAGACAGATAGATAGATAGATAGATAGATAGATAGATAGACAGACAGATACATACATACATACATACATACATACATACATACATACATAGAAAGATAGATAGATAGATAGATAGATAGAGAGAGAGAGAGAGAGCAAGATAGAACGATAGATAGAGAGACAGAGAGACAGAGATAGATGGACACAAACATAGACACACAGATGATTACATGAATAGGTAGGTAGACAGACAGATGGGCAGCTAGACAGACAGATCCATACACATAATCTGTACTCAAGACATAATCACAAAACATAAAGGAAATTTTCCTTCTAAAATTACGTTTAATCTAACATACTTACCGTGGCTCACAAATGCAATAAGCGGCAGCGGTTTGCCACTTCTGCCTCGTAACAATAAAGTCCGAAGGGACAGTAACTCTGAGAGTGTCTACGTCTTGCGCATGCGCAGGTGCTCTTCCTCTTTTCGAGGAGACCTTGACCTTGACCCTGACTGTGGCTAGAAGGAACCAGGAAGGCGGGGAGGTCGGGAGGGACTCTGCGTGAGCCACGGTAAGTATGTTAGATTAAACGTAATTTTAGAAGGAAAATTTCCTTTTAATTACACATACTATACCGTGGCTCACAAATGCAGAATAGCACTACCCGGATGGAGGGCTTACCTGGTTAACGCCTGGAGGAATGGCAGGAGTCAGGGCGTGTGGCTGAGATGGGGTGTTGGGCCACCACAGCGGAAGCGATACCCCTGGACCCATCTTCGCGCAGACGGGAGACGTCGCGCAGGTAGAACTGGATGAAAGTGCCCGGGGAACGCCAGTACGCGGCGTCTAGGACGTTTTGGATGCTGGCATTGTGGATGACTGCCAGCGAAGAAGCCCATGCTCTGATCTCATGGGGCCTTGGGGAGAAGACAGCTAGCTCGGCGCTCGACCTGGCATACGCAGCCTTGATGACTTCCCTCAGCCATCGAGAGATGGACGTGCGTCTAATGTCCTTTCTATAGTTTTCGTTGTAAGAGAGAAAAAGGTGGCGCCGCTGCTGGCGAGAAGATTTCGTCCGCTTTCTGTACGCTCGCAGTGCGCGAACCGGGCAGAGAGTGCGATCCTCGTCGTCCGGAGCGAGGATAGACGTGAGGGGATGGATGTGGATGGCCGGCGAAGGAGAACCTGGAGACTGGTTCTTGGCCAAGAATTCCGGGAGTAGGCGGAGAGACATCGAGCCATCAGGTTCGAGAGCAACATCTCCGGGGAGACCACTAAGGGCGTGCACTTCGCTGCAGCGCCTCCCCGATGCGAGAGAGACGAGAAAGGCCGTCTTGAAAGAGAGGAACTTCAGGGAACACTCCCTGATGGGTTCGTAAGGGGGGAGTCTAAGGGATGAGAGGACGAGAAAGAGATCCCACGCCGGGGTTCGGCGGGGGTTCCTGGCTTCCTGGAGAGAAGCCCCTCTGACGAGATTCCGCAATAGAGGATCGTGCTCAAAGGACGGACCACCCAACTGACGGATGGTGGTGCAGATGGCCGCCCTGTGGACCTTCACTGAGGATGCGGAAAGCTTTTTCTCTGTGGACAGAAAGCCGAGGTAGTTGGCCAACTGCAAGCGAGAGGGTGAATGGGGTGACACCTCATTTGAGGTGCACCAAGAGACCCAGCCATTCCAGTGGGCATTGTACACCCCCTGTGTGCCCGGCCTGTGAGCTTGCTGCACAAGGCCGATTACGGCCGGGGACAGGCCTAATGAAGACATCGAGTCCCGCACAGCATCCAGGCGTGAAGGTTTAGAACGTCTGGATTGCCGTGCGGAATGCCTGACCTGGGTTGGAGGATGGAGCGGCTCGATACCGCGAGTTTTAGCGGCGGCACATGGGACAGGTGCAGAAGTTCTGGGTACCATGCCTGTGCTGGCCATTTGGGTGCGACAAGGATTAATGTCGCTGCGTCCTCCCTGGCTTTCCTCAGCACTTTCCCCATAATGGGGAACGGGGGAAAGGCATAGCCGATGAGGTTCGACCATGGAATGGATAGGGCATCTACAGCCCAGGCCGCTGGGTCCGGAACTGGAGAGACGTACAAAGGGAGGCGGTGATTGAACCTGGTGGCAAAGAGGTCCACGTGTGGTTTGAACCATGCTGCCCATACTGGCTCCAGGACTGCATGGACCAGTGTCCATTCCGATGGAAGAATCATGTGGGATCTGCTGAGAGAGTCCGCAAGTATGTTGATCTTCCCCGGGACATGCTTTGCTGAGAGCTGAATCGAGTGTTCCTCGCACCAGATGAGGAGCTGTTCCGCTCTCCGAGACAAGGAGTGGGAGCGGGCACCCCCTTGCTTGTTGATGTAACAAGCTACTGTGGTGTTGTCCGTGTTGATGCGGACATGTTTTCCCTTCAGAAAGGGGAGAAACTCCCCGAGTGCCAGGCAAACTGCCTCCAGTTCCAACATGTTTATGTGGCAGGGCATGAGGTCGGTCGACCACCGACCTGCGGCTGTCAGCGTGCCGACATGGGCTCCCCACCCGGAGGTGGACGCGTCCGTGAACAAGTGCTCCTGAGGAGGGGGCAGTGTGATGGGGACTCCCTGGGCCAGGCGTGACTGGGAGCGCCATTTGGTCACTGCTGATATGAACCAAGGGCCCAGGTGGACCGGGAGGTCCCATGGCTGAAGCGACTGTGACCAACGCTTCCTGAAGCCGCGTTGGAATTGCCGCTTGAGAAGACGACCCAGTGGCACTAGGGGTGCCAGCGACTCCATAAGGCCCAGTAGGGAGGCCAGCTTCCTTGCTGGCGCTTGGAGTTGGGGGAGCAGTTGGGCTAAGAGGCCCTGAAGGCGCAGTAAGCGCTGGGGAGACGGGGTGACCCTCCACTTGGAGGTGTCGAAGGACATGCCCAGGAACTGGAATTGTTTGGAGGGAGTTAGGTCCGACTTCTCCTCGTTGCAGACAAAGCCCAGGTTGTGACAGAGTTGCAGGACCTGGGATGCTTGTTGCGCACACTGTTCTTTGGAGGAGGCGAGTAGAAGCCAATCGTCTAGATAGGCCTTGAGGCGGATGCCCTTCTCCCGAACATGCATGCAGAGTTCCCTCGCCACCTTCGTGAAGAGCCAAGGGGCGGGTGCCAGACCGAAGGGCAGTGCCCTGAATTGGAAGATCCGGTTCCTCCAGACGAATCTGAGGTACTTCCTGTCCCTGGGGTGAATGAGGAGATGGAAGTATGCATCCTTGAGGTCGATGGATATCCCCCAGTCGCCCGGGTGCAAGGCCTCGCGGATGGACATAGGGGTCTCCATACGGAAATGGAGGACGCGGAGGAACCGGTTTAGGGAGGAGAGGTCCAGGACGGGCCTCCAGCCCCCCGAAGTTTTGGGGACCACAAAGATGCGTCCATAGAATCCCGGGGACGCAGCGAAGGAAACTTCCTCCGTAGCCCCCTTGGCTAACATCGAAAGAACCTCCTGATCCAGGGCCTGCGAGGCCGAGCGATCTTGAGGAAGTGCGAAAGCAGGGGGAGAGAGCGTGAGAGGAGCCTTCCTTGGGCCCCAAGGAAGGCGGAACCCCGACCTGATCACCCGCAGGGCCCACGGGCTGGCGGGCAGCCTCTCCCACGCGTCGATGTGTCTGGAGAGACTGCCCACAGGATCGCCCGTGGGGGGTGATGGCCTCAGGCCGGGGGTGAGTCATTGGGGGTTGGCCGGCTGAGAGGGAGCCGGCCTGCGGGCCTTAGGCCGGGCCACCGGCCTGCCCGAATGCTGTTGCGGTCTCCTGTGCCCTTGGGGCCTGGGATCGGCCCGAAACTTGGTGTGGGTGGGCCTGTTTGGCGGGTAGGCCGCTGGAGCCGGGCGCTTCACGGCAGGGCGAGAGGGCCTCGAATGGAGGGCGAGGTCCCTTTTTATGTCCGCCTGGTGCTTCAGGACGGCCTGAACATGGTTCCCGAAGAGGGAGCCCGGCTGGATGGGCACCGCGCGCAAGGAGGCCCTTGCCGACGGTGAGGTGGCAACCGAGGATGCCGCGAGAATGGCATCCCGCCTCGCCATGACGGCGTTCAGATACGTGCGTGCTTGCGATTCGGCCACGGATCTGAGCCCCTGCGCCATGGCCTGGATAAAGGCCACGATGGTTGCCTGGTCAGGCGCCTGGCGGAGCGTGAAGGACTGCTGGTTGGGGTCCTTCAGGGCTTCCCCTAGGCCGCCCAAGAATGAGTCCAGGGCGGAGGTTGCCGCCAGCCCCCGTCTCGCGTTCTCCTCCCATTCCGTCAAGCATTTCTCCGTGATGGAGATATGCTGCGGCTGGGCCCGAGAGCGATCGTTCACAAGGAGGAGGTTCTCCTGTGTGAGCGAGAGGGGAGCGTCAGGGATAGGCCCATGGGCCATGAAGGGCTTCCGCTGGAAGGGGAGCGGTGCCGGCTTCAGGAATTTCCTGAAGGGCAAGGCTCCCGGGAAGTCAGGCACAGATCCTGGAACGAAATCTTGTGCCTCTTTCCCCCTGGCGGTGTCCTGGGCTTGCCTGAGGCAGTCAGCCACCATGTCGGACTGTTTTAGCAAGGAGGCCCGTGGGGCTGAGGTAGGGTGAGCGCTGAAAAGGCGCTCGGCCGAGCCAAGCTTGGGAGCCTTGGGCTCTGGCACAGTGGACACCGCCTCCGGTGTGAGTTGTGCCAGCCGGTCCATGGCATCCTGGAAGCAGAATGCCATGTGGGCAGGGGCCTCATCCTCTGAGGCCGAGTCCGAGTCCTCTGGCCCGCCTATGGAGGGGGCGAGAGTCTGCGGAGAGTCTGACCGGGGTGCCACGGTTGTGGGACCCGGGTCAGAGCCCCCAGGAGGCAGCCCCGGTGTTGTGTCCAACACGGGTGGTGCCGGGGGGGTTGGGCAGGGTGAGTCCTGCGCTGGTGGGGCGCCGGGCATAAAGCCGGGCCACCACGTGCATCCCGTGGCCGAGGCCGGGGGAAATCCCAAGGATGGGTGCCACGGTACCATGTGCGGTGCCATGGGATGCGGCATGGGCTGAGCCCAAGGGGCATCAGGACCCTGACCCCATGAAGGGTAGGGCCTGGCCCGGTCCCCAGTGCCCAAAGGGCCAGCCTGCTGGGGGCGGTTAGGCATGTGCCAAGGCGCCCAAGTGCTCTGTCCGGAATGGGACAGAGATGTGGCAGCCCGCCATGGGTCGCTTGGTAGTTGCCAAGGCGCCCAAGTGCTCTGTCCGGAATGGGACAGAGAGGTTGTGGCGGGTGCAGCAGCAGGCTGTGGGGGAGGAAGGGAGACAACCGGGGCGGATCGACGATCTGACGCCCGTAAGGGTGGGGTTGTCTCCCTTGGCCCACCTGGCGAACCAGGGGGTGTCCCGCCTGGCGAACCAGGGGGTGAGCCGGTTCCGCTCACATTACGGTCCATCTTGCCTCCCGAAGGAGACCCATGCCCAATGCGCCCATCAGCCATGGAGGCTGAAACAGTACCAGCAGAACCGGAGTTAAGCTGTACGAAGGGGGCGAGCACAGAATCGACAGAACCGGAGTTGAGTCGATCACCGTGCCGGGCAGTGTGAGGGCCGTAAAATGCCGAAAATTCAACTGAGCCGGAGCTGAGTTGAGGGCTCGTGGTCACCGCAACCGAACCGTAGCTGGGTTGCGATGACTTGTCGATAGTGTGAAAGAGAGAAGACGTAAAAGGGAGAGACGAAGTTGAAGGGAGAGCGGTTTGTGCACCGGTGGAACCACCCCTTTGTGGGTTTGAGAATTCGGCGGACGAAATCTTCTTAACCCTCGCTTTGCCACCCAATCGCTTCACATAAGTTTCTCCCTTAAACGAAAACATAGGCAAGACACAAAAACAACAACGACAATCGATCGATCGCGTAGCGAAATCGAAAAATACTTAGCTGCTCAGAGCGTACGAGGCGAGCTGGAAGATGGCTGCCGAGAAAAGAGGAAGAGCACCTGCGCATGCGCAAGACGTAGACACTCTCAGAGTTACTGTCCCTTCGGACTTTATTGTTACGAGGCAGAAGTGGCAAACCGCTGCCGCTTATTGCATTTGTGAGCCACGGTATAGTATGTGTAATTAAATGACGGCTTCTGTTACTCAAATCCCTGTAGTAAAAGGAAAGCGTACGAATGATCAACGGCGTCTCAATATCAAAAACAAAGAACAACAAAAAATAGATAACGAAAATGACACACGCTTCCTTGAACTTAAAAAATTCCCCTGTATCAAGAAACAAATAAGAGACGAGGTACGATAAGTTCACATCATACACGTACTGCCTGTTAGCATAGTGACGTGGAGATAGAGACGACACAACCAGTGAGTTGGTCACGTGTCGCCACCACCACCATCATCATCATCATCATCACACCATCATAATCACACCATGAAATCGTACACCGTCGCATCCAATACCCTTGAACTATAATTATTTGCTTTGGACAAGCACACCTACAGGAATTTTTACATAGATAAATGGAACACGTCGTCCTTAATTAACCCTTTGACTTCCTCACCCACCCACCCACCCCCCCACCCCGCCATCCTATCCACCAACTGCAAAAACTTAACCCTTTGATTCCCTCACCCTATCCACCAGCTCCTTTTGCAAATCGAAGGGTTTAGGTGGGGTTTTTTTTCTTTTTTTTTTTTTTTTTGCCTTGCTCTGTTACGATCTTTCCCCATTTACCTACAACGCTCAAAGGCAACACCGTGTAACGTGCTTGCCTAGATCAAAAACGCCTTGCATTATCTTGGGCTAATTATACTGGTATTTCACAGCCTCTGCCTATCCATAGCTATGCATTAATCATTCCAAAGATCTAACCAGTACATGACACATATACATTGTAGATAACACATTGCTAAACAATTAGCAGATCTACAATGTGTACGTGTACTCTAAAGCAGGCCTACGACAAGATTTTGTCGTCATCTCCAGTCAGTATTATGTTGTAGTTTTACAGAACGTAGAGGGGGCCGTCACTAATTTATGCTGCCTTTACTGTAGCATTATAGAACAATCGCCGTGTAATTGCCGGCGGGAACACTCAGACAATGACCGCAGGGCGCGTCTGTCTCAACCGCTCTAGGTATTTGTGGCTCGATAGCGAGCACATACCCACTCGCGAAACTGCCGGACAATGACCAGCGTTTCACTTGTGTGTACTGACGCGCTGCGTTAAAACTACACACTAAGGGAGGCACCCGATGTTCCCCCAGGTCTATGTTCCCCCAGGTCTATGTTCCCCCAGGTATAACATGTTATGTCATGTCATGTCATGTCATGTGTCATGTCATGTCATATGACATGGCAAATGACATTTCTGTCCTGGGGGAACATCAGGACAGAACTTCGAAATTTCTAGAAATTTCTTTCCTTCTTACCTGTCTCCTTCCTCGTCTTCTTTTCTCAATAATAAAGAGTCAAGTAGCAAAACGAGGACTTGTCTTTTGATTGAGAGACTTCCCTTTCTGCTCTGGATTCAAAGGACCACCACAGCAACCATCACCAAACCCCTTAACCCACTCATCCATCTCACCTGGCGCTGCGATTCATCACCCTCGCTTACCCCCCCTTAACCACGCCGAGTCCATCACATTTAGAATCAGAACGCGTATTTATTAACATAACCAGACAAGACAGGCGCAAATTTTAGGCCAACTGGCTTTTGTCAAGCGTAAATGTAAGATTACAAACGAACAAACACTAAATACAAAAATTAGGAGAAAAAGACTAAAACTTCCCTACTGCTTCGTCCAGTGGACCTAGAATATGTATACATTCACGTTTTTCTCCTATATAGATTATTCGAAGTTGAATTCATTATCTATAATTTCTAGCTAAATGGAGTTGGGGGTTTTTTCACCTTTTTTTTTTTTTTTATTCATTTTTAACAGAATAGATATCAACAAACAATGTTGTAACAGAACAAAACAAGAAAAAGAAATAATTTCAATTCATAATAATTGTTTACATAAAAAACAAAAGAAAACATACAGCCTACAAAACATATAAAACAATATTCTAATCAATGATGATTTCATTATGTACATCAATATTTAAGAAACATGTCATGAAGAAAGGTTTAGGTTTTTGATTTGCTAGCATGATTGATAATGCAGGATGAAGGTGGACAGGGTGCGGGAATCAAAGGGTTCATTAATCCCACTCGACGGATGAAGAGACGGACGGATGGATGGACTGAAGCACACAGAGATAAACAGATGGACAGACTGACAATTAGATGGACTGATAATTACATAGATAAATTGATGAACTGATGGATTAATAGACACGTAGGTAGATACACACATACATACATAGACACACATACATAGACACACATGCATACGTACATACATACATACATACATACATACATACATGAATACGTACATACATACATACATACATACATACATACATGCATACGTACATACATACATACATGCATGCATACGTACATACATACATATATACATAGATACATACATAGATACATACATACATACATACATGCATACGTACATACATACATGCATGCATGCATACGTACATACATACATACATACATACATACATACATACATACATACATACATACATACATACATACATACATACATACATACATACATACATACATACTTTACATGCAGACGTACATACATACATACATACATACTTACATACATACATACATACACGCATACATACACACATACATACATACATACACACATACATACATACATACATACATACATACATACATATATACATACATACATACATACATACATACATACATGCATACGTACATACATATATAGACAGACACATACATTCACACAGATAGATACATACATACATACACAGACCGACAGACAGATACATACATACATACATACATACATACATACATACATACATACATACGTACGTACGTACATACATACACACATGCATGCATGCATACGTACATACATACGTAGACAGATAGACACATACATACATACATACATACATACATACATACATACATACATACATATATATATACATACATACATATATACATATATACATACATACATACATACATACATATATACATATATACATATATACATACATATATACATACATAGACACATACATACATACATACATACATACATACGCAGACAGACAGACAGACAGACAGACAGATAGATAGATAGATAGATAGATAGATAGATAGATAGATAGATAGATAGATAGATAGATAGATAGATAGATGAAGGGGCGCAGAGATAAAATTGAACGTACATACATATGCACACATACTAAATGCATACGTGTATGCACATACACATAACGCATGCATAGATAGATCTACACACATACATACATACATACATACATACATACATACATACATACATAACATACATACATACATACATACATACATACACACACCACATATACATACATACATACATACATACATACATACATACATACATATATTCTTTACATACATACATACATACATACATACATGGATAGATGGATAGATAAATGGACAGGCAGATGGACAGGCTGACAAAATGGCAGACAGACAGACTGACTGACTATCTGACTGACTGACGTACTGCCTTACGTACTGACTGACTGACTGACTGACTGACTGACTGACTGACGGACGGACAGACGAACGAACAGACAGACAGACAGATGAACGGGCAGACAAACAAACAGACAGACAGATTGTGTCCATTCTTCTCTAACGTGTAATCTGATGAGTGGCACATATCGTGTGTTCATCGTATCTTGAAGATGGAGGCGGGGAACTATATACTCTGCCACATTCTCACGTCATCCAACTAAACACAACCTTCATTTCCATCTCTTATACTTAAGTTTCATTACAAACAGTCGCAAATCGGCTTTTGTCTCTCTTCATTCTCAGAGCCCAGTAGTCGTCGGGTGGTTATAAACATCGGATTTCCCATCAGAAGGTCCCGAGTTCGATCCACTTAGACTAGACACCTCTGCCTGGTGCAAAAAAAAGTGGAGATTTTTTTTCCATTTTTCAGGTCAACATATGTGCAGTCCTTGCCAAGTATCTAAACCACTTTCGTGTGTATGTATAAGATGCATGCAAAATATCAAAATATGTTAAGCGGGCCCCCAGTAGCTCAGTTGGTTTGAGCGTCAGATTCACATGCTTATGGTTGTGGGTACGAATCCCGGGGCGCACTACTTTAAAACTGGCCTTCTCACGGTCCCATCTTAACATCATTGTTGTTCTGGTGGTGTCAGTATAGGATTAGATAAATTCTCCCATTAAAACTGGTCTTCTTATTATCCCATCTTTACATCGTTGTTGTTCTGGTGGTGTCAGTATAGGATTAGATAAGTCCTCCTTCTCCCGCTTCCCTGGGATGGTTATCCCCGTCGACCATATCACTTGAGGTAGGTGTTGACGTAAAAACTGAACCAAATCAATAGATCAATCAATCAAATTATGCACGTTAACGATCCTGTAAGTCATATCAGTGACTGGCTTATGGAAAAGTTGAAAACATCCACCATACACACTCACCAAAAAATGCAGACTGAACAAAGTCAAATGTAAAAAAAACAGACTGAACAAAGTCAAATGTAAAAAATGCAGACTGAACAAAGTCAAATGTAAAAAATGCAGACTGAACAAAATCAAATGTAAAAAATGCAGACTGAACAAAGTCAAATGTGGAATGGTGTCAGCTTGTCTAACAGCTTGATAGTTTTTTCGTGCTGGAAGGTTGTGGGTTCGAATCCCCATCAGTCCCTTCAAAAATCACTGTGGGATTTCTCGGCTCCATCTGGCTCAGTGTGGTTTGAGCTCGTCGGGAAGACTGGGACCACACACAGTCGAGTCTCATACGCTTCACAGATGCGTCATTGAGGTTGTTGCTCAATTCTTCTGAGCAAATCCGCAGGTGACTGTATCTCTCGCGCCTGGTTCTCGCCAGGATGTATTATAATAGCAAGCGTAGAGCACAGACAGCCCTGTCACACACAGTTTCAATTCTAGATAAACGTCCATAGCGTCATGATTTATTATTCTCATCGCCATCATCATCGCATTGTTAAAAACTGTACCAGCACTTGTGGCCATTAACCCTTTGACTCCTGCAGCCTGTCCAACAGAATCCTTCTTTGTCAACCATGCTGGAAGAGCAAAAACTTAACCCTTTGACTCCCTCACCCTATCCACCAGCTTCCTGCAGATAGGGTGCAGGTGGCAAAGGGTTAAGGTGGCGTAGGAAATGGGACCCTTCCCTTACACACACACACACACACACACACACACACACACACACACACACACACACACACACACACACACACACACACACACACACACACACACACACACGAGTGTGTGACTTGACAAGAGATGATTCACGATACATACATATGCTATTGAGTAACCGCCTGGACAACAGAATACTAGTTACAAAGGTTAGGAAAGTGATGATTAATTAACCTTTTGACTCCCGCACCCTCTCCACAACTGCAAAAAATTAACCCTTTGACTCCCGCACCCTCTCCACCAACTGCAAAAACTTAAAACCCTTTGACTCCCGCACCCTCTCCACCAACTGCAAAAACTTAACCCTTTGACTCCCACACCCTCTCCACCAACTGTAAAACTTAACCCTTTGACTCTCGCACCCTCTCCAATAGCTGCAAAAACTTAATCCTTTGACGCCTTCACTCTATCCACCAGTTTCCCGCAGGAACGATCATTTCACCAGACGGCAGATGCACATCACAAATAACCAGCAGAATCGGCCAAGCCAAAACAGCATTTAAGAAGATGAGAAGCATTCTTACCAACAAATGCCTATCAATTAACATCAGAAAGAGAGTTTTTGAATGTTATATAAAACCGATAATGTTATACGGCTGGGAGGCGTGGACAGTCAACAAGCAAAGCCAGAACAACTTTGAGGCAGCCGAGATGTGGTTTCTAAGAAAATGTTGAGAGTTCCATGGACAGCAAAGAAAACAAACGAGACAGTCTTGATGGAGGCAGACACGTGAAGATCATTCATAGGGGAGATCAGGAGAAGACAGGCAACATTTATAGGCCATTTTATGAGGAAAGGGGAATTGGAACACCTGGTCACAACGGGAAAGCTGGAGGGAAAGAGAGCACCGGGTAGACCCAGGGAGAAGATACTAGACGGACTTGCAGAGTGGCTGAAGACAAGGAGGGTGGAAGAGGTGCTTTAGGCAACAAGGGTTACAAACAAATGGACGGCCATGATAGCCAACGCCGTGCGGCTAGGCACTTAATGATGATGATGAT
>CM060312.1:69568236-69588236 GCA_030674185.1 Monoplex corrugatus | reverse complement strand
TACCGCAAGTGGTTTGTACAGGAAAGCGGGATGTTGGTGGACTAGGTGCGGTGTCAAAGGGTTAAGTTGTTGCTTTGCTAGCATGGTTGACAAAGCAGGATGCTGGTGGACTAGGTGCGGGAGTCAAAGGGTTAAGTTTTTGCTCTGCTGGCATGGTTGACAAAGCGGGATGTTGGTGGACTAGGTGCAGGAGTTAAAGGGTTAAGTTTTTGCTTTGCTAGCAAGGTTGACAAAGCAGGACGTTGGTGGACTAGGTGCAGGAATCAAAGGGATAAGTTTTGGCTTTGCTAGCATGGTTGACGAAGCAGGACGTTGGTGGACTAGGTGCGGGGAATCAAAGGGTTAATCCTGGCCACACAGCTTTCTCAACAAATCCGTCGTTGTCACAACGTCGTTCATGGTCCCGACTTCATTATCAACATTTCATACAGAGGACAAGGACAACCACCATTCGTGTGATCACGAAGGGGTGAGGGTGGTCTGTGGTGGGTGGGGGAAAGGGTTGTTATCGTTATTGTTTAAAGTCCAGGGCTATAACCATTTCAAAACCATACAAAACTTCAACAGGAAAAGAAAATTAAGTACACATATCAATGCATTCGCGCACATAATCTAAAGGACATGCCCCCGGCGTTGACCGTTCCGTCAACGCCGGGGGCATATTCTTAAATCCCCTGTGCGGAGAACACAAGGGATTTAAAAAAACACTCCTGAATACAAATTTAAGCATACCTAAGGACACCAAACCATAATTATATAAAAACAGGCATAAATTACCTAAGATTGCTTCCATACATCTCACCTCCTTAGAGCCAAAATTTCATTGATACATGTACCCAATTATCGATCATAAGAAAAAAGTACGTCAGACGTTATCGAACACAGACAGGTGAATGGACCAGCAAGGCAGAAAATGATAGGAAGAAATGACACAAAGCAAAGGAGGAAGAAAGAAACAAAGAGAGTGACAGAAAAGAGGAAATTTCTAGCACAGAATTTCCAGAAGGTGGGGATACTATTTATACTGAAAGAGCCCCCGGTATCCCCATGGGAGAAAGGGTCGTGAGAGCTGTTGGTTAGCCTTACCGAGAAAGGAGAAGAGTGGCAGAATGGTCCAGACGTTCGCCTGCCAATAACTGAACTCGAGGTTCCAGGGTTCGCTCCCTGTACAGGCCTCGACGTTTCTCCTCAGTTTGACCGGAAAATCGAACTGAACGTCTAGTCCTTCGGAAGGGGACGAAAAAACGAGTCAGACCCGTGTGCCTTCTGGCTGCGCACGCTTAAGATCCCATAGCAGTTGAAAATCGTGAAGACCAGGGCATTGCCTGGATGCCTTGGTATAAAACATTGGAGAGACAAGTTGATTTCCCAGGTCCCACACACTGAAGACCAATTAGCCTTCTTGCCTTTCTGAAGTCTTGCTTAAAAAAAATGTAAATATGAACATGAATTTGAATCAAGGGAAAGGAGATGGACGCCGACCCCGTGGTGCTGGCCCCGGGAAAAGTTGAGGTATCTGTCACCTCACTCCCTTACGACCTCAGGTTTATGGAACTATCCAGGTAGGACCTCAGGACCTGGCCAGCTCTTAGGTTTATGTGGAGGCTTAAGGCTTGTGCCGTGATCATTCTGGATCTTCTCCATCACATGGCATCTGTGACGTTAGTGCATATGGAATTCATTCTGAGAGCACAGACGTCATCTTGAGAAAAATGAGACTGAAAGTTGCCGAGGGTGAAGTGTGTGTGTGTGTGTAGGGGGGAGAGGGACAGAATTGGTTGGTTAGACTTGCCAATAGGAAAGGGACGGAATTTTTATGTTATGGTTTCTGTGAAAATGTAATAACGATAGAGATGGAGTTTTAATGTTTTGCTTTGTGTGAAGATGTAATAACGACAGAGACAAAGTTTTTATGTTTTTGTTTGCATGAAGATGTATAATAACGACAGAAATGAGTTTTTTTTATGTTTTTGTTTGCATGAAGATGTATGATAACGACAGAAATGGAGGTTTTTTTATGTTTTGTTTGCATGAAGATGTATAATAACGACAGAAATGGAGGTTTTTTTATGTTTTTGTTTGCATGAAGATGTATAATAACGACAGAAATGGAGTTTTTTTTATGTTTTTGTTTGCATGAAGATGTATGATAACGACAGAAATGGAGGTTTTTTTATGTTTTTGTTTGTATGAAGATGTATAATAACGACAGAAATGGAGTTTTTTTTATGTTTTTGTTTGCATGAAGATGTATGATAACGACAGAAATGGAGGTTTTTTTGTTTTGTTTTTTGTATGAAGATGTATGATAACGACAGAAATGGAGTTTTAATGCTTTCGTTTGCATGAAGATGTATAATAACGACAGAAATGGAGTTTTAATGTTTTCGTTTGCATGAAGATGTATAATAACGACAGAAATGGAGTTTTAATGCTTTCGTTTGCATGAAGATGTATAATAACGACAGAAATGGAGTTTTAATGTTTTCGTTTGCATGAAGATGTATAATAACGACAGAAATGGAGTTTTAATGTTTTCGTTTGCATGAAGATGTATAATAACGACAGAAATGGAGTTTTAATGTTTTCGTTTGCATGAAGATGTATAATAACGACAGAAATGGAGTTTTAATGTTTTCGTTTGCATGAAGATGTATAATAACGACAGAAATGGAGTTTTAATGTTTTCGTTTGCATGAAGATGTATAATAACGACAGAAATGGAGTTTTAATGTTTTCGTTTGCATGTAGTAGTAGTAGTAGTAGTAGTAGTAGTAGTAGCTGAGGGCTGGCTCGTAGCCTAGGCCTTCTGGCCTTTTAACGCCCTATCTTTTTTGTTTTACGCTTTCTTCTTCGGGGTCTGAAAAGCATGCCTTAATATTCATACTTGAGCAAATCTGCTTCAGTCTATTTTTTTAAATAAAATTTTGAATTCTGCGTCATCTTCCAGGAAATTTTTGAATTTGTTAATGCTGTTAGTAAATTTAATTTCAAAAGGAATTTTATTCGACAATTTAACAATTCTGTTAGAAAAACAAAACGCTCTTGTGTTAGTATTTCTGTGTTTAATAAATATTTTACCTTCAGCATTCCTTGTTATACTAGCTTGTGGAAAGGAAAAAAATGTTTCAACTGATAGCTTATCCATCCCATTCATTATTTTGTATACCTGTATTAAATCCCCCCCTAACCCTCCTACCTTTCAGTGAATGAAGTTTTAAAAACTTAAGCCTTTCTTCATAACTCATATTTTTACACTCTATAAGCAACCTAGTTGCCCTTCTTTGTACATTTTCAATCATTTTTGGCTGTCTTATCAAATACGGATTCCAAACAACACTTGCGTATTCCAAATGTGGTCTAACAAAAGCCTTATACAACATTAAAAAATGTATGCATGAAGATGTATGTAATAACGACAAAAATGGAGTTTTTTATGTTTTTGTTTGTATGAAGATGTAATAACGATACTGATGGTGTTTTCGTGGGGTTTTTTGTTTGTTTGTTTGTTTGTTTTTTGTTGTTGTTTTTTAGTTGGTATGAAGCCGTAATAACGATAAAAGATGGAGTTTTCATGTTTGGGTTTGTATGAAGATGTAACATCAATAGAGACATAGTTTTCATGTCTTCGTTTACATTCTGAGTTTCTTGAGAAAGGCTTTAAAGTCGAAAATTTGACCCTCTACAAGGTGTTCGGGTGTTGTGTACAGTAAGAATGACGATATAACGACAGAGAAGAGTTTTCATGTTTTGGTTTGTATGAAGACATATTAAGGATATATATGGAATTTTCATATTTGGTTTGTATGAAGAATTCGCATGAAGATATAATAAAGACAGAGATGGAGTTTTCGTGTTTCAGTTTGTATGAAGATATAATAACGACAGAGATGGAGTTTTCGTGTTTCAGTTTGTATGAAGATATAATAAAGACAGAGATGGAGTTTTCGTGTTTCAGTTTGTATGAAGATATAATAAAGACAGAGATGGAGTTTTCGTGTTTCAGTTTGTATGAAGATATAATAAAGACAGAGATGGAGTTTTCGTGTTTCAGTTTGTATGAAGATATAATAAAGACAGAGATGGAGTTTTCGTGTTTCAGTTTGTATGAAGATATAATAAAGACAGAGATGGAGTTTTCGTGTTTCAGTTTGTATGAAGATATAATAAAGACAGAGATGGAGTTTTCGTGTTTCAGTTTGTATGAAGATATAATAAAGACAGAGATGGAGTTTTCGTGTTTCAGTTTGTATGAAGATATAATAAAGACAGAGATGGAGTTTTCGTGTTTCAGTTTGTATGAAGATATAATAAAGACAGAGATGGAGTTTTCGTGTTTCAGTTTGTATGAAGATATAATAACGACAGAGATGGAGTTTTCAAGTTTTCGTTTGTATGAAGATGTAATAACGATAATGATGGAGTTTTCATATTCTGGTTTGTATGATGATGTAATAACGACATTGATGGAGTTTTCATGTTTTGTTTGTATAAAGATGTAATAAAAACGATAATGATGGAGTTTTCATATTCTGGTTTGTATAAAGATGTAAAAACGATAATGATGGAGTTTTCGTATTCTGGTTTGTATAAAGATTTAATAACGATAATGATGGAGTTTTCATATTCTGGTTTGTATAAAGATTTAATAACGATATTGATGGAGTTTTCATATTCTGGTTTGTATAAAGATTTAATAACGATATTGATGGAGTTTTCATGTTTTGTTTGTATAAAGATGTAATAAAAACGATAATGATGGAGTTTTCATATTCTGGTTTGTATAAAGATGTAAAAACGATAATGATGGAGTTTTCGTATTCTGGTTTGTATAAAGATTTAATAACGATAATGATGGAGTTTTCATATTCTGGTTTATATAAAGATGTAATAACGATATTGATGGAGTTTTCATGTTTTGTTTGTATAAAGATGTAATAAAAACGATAATGATGGAGTTTTCATATTCTGGTTTGTATAAAGATGTAAAAACGATAATGATGGAGTTTTTATATTCTGGTTTGTATAAAGATTTAATAACGATAATGATGGAGTTTTCATATTCTGGTTTGTATAAAGATTTAAAAACGATAATGATGGAGTTTTCATATTCTGGTTTGTATAAAGATTTAATAACGATAATGATGGAGTTTTCATATTCTGGTTTGTATAAAGATTTAATAACGATAATGATGGAGTTTTCATATTCTGGTTTGTATAAAGATTTAATAACGATAATGATGGAGTTTTCATATTCTGGTTTGTATAAAGATGTAATAAAAACGATAATGATGGAGTTTTCATGTTCTGGTTTGTATAAAGATGTAATAACGATATTGATGGAGTTTTCATATTCTGGTTTGTATAAAGATGTAATAACGATATTGATGGAATTTTCGTATTCTGGTTTGTATAAAGATGTAATAACGATAATGATGGAGTTTTCATGTTTTGTTTGTATGAAGATGTAATAACGATATTGAGTTTTCATGTTCTGGTTTGTATAAAGATGTAATAACGATAATGATGGAGTTTTCATATTCTGGTTTGTATAAAGATGTAATAACGATATTGATGGAGTTTTCATATTCTGGTTTGTATAAAGATGTAAAAACGATAATGATGGAGTTTTCATATTCTGGTTTGTATAAAGATGTAAAAACGATAATGATGGAGTTTTCATATTCTGGTTTGTATAAAGATGTAATAAAAACGATAATGATGGAGTTTTCATATTCTGGTTTGTATAAAAATGTAAAAACGATAATGATGGAGTTTTCGTATTCTGGTTTGTATAAAGATTTAATAACGATAATGATGGAGTTTTCATATTCTGGTTTGTATGAAGATGTAATAAAAACGATAATGATGGAGTTTTCATATTCTGGTTTGTATAAAGATTTAATAACGATAATGATGGAGTTTTCATATTCTGGTTTGTATAAAGATGTAATAAAAACGATAATGATGGAGTTTTCATATTCTGGTTTGTATAAAGATTTAATAACGATAATGATGGAGTTTCATATTCTGTTGTATAAAGATGTAAAAAACGATATGATGGTTTCATTTGGGTTTTTATAAAGATTTAATAACGATATTGATGAGTTTTCAATTCGGTTTTATAAAGATTATAACGAATATGGAGTTTTCATATTCTGGTTTGTATAAAGATGTTAAAACGATAATGATGGAGTTTTCATTTCTGGTTTGTATAAAGATTAATAACGATATTGATGAGTTTTCATATTCTGGTTTGTATAAAGATGTAATAAACGATAATGATGGAGTTTTCATGTTTTGGTCTGTATAAAGATGTAATAACGACAAAGAGATGGGATTTTCGTGTTTTTGTTCCTTTTTTGTGTTCAGTGTTTGATGAAGTGTTCATGTTTTGGTTTCTCTGTGTGTTTCCTGTTTGCCCGGGCTTGTGTTGACTTGGGTGTTGTTTTCTCTTTGTGCTTCTTTGTGTGTGTGTGTGTGTGTGTGTGTGTGTGTGTGTGTGTGTGTGTGTGTGTGTGTGTGTGTGTGTGTGTGTGTGTGTGTGTGTGTGTGTGTGTGTGTTTGTTGACTTGAGTGTTGTTTTGTCTTTGTGCTGCGTATTAATGACCGAAAGGTGATAGTAGTTTAAGATTTCAGTTCCCGATTTCATAAAACTCCATGTTTTTGCTGATCGACTTTCATGGCTTTGTGTGTTGTGTGTGTGGTGTGTGTGTGTGTGTGTGTGTGTGTGTGTGTGTGTGTGTGTGTGTGTGTGTGTGTGTGTGTGTGTGTATGTTGTGTGTGTTTGTTTGTGTGTGGTGTTGAGTAGTTTGTGTGTGTGTGTGTGTGAGTGAGTGTGTGTGTTTGTGTGTGTGTGAGTGAGTGTGTGTGTGTGTGTTGTGTGTGTATGTCTGTGTGTGTGTGTGTTGTGTGTGTGTGTATGTCTGTGTGTGTGTACGTGTGTATGTCTGTGTGTGTGTACGTGGTGTGTGTGTGTGTGTGTGTGTGTGTGTTGAGTAGTTTGTGTGTGTGTGTGTGTGAGTGTGTGTTGTGTGTTGTGTGTGTGTGTGTCTGTGTGTGTGCGTGTGTGTGTGTATTGTGTGTATGTGCGTGTGTGTGTGTGCTTGTGTGTGTGCATGTGTGTATGTGTGTTTGTGTGGTAGTATGTGGATATGTGTGCGTATGTATGTGGGTATGTGTCCGTGTGTGTGTGTGTGTGTGTGTGTGTGTGTGTGTGTGTGCGTGCGTGTGGGTGTGTGTATTGTGTATGTGTGTATGTGTGTGCTATGTGTGTGTATTATGTGTGTGTCCGTTTGTGTGTGTGTCTGTGCGTGTGTTCGTGTATGCGTATTCGTGTGTGTGTTGTGTTGAGTGTGAATATGAGTATGATGGGTGTATGTGTGTGTGTGTGTGTGTGTGTGTGTGTGTGTGTGTGTGTGTGTGTGTGTGTGTGTGTGTGTGGTGTGTGTGTTGTGTGTTGACTTAAGTGTTGTTTTGTCTTTGTGCTGCGTATTAATGACCGAAAGGTGATAGTAGTTTAAGATTTCAGTTCCCGATTTCATAAAACTCCATGTTTTTGCTGATCGACTTTCATGGCTTTGTGTGTTGTGTGTGTGTATGTGTTGTGTGTGTGTGTGTGTGTGTGTGTATGTGTGTGTGTGTGTGTGTGTGTGTGTATGTGTGTGTGTGTTTGTGTTGTGTGTGTGTGTTGAGTAGTTTGTGTGTGTGTGTGTGTGTGAGTGAGTGTGTGTGTTTGTGTGTGTGTGAGTGAGTGTGTGTGTGTGTTTGTGTGTGTGTATGTCTGTGTGTGTGTGTGTTGTGTGGTGTGTGTATGTCTGTGTGTGTGTACGTGTCTGTGTGTGTGTTGTGTGTGTGTGTGTTTGTGTGTGTGTGTTGAGTAGTTTGTGTGTGTGTGTGTGTGAGTGTGTGTTGTGTGTTGTGTGTGTGTGTGTCTGTGTGTGTGCGTGTGTGTGTGTGTATTGTGTGTGTGTGCGTGTGTGTGTGTGTGCTTGTGTGTGTGCATGTGTGTGTGTGTGTGTGTGTGTGCGTGCGTGTGGGGTGTGTGTGTTGTGTATGTGTGTATGTGTGTGCTATGTGTGTGTGTATTATGTGTGTGTCCGTTTTTGTGTGTGTATGTGCGTGTGTTCGTGTGTGCGTATTCGTGTGTGTGTGTGTGTGTTGAGTGTGAATATGAGTATGAGTGGGTGTGTGTACATGTTGGTGAGTGCCAGTGTGTGTATGTGTCTATGCGTAAATGTATTTGTGTTTGCGTGTATTTGTATACAAGTGATCGGAAGACAAGAGACAGAGGGAAGGAGGGAGAGGGTAAGTGTACGTGTGCGCGCATACGTATCCGGATCAGCTAAAAATTAATCGTTGTCTGTCTATCTGTCGGTCTGTCCTCTGTCTAACTCTGTCCTTCCCTCCCATCAATTAACCTCTCTCTCTCTCTTCTTCTCTCTCTCTCTCTCTCTTCTCTCTCTCTCTCTCTCCTTTCTCTCTCTCTCTCTCTCTCTTTGTCTCTTCGTCTGTCTGTCTCTCTCTCTCTCAGTCTCTCTCTCTCTTTGTCTCTCTGTCTCTGCCTCTCTCTCTCTCTCTCTCTCCTCTCTCTCTCTCTCTCTCTCTCTCTTTCTCTCTTTATTTTGACTTTCTTCCTTCTGATGCAATTCGAATAACATTTGTCCAGTTAAGAACTGCTTGCTATTGTGTGCCTTATGTTCATCTATCTTCATTATTCTGTTAGTTGACATGTCTTCCCCTCCTCCTCCATTGTCCGTTCTTAATGCTTCCTTCATTTTTTTTCTTCTTTCCTTTGTTTCTTCCTCAATCACTTGCCCTTTTTTTTTTAAACAAAGTATCATTATAATGTATATAACAATATCGTTGTATTATCATTGTCGTTGATTTTTGTTATTCAACGTATTTGATTTTTGTTATTCAAAGCATTATTGCTTGCAACTTATAACAATAGTGCTGTATCCTCATTGTTGTTGACTTTTTGTTGTTTATTTTGTTGTTGTTGTTGTCGTTTTTTGTTTCTTGTGTTTTTGTATTTGCTTTACGTGGGTCTGTCTGTGTTTTTAACGCTTTTGTAAAGCGCTTAAACAGTTGAATTATATATACATATACGTATATATACATACATATATATATATATATATATATATATATATATATATATATATATATATATATACATATACGTATATATACATACATATATATATATATATATATATATATGTATATATATAGCGCTTAAACAATTGAATTATATATACATATACGTATATATATATATATGTGTATATATATTATATATACATATATACATACATATATATGTATGTATATATATAATTTTATACATATATACAAATATACACACACATATATTTATATATATACATACATGGAGACAGACAAACAGACAGATGGAGACAGACAGACGGACAGGCAGGCAGACAGACGGACAGGCAGGCAGGCAGGCAGGCAGGCAGGCAGGCAGGCAGGTAGGTAGGTAGGTAGGTAGGTAAATAGGTAGATAGATAGATAGATAGATAGATAGATAGATAGATAGATAGATGGATGGATGGATGGATGGATGGATGGATGGATGGATGGATGGATGGATGGATGGATGGATGGATGGATGGATGGATGGATGGATGGATGGATGGATGGATGGATGGATGGATAGATAGATAGACAGACAGACAGACAGACAGACAGACAGATAGATAGATAGATAGATAGAGACAGACAGACAGACAGAGACAGACAGACAGACAGACAGATGGATACTTCATTTACATGGATAGATATCTCATTTTTATAACAATCTTGACAATCCATCATTTTCTATAAGTATGCTACAATTATAGACTGTAGAGCGGCATGGACCCCTTCCAAGAAACTGTTAGAATTACACATTTTGCAACCGAAACAAATTGTCAAAACATCCCCACAAATGTATTGGAAATATACCATTTTTACCAGTACAATGACAAAAAAAAGAAAAACTTCTTAAACACAATTTTGGGATTGCGTCAGATTATCTTATAAGTGTGTGTGTGTGTGTGCGTGCGTGCGTGCGTGCGTGCGTGTGTGTGTGTGTGTGTGTGTGTGTGTGGTATGATATATACATACACACACATATGTAAAGATACATATATATATGTATACATACACACACATACACACATACATATATATATATGTATATATATATATATATACATACATATATATACACACATATGCATACATTCATACATATATGTACGTATATATATATATATATATATATATATACATATATATATATATATGTATATATATATATATATATATATATATATATATATATATATATAAGCACAAGAACCCAACACAACGCACAAACATACACCACACACACACACACACTAATATACCCCCCTCACACACACACACACACACACACACACACACACACACACACACACACTAACATACCCCCTTACATACATCCCAGAAGAAGCTTGCAGCTTGCTAGAATCAGCCTCATGGGTTCGTTTTCATGAACATTTCAATGAAAAGTTTGTGACACAACAAATGATAAAACATTCTTTTCAAAATATATGTAAAAAATTGCAGTATTCTTCCATATATCATTCGAGATGGATTGTTGCTGTTCATTTTCGTATTCAGCTAAACGCGTTGAAAACAAAATATTGTACAAATATCAAGTGTATTTGCGGAGATAAATTCACACTGTTTCACTGTTTGTTTTTTTTACTGCAAAATGCTACGTTCTTTTTTTACCAAAAAATGTTTACACAAGAACTATTCTGAAACTCATTTTAAAGAAGTAACTTCAGATCAATCTTTGACAGTTAAAATTTCAGAATCATTGGTTCACAGTCCTGTTAATGTATTGCTTTAAGTTTATGAAGTTTGTACTTTTGCGTTAAATTTTCCCTTCGCATTGTTAATGTTAATTGTTAGTGTTAAGATCTTGTTCCATATTTATATTTACCCGCTTACTCATGTCTCATACTCTGTCTCCCCTCAGCCCCCAATCCAACTCGCCCACCTCCCATCCTCCATTTTTTCCCCGTCTAATATCACTCATAGTGAACAGACGTTAAATCAAAGAACGAACACTAACACACACACATACACACACACACACACACACACACACACACACATCACACACACACACACACACACACACACACACACACACACACACACACACACACACACACACACACACACACAAACACACTAACATGCCACACACACAAACACACTAAAAAAGAAAAAAGCTGACCACATATCTCCTCTCCTGGCACAACTTCACTGGCTCCCTGTATCAAAGCGCATACAGTACAAACTAGACACCATGTGCTACAAAAGCCTCAATAACGCAGCCCCCGATTACTTGTCAAGCTTACTTGAGATCTATGTACCTCCGCTCTGCCTCCGATCCTCTGACTTTTCGCTTTCCACGCACTAAACTCAATACCTATGGTCCACGAGCCTTCTCTGTTTCTGGTCCACTTTCCTGGAACAAACTTCCTCTCTCTGTCCGTCAGCAACCTACTTTTGTCTCCTTCAAGTCCGCTCTCAAAACTCACCTTTTCTCCTCTGCATAAAATCCTGACCTCACTCAATCTCCTCTGCAGCCTGTCTCCACTCGGAGGGGAATCACATTGTAATATATAATTGTATAATATGCTCTCTATAATTTTCCATTGCTTTTATTCTTTCTCCCCATTTTAACCGTGTGCGGTGTGTGTGTGTGTGTGTGTGTGTGTGTGTGTGTGTGTGTGTGTGTGTGTGTGTGTGTGTGTGTGTGTGTGTGTGTGTGTGCGTGCGTGCGTGCGTGTGTGTCTGTTTTAGCGCTTAGATTTGATTTTATTAAGATTTTGCGCTATACAAAATAAAGTATTGTATTGTATTTTATTGTATTGTATTGTATTGTATTGTATTGTAATATACCCCCCCCTCCCACACACAAACACATTAACATGCCACACACACACACACTAACATACCCCCCCCCCCACACACACACACACACAAACACACACACATACTAACATACCCATCCCCACACACACTAAAATACACACACACACACACACACACACACACACACACACAAAAACATTAACATAACCCCCCCAACTCCCTACACAGATACATTTCAGACACAGATGACACATTGATGACATTAAACATGCCTGTAGATCCCAGCATGGCTTCAAATTGACCCAGCATAAACACAATGGCATATCAACATACGGTATAACAAAGCAAGTCAAAGGGAACAGCACACGGTAAATATTGCCCTCTGCAACAAGATACCCTGACAGCTGTCGTCGATTCGATTGAATATTGTGTGAAAGCTTATTCACATACTGAAACGAAGCTGAGTTGAAAGAGACAGAAGAGTCACTGCATGCCGACTATTATTATTATTGTTACTGTTATTGTCATTGTAATGATTGTTGTTGCTGTTGTTGTTATTATCATCATCATTATTATTATTATTATTATTATTATTATTATTATTATTATTATTATTATTATTATTATTATTATTATTATTATTGTTGTTGTTGTTGCTATATCATTACCATAATTATTATCATTATCATCATCATCATTGTTTATTGTCATTGTTGTTATTATTATTATCATTATTATTATCATATTATTATTATTATCATTATTATTAATATATTATTATTATTGTTATTATTATTACTATTATTATTATCTTCATTGTTATCATCATCATCGGTGTCGTTTTTTTCTTCTTCTTTCTCTTCTTACTGTTAGTAGTAGTAGTAGTAGTAGTAGTAGTAGTAGTAGTAGTAGTAGTAGTATCATTATTATCACCATCATCATCATTGTTATTGTTATTATTATCATCATCATCATTATTGTTTTATTATTATTATTATTATTGTTATTATCATTATTATTATCATCATCATTGTTATTATTATCATTATTGTTGTTGTTATCATTATTGTTATCATTATTATTATTATTATTATTATTATTAATATTATTATTATTATCATTACTATCGTCGTTGTTGTTGTTGTTACCAAAATCTTCATTACTATTATTATTATCATCATCATCATCATCATTAGTGTTGTTCTATTGTTCTTTCTCTTCTTATCGTTGTAGTAGTAGTAGTAGTAGTAGTAGTAGCAGTAGCAGTAGCAGTAGTAGGAGTAGTAGTAGTATCATTATTTTCACCACCACCATCATCATCATTATTATCATTATTATTAATATTATTATTATTTTTATTATTATTATTATAAATGTTATCATTATTATCATTATTATTATCACATCATTGTTTGTTATTGTTATTATCATTATCAACGTCTTCATTATAATATTTTTATTACCAACATCTTTATTATTATTGTCATCATTGTCATCATTATCATCATTATTATCTTTACAATGGTCATTATTATTGTTCTGCGTTCCCATTTTCTCTGATGCTAGTATGCACGTTGTTTTAGCCTACAGTGCACAGACCATATACTGCTGCACAGTCTGCACACTCCATCTTCAGTGAGTGCACATGCTGGGTGGGTGGGTGGTGGTGGTGGTGTATTTTCTGTATATACATAAGCCAGCCACTGACATGACTTATGGGATCTTAAGGTATATATGTTTGATATCTTGTACGTGCATAATACACTATGAGAGTTATGTTGGTCCCATCCCCTCTTTTCCTACCTACTCTACAGAACTCGACTGTCCCACCCCCTACCTACTCCATCCCCTATCTGTCCCATCCCCCTACCTACTCGTCCCCTGTCTGTCCCATCCCCCTACCTACTCCATTCCCTGTCTCTCCCATCCCTTACCTACTCCACCCCTTGTCTGTCCCATCCCCCTACCTACTCCATTCCCTGTCTGTCCCATCCCCCTACTCGTCCCCTGTCTGTCCAATCGCCCTACCTACTCCATTTCCTGTCTGTCCCATCCCCCTACCTACTCCATCCCCTGTCTGTCACATCCCCCTACTCGTCCCATGTCTGTCCCATCCCCCTACCTACTCCATTCCCTGTCTGTCCCATCCCCTACCTACTCCACCCCCTGTCTGTCCCATCCCCAACCTACTCCACCCCCTGTCTGTCCCATTCCCCTTCCTTACTCCATCCCCTGTCTGTCCCATCCCCCTACCTACTCCATCCCCTGTCTGTCACATCCCTCTACCTACTCCATCCTCTGTCTGTCCCATCCCACTACCTACTCCATCCCCTGTCTGTCCCATCCCTCTACCTATTCCATCCCCTGTCTGTCCCATCCCTCTACCTACTCCATCCCCTGTCTGTCCCATCCCACTACCTATTCCATCCCCTGTCTGTCCCATCCCTCTACCTATTCCATCCCCTGTCTGTCCCATCCCTCTACCTACTCCATCCCCTGTCTGTCCCATCCCACTACCTACTTCCATCCCCTGTCTGTCCCATCCCCTACCTACTCCATCCCCTGTCTGTCCCATCCCCCTACCTACTCCATCCCTGTCTGTCCCATCCCCCTACCTACTCCATCCCCTGTCTGTCCCATCCCCTACCTACTCCATCCCCTGTCTGTCCCATCCCCCTACCTACTCCATCCCTGTCTGTCCCATCCCCTACCTACTCCATCCCCTGTCTGTCCCATCCCTCTACCTACTCCATCCTCTGTCTGTCCCATCCCTACCTACTCCATCCTCTGTCTGTCCCATCCCCTTACCTACTCCATCCTCTGTCTGTCCCATCCTCTACCTACTCCATCCCTTGTCTGTCCCATCCCACTACCTACTCCATCCTCTGTCTGTCCTCCATCCCCTACCTACTCCATCCTCTGTCTGTCCCATCCCCTACCTACTCCATCCCTGTCTGTCCCATCCCACTACCTACTCCATCCTCTGTCTGTCCCATCCCACTACCTACTCCATCCCTGTCTGTCCCATCCCACTACCTACTCCATCCCCTGTCTGTCCCATCCCACTACCTACTCCATTCCCTGTCTGTCCCATCCCCCTACCTACTCCTTCCCTGTCTGTCCCATCCCCTACCTACTCCTTCCCTGTCTGTCCCATCCCCTAACCTACTCCATCCCTGTCTGTCCCATCCCCTACCTACTCCATCCCCTGTCTGTCCCATCCCCCTACCTACTCCGTTCCCTGTCTGTCCCATCCCACTACCTACTCCATTCCCTGTCTGTCCCATCCCCCTACCTACTCCGTTCCCTGTCTGTCCCATCCTCTACCTACTCCATTCCCTGTCTGTCCCATCCCCCTACCTACTCCATCCCCTGTCTGTCCCATCCCACTACCTACTCCATCCCCTGTCTGTCCCATCCCACTACCTACTCCGTTCCCTGTCTGTCCCATCCCACTACCTACTCCATCCCTTGTCTGTCCCATCCCACTACCTACTCCATTCCCTGTCTGTCCCATCCCCTACCTACTCCATCCCCTGTCTGTCCCATCCCACTACCTACTCCATCCCTTGTCTGTCCCATCCCCCTACCTACTCCGTTCCCTGTCTGTCCCATCCCACTACCTACTCCATCCCTTGTCTGTCCCATCCCCTACCTACTCCATCCCCTGTCTGTCCCATCCCACTACCTACTCCATCCCTTGTCTGTCCCATCCCCCTACCTACTCCGTTCCCTGTCTGTCCCATCCCCTACCTACTCCATCCCCTGTCTGTCCCATCCCCCTACCTACTCCGTTCCCTGTCTGTCCCATCCCACTACCTACTCCATTCCCTGTCTGTCCCATCCCCCTGGCAACTACATCCCATGTTTGCACCCACCCTCCCCATCGCTTGTATCCTATTCCCTCCTCCAACTCCAGTTTACTTTACCCCTTGTCCATCCCCCTCTTCACTTGCCCCCCCCCCCCCCTGCATGTCCTACTCTCTACTACTCTCTTGCCTCATAAAATGTCCTATAAATGGTGCTTGTCTTTTCCTAATTTTCTTCATTTATGTCGTTCTTGTGTCTGCCTCCTTCAAGATTGTCTGGAATGTAAGATCAGTGCCACAAAAGGAAAATTAGAAAATGTCAGGATTCTTTCTCTTGCATAATTTTTTTTTCCTGCTGTATTTAGTGGTGAGTGTTCTTATCCAGACAGCAGACTATTCTTCTACATCGTCCATCTAGTGAGTCTGGCTTGAGCATAAAAACCAATACTATGTACTGAACTCAAGCATAATCAGACATAACAATAAACAAAATGATAACATTCAGGACAGAAGATCGTGGATTCGATCCCCACCCCTGCATCACTTAGAAAACAATTATTGTGAGATTTTTCCACCACCAATGGCTCTGACCCAGAGCAGAGCGAGCTAAGGGCTCGTTGGGAAGATTGGGAACAACACAGTCGAGTTTCATTCATTTTACAGATACTTCGCTGAAGGAGTAGCTCAAATTTCTGACCACCAACATCGCAAGTTTTGTATCTCTCAAGCCTGGGTGATGCCAGGATATATGTATGAAAGTAAGCGTGGGAAACAGTCCTGTCATTCAGTCTCAGTGTAAGATATGGAACTTCATAGCATCATCACTATCATCCCTGTTCTCATCATCACAGCACTGTGAAATATTCTCTCGGATTTTGTGGCCATTCTGGTCTTGCTCTTATGGTGACCTCGGAGTTTTGGACTAAGACACGAAAAAGGCAAGAAGGTTAAATGGCCTTTAAGTGGAGGGACCTGGGAAATCGGCCTCTTTCTCTCCATCCAATGTTTTATACCAAGGCAGCTGGGCGAATGCCCTTTTCCTCATTATTTTCAATTGCCGTAGGATCGTTAATTGACGCGGGTCAGAGGGCAAACGGGTCTGACTCGTTTTTCGTCCCTTTCCAAAGAACTAGACGTTCAGTTCGATTTTCATGTTAAACTGAGGAGAAAAGTAAAGGCTTCAACGCGAATCCTGGAACCTCAAGTTTAGTTATTGCCAGGCGAACGTCTGAAACATTTTGCACTCTACTCTCGGAAATACACAAACATAGAATGTGAACGCGTATTCAATAAAAACCAAACGAAACAAGACAAGCGAAAATTGCTGGCCAACTGGCCTTTGTCAAGTGTAAGACAACAAAAGTGATACATGTAGTAGAAACAGTAAGAAACTCTGGGGAGAGCTGGACAGCAGAAGGTCCTCAGAGGAGAAACCTCCGCCAAGCAAGTGTTTCGGCCCTTATCTCCTGACACTCTAAGGGGGCCGGGCCACATCCAGGTCATGACTCCTGGATGTCCCTCTGCTGTCGCACAAAACTTAGCAGGAAAAAAAAAAACAGTAGACAACTTGCCTGACGTGGCACGAAGCAGAAAAATATTTCTATATCGGTTGTTTTTCTGGTGTCTGTTGATTCTGTTGGTCAATGTTGCTGTTCTGTGATAATACATGTCTATGTGATTTTGTATCATTTTTTTTTTTTTTGGGGGGGGGGGGGAGGGGTTGTTTTTGTTTTTGGGGATTTGGGGGGTTTTTTTGGTCTCTGAAAAGAAAAGAATTTGCACAGCATTGGTGAAAATATTCTCCAAGGAAACGCCAGGCAAATTTACATAATAATCAGTCATATTTTCTTTGAGCTTGTGCAAAACTATATGCCCTGACGGATAGGGTGAGGGAGTCAAAGGGTTAAGTTTTTGCTTTGCTAACACGGTTGACAATGCAATATGCTGGTGGACAGGGCGCAAGAGTCAAAGGGTTTAAGTTTTTGCTTTGCTAACACGATTGACAATGCAAGATGCTGGTGGACAGGGCGCGGGAGTCGAAGGGTTAAGTCAATTGTAAGGCAGTCCGTCCTTTTCTTTTCTCTTGTTATTACCCTCTTTGTCTTTTTCTTTGTCCTCTATTTCCTTTCCAACAGACCCACCCACCCTTTTCTTTTCTTTCTTATTTTTTTTTTTTTTTACTTCCTTCTTTCTTTTCATTGATTTCTTCCATTTTCCCTCTTCTTTCTTTTTCTTATTTTCAATTCCATTTCGTTCTCAAATGCGTATTTGTATTATCATTTCATATCTTTTCAAAAGCAAATGCCACAGAGTAGGGTTTTTGTTTGTTTGTTTGTTTGTTTGTTTTTTCTAAACGTCTACATTTCTGCCCTATTCCAGATGTCTGTCTTTTCAGCCTGTTTTGACAGGCGCGATAGTCAAGTGGGTAAGGTGCCGAACTTCCACTCAGGACTGGGGTTCAATCATGCCTGGGTACCTCCCTTCTGGTGAGTGAATGGTTTGAGATTTTCCCGATCTTCGCAGTTAAAATGTCACCCCTATGGGAATGCCGGGGGCTCTTTCAGTACGAATAGTATCCCCACCTTCTAGGAAATTCTGAGCAAAAAATTTCATCTTTTCTTTCATTCTCTGTGTTTCTTCTTTCTTGCCTTCTGTCACATCTTCCTATCATTTTCTGCTTTGCTGATCTATTCACCTGCATGTGTTCTACACAAAGTTTTACATTTTTTTCTCTTAGTAATGATAATTAGGTACATGTATTACGTACATTTTTTTGGCTCTAAGGAAATGTCCAGTGCACTTTTAGGTCATTTAGACCATTCTTATGTATGCTTAATGGCCATTAGTTATGTTCACATTTGTATTCGGGTTTATGTTTTTGAAAACCTCTGTGACAAATTGGACAGAGCGGTCAAGGCCAGGGACATATCATCAGATTATGTGCGCGCCTGCATTGATTTTATGTGTACTTAATTTTCTATTCCAGCTTTTTTTTTCAACTAGATTGTTAATTGTTAATTTTTGTTTAAAGCCCAGTCGACTGCGTAGAGCCATATCAGGGCTATAACCGTTTCAAAACATACACAATACTTCAACAGGAAAAAAAAAGAAAATTACGTACACATATTAATGCATTCGTGCACATAATCTACGGAAATGCCCTTGGTGTTGACGACTCCGTCCAATTTATCACACGGGATTTAAAAAATATACCTGAACACAAATTTGAATATAACTAAGGACACTAAAACATATGTAAAAACGGGTGTAAATTACATAAAAATGCTCCGCCTATCTTATTTCCCTGGAACCAAAAATGCCCTTAATACATGTACCCAGTTATCAATCCTAAGAGAAAGTACAAAAGACCTTATTGAACACATACATATGAATGGACCAGCAAGGCAGAAAATGATAGGAAGAAATGACAGAAAGCAAAGAAGGAAGAAAGAAACCAAAAAAAAGTGAGAGAAAAGAGGAAATGTCATTCTGAGCGTGGAGATGTCATCCTGAGAAACTGAAACTGTCGTCAGGGTTATGCTGATGTTGAGGGTTGCATGGCCGATGGTTTTGTTTTTTTCCCAAGCAGTTGAAGTCGCACTGTGAGTTCGTTCAAAAATGCTTTCGTTTGTTCTTTTGTCGGTCCAATTGATTCACAAAGAAGCCGCCTGTAGAACTGCATCTCTTCTGCTTCGAAGCTTATTTTCATTCCTTTTCTGCATGGTCCAGGCTTCACAGCCATAGTTTCAGTTTCAGTTTTAGTTTCAGTTTTAGTTTTAGTTTCAGTTTCAGTTTTAGTTTCAGTTTCAGTTTTAGTTTCAGTTTTAGTTTCAGTTTCAGTTTTAGTTTCAGTTTTAGTTTCAGTTTCAGTTTCAGTTTTAGTTTCAGTTTCTCAGGATGACATGTCCGCGCTGGGAACGAATTCCATATGCACTAACGTCACAGATGCCACGTGTATGGTGATCATGGCACATACCTTAAGCCTGCACATATACCCATGAGCTGACCAGGTCCTGAGGCCCTTCCTAGACTATGTTTTACCTAGTCTATATTTTATACTGGCATTTTATCAGCCTACCATTGGTTACATGTAAATGACGTGTGTATGTGTGTACATGTATCTTACCTTCAAAAAGGAACATACATATAAAGTAAATAAAATGAATAATTAAAGGTATGGATCTCAACACAACTACCGGTAGCTATTCTGTATAAACTCGTCTCACATGACAGATCCTTCCCCCC
>CM060312.1:69553236-69558236 GCA_030674185.1 Monoplex corrugatus | reverse complement strand
TTGTTGTATGCTTTTGCATGTTGTTTTTTCTCCCCTGTCTTGTGGTAACACCTGAAATCTTTCTTCACCTTCTCTAGACTTCTTTGTGGTACTTGTGGTTGTTCATCTGGAGCCTTTTGTAATTGCTCTTTTGATGCTGTGCACCACAGACATGAATGTATGCAGTTGATGGATCAAAGGGATGCGCCCATAATGCAGTACATTTCTCCGTGGTTTCTTTAGCTGTCTGCAAAGTTTTCTCAGATGGAGATGATGAATTTCTCAGTCTTATCAGCCTTGAGTAACATTTCATGCACAGTGTTGTGGAGTGTGTACTACTAGTGTCATTAGACACAACTATACCGTGAAACCGCTCCAGCTCAAAAGCATAGTTTGTACACAGCTTCGGGGGATCTATGTCACGATTCCTCCTTGATCTTTCACCACAAATTCTACACAAAGAATTAAGTCTAAAAGTATGCTCATTTTCTAAATGTTTTTCTCCCTCCATTGTGACTGTAACGGCGTACACACTAACAGTATCAGGCCCTAGTATCACGTATCCAGAGGCACAGTCAGTACAGAATATACACCTTTTTCCTCCCTCTCTACAGCATCAGCGAAAAAACGCTAGCAAAACAAAAATACTCACATCTTATGAATAAGAAGTCCTACAAGCACACACATGAAAATCACAACTGTAATAAGTCCGGTTACGGAGAGACGACGCTGTACACTTTGGTAAAATCCTGTACACACTAGCGTGGCACAACACATAACACAGAGGGAATTTCCGGCCAGCGGACTTGTAGCAGCAGGGGAGTGGCACTGATAAGGCTAGCAGACAACAGCTGCTGCCTCTGAAACTAAATAGATTAAGGCAGAGAGGCGCCTGCAAAGCCGTGAGATAGGAACCAGAAAAAAAACACGAAAAAAGAATATGAACGCGTGTTTAATACAACAAAACAAGACAAGAGCAAATTTTCGGCCAACTGGCCTTTGGCAAGCGTAAGATTACAAACAAACAAACACTAGATACAAAAAAATTGAGAAAAAGACAGCAGCAGGGAAGTTTCAGTCTTTTTCTCAATTTTTTTTTTTGTATCTAGTGTTTGTTTGTTTGTAATCTTACGCTTGACAAAGGCCAGTTGGCCAAAAATTTGCGCCTGTCTTGTCTTGTTGTATTAAATACGCGTTCATATTCTTCTTTCGTGTTTTTTTTCTGGTTCCTGTTTGCTTGATCGCGGGCAGTCACACTTGTTTTACAGACACAGACAGAAACAAAAAAAAAGAGAAACAGAGACAGACAAAGAAACAGACAAAGACAGAGATTACTGATAATGCCCCTCCATTTGAAATTGGCGTTTGTACGTGTGAAGTGACTAATAGGGAAAGAGAGATAGAGAGACAGGGCCAGAGACAGAGAGACAGACAGATAGAGATAGAGACAGAGACAGACAGACAAAATGAGAGACACAAGACAGAAACAAAAAGAGAGACAGAGGCAAAGAAAGGGAGAGACAGACAGACATAGAGAGGCAGAGAGACCAGAGACAGAGAAAGAAAGACAGACACCGAGACAAACAGAGAAAGACATTACTAATAATGTTGATTCTGTCCCTTTGAAATTGGTGTTTGCATGTGTGGAGTGACTGATAGGGAGAGAGATCGAGAAAAACAGAAAGAGAGACAGAGAGAGAAAGGGGGAGGGAGACAGACAGACAGAAAGAAAGACAGAGAGAGACAAACAGAAAGACAGAGATACAGAGAGATGGAAATATACAGACAGAAAGAACGACAGAGGCAGACAGACAAAGAGACAGAAAAGATAGACAGATAGACAGAACAGAGAGACAGACAGGCAGACAGAGATAGCGGGACAGACAGATGGACAGACACACAGATTAGATAGAAAGATTGATAGAGAGAGGGGGGAGGGGGGACGAAGACGGGGTAGAGAGATTAGACCGTTCACTTTGACTATTTTTTCAACAAGATTGCTAACCTCAGGCTTTCTCTCGATTCCACGACGAACACTCATGCTACATTTCCTGAACCCCCTTTCTCTGGAATCCCCCTTACTTTCTTCCAACCCGTTTCTGAGGACTTTGTTAAGAAAATCATCATGAAATCTGGCATTAAAACCTGTGAACTCGACCCATTGCCAGCTTCTTTTCTCACCCATTGTCTCGATACTCTTCTCCCTCACATCACCAATATCATTAACCATTCCCTCTCAACTGGCTCCTTTCCTTCTTCTTTCAAGTCAGCAATTGTAAGACCTCTTCTAAAAAAGACGACTCTTGACCCTGAGAATTTGAAAAACTATAGACCTGTGTCAAATCTTCCTTTTCTTTCCAAGGTCTTAGAGAAAGTTGTTCTTGACCAGCTGTTAAACCACCTTCATTCCAATAACCTTGTCTATTCCCTTCAGTCTGCTTACCGTTCTGGACATAGTACCGAAACTGCTCTTCTCAAAATCTGCAACGACTTACTGACTACTCTCGACTCTAACAACGTATCACTTTTGACTCTCTTGGACCTATCTGCTGCCTTTGACACTATTGACCACTCTATTCTTCTCTCCCGTCTACATCACTCTTTTGGGCTCCATGATACTGTCTTGAACTGGTTTCATTCTTACATCACCAATCGTCTGCAAGTAGTTTCTGTCAATGGTCTTTCTTCTAATCCTTCCTGTCTGACTTACGGAGTGCCACAAGGATCTGTTCTGGGCCCCCTACTTTTCATTCTCTACACCTACCCTGTCTCCTCTATCGTCCAAGAACACCTGCTTCAGCATCATTCTTTCTCGGATGACAATCAGCTGTATGTCTCTGGGCCTCTCCCTGACCTTCCCATCATGATCCAGAAAACCCAATCTTGTGTAGCTGACCTGAAGGATTGGATGACTGAAAACAAACTGAAATTAAATGAAGAGAAATCCGAATTGATCTTGATCACCCCACCCAAACTCCAAAATCACCCCTCTCTTCCAACCTCTGTCACATTTGTTGACTCATCTATCCCTCTCTCCCATTTTGCCCGTAACCTTGGTGTAACTCTTGATCAAACCCTGTCCTTCCACCAGCATGTGAGCAACGTCTGTCGGACTTGTTTTCTTGAACTCCGCCGAATTGCTTCTATCCGCCACCTCCTCTCAGAAGACACGACAAAGGCTCTTGTCTGTGCATTTGTTCTATCCCGTCTCGATTACTGTAATGCTCTTTTTTCTGGTTCCCCCTCTCATCTCATTAACAAACTTCAGAAAGTTCAAAATCATGCTGCCCGTCTCATCTTCCGCTCTTCAAAATTTAACCATGTTACGCCATTGCTCTGTTCTCTCCACTGGCTCCCTGTTCAGCAAAGAATATCCTACAAGATTGCCTGCCTCTGCTTCAAATCTATTGAGTCTTCCTGTCCTGAGTATCTCACCCATCTGTTACATCTCTACACGCCATCTCGAGCTTTGCGGTCCTCATCTGATACCCGTCTCTATAGTATCCCCATAGTCCGCACTAAAAGGTTTGGGCAGCGTTCTTTTTCCTATCAAGCTCCAACCATCTGGAATCAGTTACCTCGCTCTCTTAGATACTCACCCTCTCTGTCCACATTCAAACGCTCCCTCAAAACTCACCTGTTTCCCAAAACTGGTAATCTCTGCCCCCTTCCCCCCATGTAATGTAATGGTGACATTATAGTGTCTTAGTGTCAATGTGTCATTGTATTTGCATGTCATGCTGTGTGTGTGTTTGTGTGTGTGTGTGTGTGTTTGTGTGTGTGTGGGTGCTTCTGTGGGCGTGTGTGTGTGTGCTTGTGATTCTGGTTATATGTTTTGCCATTGTAAACGCCTAGGGCATTAATTTGATTAGGCGTACAGTTATAATAATTATAATAATAATAATAATATAATTAATGCGTGTAATAATGTATCAGGATGTGTGTGTGTGTGTGTGTGTGTGTGTGTGTGTGTGTGTTGGTGTGTGGTGTGTGTGTGTGTGTGTGTGTGTGGTATGGAGTTGTGTGTGTGTTGTGTGTGCTATTGTTGTGTGTTGATCTTGTCTCTGCTTGTCTACTTGCGAGTATCTCTGTGTCTCTTCTCTCTTCATATTTGTATGTGTGTTGATCTGTTTCTGTGCTGTCTTCGTTCTGTTGCTCTCTGTCTCTTCTCTCTGCTTCTCTGTGTGTGTGTGTGTGTCTGTGTGTGTGTGTGTCTGTGTGTGTTTGTGTCTTGTGTGTGTGTGTGTTGTGTCTGTGTGTGTGTGTTGTGTGTGTGTCTGTGTGTGTGTGTGTGTCTGTGTGGTGTGTGTGTGTGTGTGTGTGTCTGTGTGTGTTGTGTGTGTGTGTTGTGTGTGTGTGTGTGTGTGTTGTTGTGTGTGTGTGTGTTGTGTGTGTTGTGTTGTGTTGTGTGTGTGTGTGTGTGTGTGTGTCTGTGTGTGTGTTTGTGTGTGTGTGTGTGTATGTGTTGTTATGTGTTTGTGTTTTGTGTGTGTGTGTGTGTCTGTGTTTGAATGTTTTATGTTTCATATGTGTGTGTGTATGTGCCAACGTATATGGGGGTTTTTATGCATGACTGTATGTGTGCACGTCTGTTTCTGTGCTTGTGTGTCTATTATGTGTCTGTGTAAGTGTGTGAGTTCCCCCCTCTCTCCCTCTCTCTCTCTCTCTCTCTCTCCTCTCTCATTTCTTTCTTTCTTTCTCTGTTTCTGTCTGTCTCTCTGTCTCTGACTGTCTCTCTTTCATTCTCTTTATCTCTCTTTCTCTGTCTCTCTGTCTCTGTCTCTGTCTCTCTCTCCCTCTCTCTCCCTCTCTCTCTCTCCCCATATCCCTTTCTTCAATGTCTAGACTTCCTCACGTGAAATATTAATAAGTCGTCTGATAATAATCACACAACAATATCAATAGAATACAGTCAATATATAATAACACAAGCCAGTGGCACATCTAATCTATCATCAATGCCTAAACCAGGTAACTTCCCATCAATCTTCGTCGACTGTCTCTTACCCTTCGTTCTTCCT
>CM060312.1:69538236-69545736 GCA_030674185.1 Monoplex corrugatus | reverse complement strand
CTGGTTCCGGTTTGCTTGAACGCAGGCAGTCGCACTTGTTTTGGATTTCGTACTACACTTACCGTGAGTGGATAGGGTGAGGGAGTCAGAGTTAAGTTTTTGCAGTTGGTGGATAGGGTGCGGGAGTCAAAGGGTTAAGGTTCAGTTTCTGTTTCTCAAGATGACTTCTGCACGCTCGGGACGAATTTCATATATACTAACGTCGCAGGTGCCGTGTGGTGGTGATCATGGCACAAGCCTTAAGCCTGCACATAAAACCGTGAGCTGGCCAGGTCCTGAGGTCCTATCTAGTCTATGTTTTACCTAGCCTACTTTTTATACTAATATTGCATCAGTCTATCACTGGAAGCTTTAAACCTTTGACTCCAGCACCCTATCAACCAACTGCAAAAACTTAACCTTTTGACTTTCTCATCCTAGCCACCAGCTTCCTGCAGGAAGCTGGTGGAAAGGGTGAGGGAGTCAAAAGGTTAAGTATTTGCTTGGCTAGCATAGTTGACAATGCAGGATGCTGGTGGACATGGTGCAGGAGTCAAAGGGTTAAAAGATGGGCAGAAGACAGGCCAGCGTTTGTGTCAAGGGCTGGGATTGAACTTAAGACGTCAGATCTTGTGTCCACAGCTCTATCAGAACAGCCAACAAACCCCGCGTTCAATGTATAACTCTTTGACTCCTCCACCCTATCTACCAGTGTAAAAACTCCCTGCAGGGGAGCTGTTGGATAAGGTGAGAGAGTCAAAGGGTTAAGTGTTTGCTATCATGACTGATAATCCAATAAGCTGATAGATAAGGTAAGGGAGTGAAAGGGTTAAGCATGTGCTTTGCTGTCATAGCTGATAATCAAGGAAGATACTGGATAAGTTGGGGGAGTACAAGAGTTAAGTTTTTGCTAGTGTATTATGGCTGGTTATCCAGGGAGTTTCCGAATAGGGTGAGGCAGTGAAAGGGTTAAGCTTTTTGTTTTGCTATCATGACTAATATTGCAATAAGCTGGTGGATCAGGTGAGGTAGTCAAAGGGTTAAGAATTTGCTTTGTATCATGACTGATAATGCACGAAGCTGGTGGATTAGGTGAGGGAGTCTAAGGGTTAAGTATTTGCTCAGCTATCATCATCATCATCAGGTGCCCTGCCGCATGGCCTTGGCGACCATGGACTTCCAACCATCTCTTATCTCTCGTTGCCCCCAGCATCTCCCCCACCCTTCTCATCCCCAGCCACTCTGCAAGTCCGTCCAACGTTCTCTCCCTGGGTCTACCTGGTGCTCTCTTTCCCTCCAGCTTCCCCGTTGTGACCAGGTGCTCCAAATCCCCCTTTCTCATAAAATGGCCTGTAAATGTTGATTGTCTTTTCCTAATCTTCCTTATGAGTGATCTACTTGTGTCTGCCTCCATCAAGAATGTCTCGTTTGTTTTCTTTGCTGTCCATGGAACTCTCAACATTCTTCTGAGAAACGACATCTCGGCTGCCTCGATCCTGCTCTGGCTTTGCTTGCTGACTGTCTACGCCTCGCATCCGTACAACAGTATTGGTTCTATATAACATTCAAGGACTCTCTTTCTCTATATCATAGCTGATAATCCAATAAAGCTGTTAGATAAGATGAAGGAGTGTAAGGGTTAAGTGTTTCTTTCGCTAGCATGGCTGATAATCCAAGAAGCTGTTCCGATAAGGTAAGGGTGTGAAGGGTTAAGTGTTTGCTTTGCTATCACGCCTGATAATGCAAGAAGCTGGTGGATTAGGTGAGAAAGTACTAGAATTAAGTTTTTGCTAGGGTATATTATGTTTGATAATTCAGGAAGCTAGCATACAGGGTGAGGGGGTGAAAGGGTTAAGCTTTTTGCTTTCTTATCATGGCTCACAATGCAAGTATATGTTAGATAAGGTGAGGATGTGAAAGAGTTAAGCTTTTGCTTTGCTAGCATGACTGATAATCCAGGAAGCTGGCCGGAAGGGAAAAAGAAGGGAAATAATTAAAATCCATATTACGTTATTTGCTGAATGGTTCAACCTGTTTTACTAAGTACATCGATTAAGAGAAACCGCCACACTGGAGAACACACACACACAACACACACACACACACACTCACACACACACACACACACACACACACACACACACACACCACGCACGCACACACACGCACACACACACACACATACACACACAGAAAGACAAAAGAGACACAGACAGACAGACAGACAGAGACTCAAGAGCTCGCACACTGAGAAAGAGAGAAAGAGACGACACACAGAGAACTACACCCAGACACACACACAGAAACACAGAGAGAGAGAGAGAGAGAGAGAGAGAGAGAGAGAGAGAGAGAGAGAGAGAGAAAGAGAGAGAGAGAGAGAGAGACACACACACACACACAAACACACACAACACATACATATTCACACACACACACACAGGCGCGCGCGCGCACACACACACACGCGCGCGCGCGCACACACCACACACACACACACACACACACACACACACACACACACACACACACACACAAATTACGTAAACAGAAAAAAGACGACAGACAAAACAGTGGGAGACACAGCGATTGTCTAGCGTATCATTATCAAGATTCCATTTCAATTAAACCGACATCACAGTTCTGACTCCCGCAAGGCCATTCCATTCCATTCCAGTGTATTCAATTAGACACCTACTGATTATCAGATTGACTGATGGCACGCTGACAAGGACACTGTTGTTTTTGTTTAATCATGATGCTATGGATGTCCATCTAGGATTGAGACTGCGTGACAGGGCTGTATTCTACTCTTACTATCATAATATATCCTGGCGTCAACCAGACCCGAGAGATACAAACACCTGCGGTGCTGTTCAGATGTTTGAGCAACTTCCCCAATGACGCATCCGTGAAGTGGATGAGACTCGACTGTGTGGTCCCAGTCTTCCCAATGAGCCCACAGCACGCTTAACTCTGGGTAGGAGCCGGTTAGAGCCGAAAAATCCCACAATTTATTTTTAATGGACTGATGGGGATTCGAACCCACAACCTTCCAGTCAGTAGTCCGTTGCGTTAACCACTACACCACGACGACTGGTATGTTTCAGTTTCAGTTTCTCATGACGACGTTTCCGCGCTCAGAATGAATTCCGTAGACACTAATGACACAGGTGCCATGTGTACGGTAATCATGGTACACGCCTTACGCCAGCGCATAAACCCATGAATCATGAATCACAGTGACTACCAGCGTTCGAGCAAATACTCATCATCATCATCATCAGGTGCCTTGCCGCATGGCGTTGGCGATCATGGACTTCCATCTGTCTCTATCTCTTGTTGCCTCAAGCATCTCTTCCACCCTCCTTGTCTTCAGCCACTCTGTAAGTCCGTCTGGTATCTTTTCCCTGGGTCTACGTGGTGCTCTCTTTCCCTACAGCTTTCCCATTGTGACCAGGGCCTCTAATTCCCCTTTCCTCATAAAATGGCCTATAAATGTTGCCTGTCTTTTCCTAATCTTCCTTATGAATGATCTTGTGTCTGCCTCCATCAAGACTGTCTTGTTTGTTTTCTTTGCTGTCCATGGAACTCTCAACATTCTTCTTAGAAACCACATCTCGGCTGCCTCAATCTTGCTCTGGCTTTGCTTGTTGACTGTCCACGCCTCACAACTGTACAACAGTATTGGTTCTATATAACATTCAAGAACTCTCTTCCTAATGTTAATTGATAGGCAATTGTTGGTAAGAATGCTTGTCATCTTCTTGAATGCTGATTTGACTTGGCCGATTCTGCCGGCTATTTCTGATGTGCATCTGCCGTCTGGTGAAATCGTTCCCAGGTATTTAGACTTATCAACCTGTCTCAAGGTTGTGCCGTTTGCTGTTATTTTGCCTGAGCGGATTTCATGTTTTTTACTGATCACCATATCTTCAGTCTTCCTGCTGTTTAGTTCCAACCCCTTACCTTTGCTTTCTATTTCTAGTATATTCACAAGGTTTTGTAGGTCCCTTTCACTTTCTGCAATTAGTACGGTGTCATCTGCGTATCGAATGTTGTTTATCATTTTTCCTCCAACCTTTAATCCAGGGGTTTCCTCTAGGTTTCTCATGATGTTTTCGCTGTAAAGTGAAAACAGATCTGGTGACAAAACACAACCCTGTCTGACTCCTCTTTTGATATTTTGGAAAGAGCGTATATCGTTTTCTGTTCTCATTGCAGCTGTTTGTTCCCAATACATATTTCTGATTATTCGTAGATATTTTCCATCAATATTGAGTCTTTCTAGTTGGTTGGTCAATTCTTCATGTCTTACCCGATCGAAAGCCTTGGTATAATCAACAAAGCATAAATATAAATCTTTATTCATCTCAACTGACCTCTCTATGATAGTTCTTAGGATGTATATGGCATTAATAGTTCCTTTCCCTTCCACAAATCCACATTGCTCTTCTGCTATTTCTCTTTTGATTCTATTCCTTGTCCTCATCGTGATTATTCTTAGTACGATTTTTGTTACATGACTCATCAAACTGATTGTGCGATGGAGTTCGCATTCTATAGCCCCTGTCTTTTTTGGAAGTGCAATGAAAATTGATTTTCACATATCTTTGGGGACTTTTCCAGTGTCGTAAATTTCATTTAGGAGGACTGTTATTTTTTTCTATGCCAAATTCCTCCAGGGTTTCAATCATCTCTGTAGTAATGTTGTCTGGTCCTGGGGCTTTTCCTGGTTCCATCTTTTTCAGTGCTGCTCTAACTTCATCTTTCATTATGGGTGGTCCCTCAAATACTAACCACATAAAACACACAAAAAAGAATTAGAACGCGAATTCAGAACAACAAGACAGGCACAAATGTATGGAAGTTGTCGACTATTTGGGTTTTTTGCCTCTCTGTGTGTGTGTGTGTGTGTGTGTGTGTGTGTGTGTGTGGTGTGTGTGTGTGTGTGTGTGTGTGTGTGTGTGTGTGTCTGTGTCTGTGTCTGTGTGTGTGTGTGTGCCTGTATGTGTGTGTGTGTGTCTGTCTGTCTGCCTGTGTGTGAAATAAGAGCGTTTTATACCATATCGCTAAAACTCAATTACTTGAAAGAAAGAAGACAAAATGGACGTGGAAATGAGAGAGACTAGAGAGAAAAGGAGTGATAAACTTATAAAGAAAGAGAGACAGGAGGCGGATGATTGAGACAGAGAGGGATAGGGAGACAGAGAGAGAGAGACAGACAGACAGACAGACAGAGACAGAGAATGAAAATTCGAACGAGAAAAGAGACAGGAAGGGAGCGGGAGGGAGAGAGAGAGAGAGTGAGAGAGAGAGAGAGAGAGAATGTGATAGAGTAATGAGAACAGCAGAAGAGAGTGAGGGGGAAAGAAGCAGTCAATGATAGAGAGAGAGAGGAGGGAGGGAGTGATAGAGACAGGGGAGGGGGGGAAGACAGACGGAGTGATACAGAGAGAAACAAAGAGACAAAGAGAGAGGGAAAGAAAGACAGAACGGAGAGAACGACTAAGACAGACAGAGCACGGAAAAAAACGAGAGACAGACAGACAGAGACAGAGAGGGAGATGGGGTTCGATAGTCTGGGATGACAGAGTGAATACAGAGTGAGTAAGATGGAGTCTGTGACTGGTGGACGTCAGGCAAACAAATATCCAGTACAAAACACACACACACACACAAACACAGAGAGAGAGAGAGAGAGGACAGACAGACAGACAGACAGACATCAGAGAGAGAGACCATTACTGTAGTTGCCCCTCCCTCTTTATATTCTTGAACCAGACACTCAACTTCTGTGGATTAGAAACCACACACACACACACACACACACATACACACACACACACACACACACACGCACACACACACATGCACACACACACACATACACACACACACACACACCGTGCCAAACAGACTTGGGAGTGTCTAGTGGTGGGTGGATTGATCAATGTCGTACACATTAGCAAAAACGTTTCCTTTTACGTAGAATAATAATTTACATTGACTGGTTAGAGGCTTTACACACACCCCTCTCTCTCTCTCTCTCTCTTCTCTCTCTCTCTCTCTCTCTCTCTCTCTCTCTCTGTATATATATATATATATATATATATATATACACTACGCACAAAAAGTTAAGGATCACTTGCACAAAAATTCATAACTTTCAAAATAAGAAAGCCAATGCGTTGAAGTTTGGCAAACATTTAATTCCATGCTTTAGTGATAACGATACACAATTGCCTTCAATTTCGAGCAATCGTTTGGTGTGTACATTTGATCAAAGTGGGTACGTATCGAAATTTGATTTCCCAAAGTCATTGAAATCACAAGACAGGGCATTCTGATGCTCCCAAAAGTTCAGTAATGCGTGTAACCGCCATGGCTGTTCTGGCACTCGACGCAGCGAGTCCTCATCGAGTTGACCAGGTTGGTGAAGATCCTCTGTGGAAGCGCCTGCCACTCAGCCTGCAGCATCTGGTAGAGGTGTTGGGCATCCCTGGGAGGGGGGTGGTTGCTCCTCACTTTGCGATCCAGCTCATCCCAGAGGTTCTCAATCGGGTTGAGATCGGGACTGCATGCTGGCCACTCCATTCTGTTGACTCCAGACTGCTGCAGGAAGTCGTTGACCACCCTTGCCCTGTGGGGGCGAGCGTTGTCATCCTGGTAGACAGCCGTCGGTCCCATCTGCTGCAGTGTAGGCACAGCCAGCGGTCGAAGGATCTCATCCCGGTATCGGAGGCCAGTCAGGTTACCCTGTACATGATACAAGGGTGTTCTGTGGTGAAGGCTGAAGGTCCCCCAGACCATTACAGAACCTCCACCAAAGGCCACCTTTTCTTGGACAGTGGTGTCAATAAAGCGTTGCCCTGGGCGCCTCCAGACCCTCAGTCGGCCGTCGTTGTGGTTCATGGTGAAGCGTGATTCATCACTGAACAGGACCTGGGACCATTGCTGACGTGTCCACCTCACGTGACGTCTGCAGAAGGCGCGGCGTGCTGCCCTATGGGCTGGAGTTAAGCGTGGCCGTACAGCTGGGCGACGAGAACGGAGGTTAAACCCATGAAGGCGGTTCCGTATGGTCTGCTGGCTGATGTTGATGTTAGTAGCCACCCTCAGCTGCCTTCGAATGATGCTGGAAGAGGCTGTTCTTGTCTGCAGGGCTTGTCGTTCAATGAGACGATCTTCACGTGGGTTTGTCTTCTTCGGTCGACCAGATCTGCGTCTTTCATGGACCCTCCCAGTGGCTGTGAAGCGTTGAATCAGTCTGACAATGACCGAGATGGACACCTGAAGTCGCCTGGCCACTTCTCGCTTGGGAACACCATCTTGGAACCATGCAACAGCTCGTCCCCTCTCAAACTCGCTCAATTTTCGTCGTGGAGGCATTGTCAGATCAGGCCTACTACTGGTGGAATGTCTTCTTATAAAGCCAAACAAGAGACAGCATCTCACACATAAACAGCAGTGCTTGCACGTGCATAATGGTTTTTCCATCTGGCTTGTGCAATGTGTTCAGGC
>CM060312.1:69523236-69533236 GCA_030674185.1 Monoplex corrugatus | reverse complement strand
TATTACGAGTCTAGCCCCTGTCGTTGCAAGTATAATCTTCCACCCTCTCCGTCCTCAGCCACCCTGCAAGTCCGTCAAATATTTTCTCCCTGGGTCTACCTGCTGTTCTCTTTCCCTTCAGCTTTCCTGTTGTGACCAGGTGCTCTAATTCCCCTTTCCTCGTAAATTGGCCTATAGATGTTGCTTGTCTTTTCTTACCCTTCTTAATCAATGATCTTCTTGCGTCTCCCTCCATCGAGACTGTCTCGTTTGTTTTCTTTGCTGTCCATGGAATTATTTCTCAACATTCTTCTTACAAACCATATTTCGGCTGCCTCAATCTTGTTCTGGCTTTGCGTGTATCAGGGCTGTAACTGTCTCAAAAAGGACTCCATGCCTCACTGTAGAATAAAAATGAAAAGAAAAAAGAAAAAAAAGAAACAAAACGAGCAAAGACAATTAAGTACAGACATCAATGCATGATTTAAAGATTCGCCCCTGAAGTTGACCACTCCGTCTAGTTTCTCACCCGAGGATACACACACACACACGCACGCACACACACACGCACGCACGCACACACATACATACAAACAAACATACATACATACATACACACACACATATACACACACATGCATACACACATATATACACACACATACACACAGAAACACATACACATACATACACACACATACACACACACAAACACACATACAAACAAACACACAAACACGTACACACACACAAACACGTACACACACACAAACACACACATACATTCACACACACGTACACACATCCATACAAAAAAACATACACAAACACACACACACATACACACATGTATACACATACACACTCACAAACACACACACACACACATGTACGCACAACACACACACACACACACACACACACACACACACACACACACACACACACACACACACACACACAGCACGGTCAACTCTGGTCTGGAGCCGGTCAGGGGCAAACAACTCGTCACTGAATTTGAAGGGAGAGATGGAATTCGAACCGTCAATCCTGTCAGTAATCCATTTCGTTGACCGCTGCATCAAGATGACTGACTAATACTGACAATCTTATCATCGCATATGTTTGTGACAACGCATTTTGATTTTTTTTCTTTGTTTGTTTGTTTGTTTGTTTGTTTGTTTGTTTGTTTGTTTGTTTTTAGATCATCGCACTTATGGAGGTTGTCTTTCCGCTCACCTTTTGTTGTTGTGTTGTTGTTGTTGTTGTTGTTGTTGTTGTTGTTGTTGTTGTTGTTGTTGTTGTTGTTATTGTTGTTGTTGCTGTTGTTGCTGTTGTTGTTGCTGTTGTTGTTTTTCGTCCCATTTTCTGCGCCACCTTAATGGCCACAGCAGCTGGCATAGTTGTTGTTTTTTACAATGCCATGACGAAGATGTCGATGAGGATGATAATCATGATGCTATGGAGTTCCTTCTAGAATTGAGTCTGCGTGACAGGGCTGTACGCTACGCTTACAATCATAATATATCCTGGCGTCAACCAGGCCCGAGAAATACAGACACCTGCGATGCAGGTCAGAAGATTTGAGCAACACCCTCAATGACACATCCGTGAAGTAGATGAGACTCGACAGTGTGGTCCCAGTCTTCCCTGGGTAGGAGCCGGTTAGAGTCGAAAAATCCCACAATGATTTTGGAAGGAACTGATGGGGATTCGAACCCACAACCTTCCAGCCGGTAGTGGGTTGCGCTAACCATTACACCACGGCGACTGATTACATCTTAATTTTTCAGTTTATGTTTCTAAACAATGGAAAACCGGATTATGCTGAAATTATTCTAACTGATCTCGTTTTGATGAAAATATACATTGGTTCACCATAACCCTTTTTTTTTAACTCTTTGACTCCCGCACCCTGTCCATCAACATCCTGCATTGTCAACCATGCTAGCAAAGCAAAACTGAACCCTTTGACTACGTTATCCTATCTACCAGCTTCCCGCAGGAAAGACATTGGACAGGAAGCCGATGGATAGGATGAGGGAGTCAAAGAGTCAAGTTTTCCAAGCCTCTAAAACAAAAGTATCCACCCTCATTGCATCTGCAAAAACAAGCTATTTCCAAACCAAAATCCTGAATGCCTCTTCTTCAAAAGAACTCTTTACAACCATGAATCATCTCCTTGGCACACGAAAAGACTTACCTCTCCCAACAACAAAACATACAAATGAAGAACTCCCATCTGTATTCTCTAAGTATTTCACCACCAAAATACAAGCTCTTCGTGACAGGCTTGACAGGACACCCTGTCAACCATGCCCACCTGACCCTTCCTTCTCTGGCACACCTCTTACTACTTTTACCCCAGTCTCACAAGAAGAAATTTTCAACACAATCAGATCCATGTCGTTCAAAACCTGCGAACTGGATCCTCTTCCAGGTTCTCTCTACTCCGATTGTCTCCCTACTCTCCTCCCATTCATCACTGACATCATCAACACTTCTTTTCATACTGGAACTGTCCCAGATTCTTTCAAGTCTGCTATTGTTCACCCTCTCCTCAAGAAACACAATTTAGACCCAAATGAACTGAAAAATTACAGGCCTATCTCTAATCTCTCTTTCTTGTCAAAACTCCTTGAAAAGGTCGTCCTCAACCAGCTGAACTCTCACCTGTCTGCCAACAATCTCCTCAATCCTTTCTAGTCAGCCTACCGCCAGTGCCATAGCACTGAAACTGCCCTACTACACATTCTCAACAATCTCCTCCTTGCAACTGATACTGGCAAAGTCTCTCTCCTCACACTCCTTGATCTGTCTGCAGCCTTCGATACCATTGACCATGGTATTCTCCTTTCTAGACTTCATCATACTTTTGGCATCTCTGACATTGCTCTCTCCTTTTTCACTTCGTATTTATCAAACAGAAAACAAACTGTTCTCATCAATGGCACTTACTCTCAACCTGCATACCTGACCTGTGGTGTTCCACAAGGATCTGTCCTTGGCCCTGTTCTTTTCACTCTTTATATCTCCCCCCTGTCCACCATCATCAACTCCCACTCTATAAAACACCACTTCTATGCTGATGACACCCAACTTCAAGATAGTGACTCACCTGATAATATACAGCGCCTGTTGACTCGCACCACTGAGTGTTACTCGGACATTAAGAACTGGATGACACACAATAGACTTCAGCTTAATGACGACAAGACAGAAGCTATCCTCATTGGCACCCGTCAGAAACTTTCCCAGCTGCCTCCTCTTTCTCTCCCATTATGTAACACATCAGTCCCAATTTCTGATTCAGCTAAAAACCTTGGTGTCTGCATTGACTCTACCCTGTCCATGAACAACTTTGTTTCTCAAACTGCCAGATCTTGCTACTATCATCTCCATCGTATAAGCCTGATCAGGAAGTATCTCTCTGTCGAAACAACTGCAAAACTCGTTCTCTCCTTCATAATGTCTCGCATTGACTATTGCAATTCACTCCTGTCTGGTCTTCCTGCCTCCACCATTCACATCCTACAGCGCATTCAAAACAATGCTGCACGCCTTGTACTCAAAAAGAAAAAAGCTGACCACATATCTCCTCTCCTGGCACAACTTCACTGGCTCCCTGTATCAAAGCGCATACAGTACAAACTAGACACCATGTGCTACAAAAGCCTCAATAACGCAGCCCCCGATTACCTGTCAAGCCTACTTGAGATCTATGTTCCCTCAGTACCCTCCGCTCTGCCTCCGATCCTCTGACTTTTTGCTTTCCACGCACTAAGCTCAATACCTATGGTCCACGAGCCTTCTCTGTTTCTGGTCCACTCTCCTGGAACAAACTTCCTCTCTCAGTCCGTCAGCAACCTACTTTTGCTCCTTCAAGTCCGCTCTCAAAACTCACCTTTTCTCCTCTGCATAAAATCCTAACCTCACTCAACCCCCCTCTGCAGCCTGTCTCCGCTCGGAGGGAAATCACTTTGTTTTAATATATAATTGTATATGATGTGCTCTCTGTGGTTTTCCATTGGTTTTATTCTTGCTTTTATTGCTTTTATTCTTTTCTCCCCATTTGTGGCCATGCATGTGTGTGTGTGTGTGTGTGTGTGTGTGTGTGTGTGTGTGTGTGTGTGTGTGTGTGTGTGTGTGTGTGTGTGTGCGTGTGTGTGCGTGCGTGCGTGTGTGCGTGTGTGTCTTTTCGGCGCTTGGATTTGATTTTGTCGAGATTTGCGCTATATAAATATTGTAATTATTATGTATGCATGTGCGTACGTATGTATGTATGTATGTATGTATGTATACGCTTAGATTTATGTATGTATGTATGTATGCATGTATACGCTCAGCTTAGATTTATGTATGTAAGTATGTAAGTATGTAAGCATGTATGTATGCATGTATACGCTCATATGTATGTAGGTATGTATGCATGTATACGCTCAGCGCTTAGATTTGATTTTATCAAGATTTTGCGCTATATAAATAAAATATATTATTATTATAAGTCTTTACAGTTGGTGGATCGGGTGCGGGAGTGAAAGGGTTATGTTTTTGCATTTGATGGATCGTGTGCGGGAGTCAAAGGGTTAAAGATCTGTTCCTTTAAAACTCTAGCTCATCTCTCTTTCAGCCATTTGATACTCATGGTTGGGGATATGGCTGGCTGGTTTTAAGAGGTGCATTAGTGAGTGGTCGACCTACTGTGAAGACGTGAATAATGAAGTCATACATGTGATCAGCCAACCATGGAGCGCGACTCATCAATAGTATGGCATCAGAGTACATGACAAATTCACGATTATGTCCATTGAGAATAGCGAGCCTGTTCGTCAATCACGTTTGATGTCGATGTAGCTATTGTTGTGGTTGTTGCTGATGGTGTTGTTGATGATGCTGTTGTTGTTTTGTTGTTCTTGATCATGATGATGATCTTGTTATTGTCGCTGCTGCTACTGCTGTTGTTATTGTTGTTGTTGTTGTTGTTTGAGGGTTTGTTGGTGTTTGGTTTAGTTAGGTTTTATTCTTGTTGATCTAGTTTGGTTTGGTTTTCATTTTGATTATTGTGCTTTGGTTGTATTTTGATTGATCTAGTTTGGTTTGGTTTGGTGTTCATTTTGAATGATCTGGGTTTGGTTTGGTTTCCATTTGGGATGATTTGGGGTGATTTCATTTTTGTTGTCAAGACAGTTAAATAGCTTCGTCTGTATACTGCCATAGTTATCGTTCCTGATGTATGATTTATGCTCGGGTCTGAGTTTGCCTTTGGTTGGGTTAGTATACCCAGTGATTGTGTGCGCATGTATGTGTAGTGTGTGTGTGTGTGTGTGTGTGTGTGTGTGTGTGTGTGTGTGTGTGTGTGTGTGTGTGTGTGTGTGTGTGTGTGTGTGTGTGTGTGTGTGTGTGTGTGTTCCACCCAGATCATTCTGTTTCTGGTCCACTCTCCTGGAACAAACTTCCTCTCTCAGTCCGTCAGCAACCTACTTTTGCCTCCTTCAAGTCCGCTCTCAAAACTCACCTTTTCTCCTCTGCATAAAATCCTAACCTCACTCAACCCCCCTCTGCAGCCTGTCTCCGCTCGGAGGGGAATCACTTTGTTTTAATATATAATTGTATATGATGTGCTCTCTGTGGTTTTCCATTGGTTTTATTCTTGCTTTTATTGCTTTTATTCTTTTCTCCCCATTTGTGGCCATGCATGTGTGTGTGTGTGTGTGTGTGTGTGTGTGTGTGTGTGTGTGTGTGTGTGTGTGTGTGTGTGTGTGTGTGTGTGTGTGTGTGTGTGTGCGTGCGTGCGTGCGTGTGTGCGTGTGTGTCTTTTCGGCGCTTGGATTTGATTTTGTCGAGATTTGCGCTATATAAATATTGTAATTATTATGTATGCATGTGCGTACGTATGTATGTATGTATGTATACGCTTAGATTTATGTATGTATGTATGTATGCATGTATACGCTCAGCTTAGATTTATGTATGTATGTATGTAAGCATGTATGTATGCATGTATACGCTCATATGTATGTAGGTATGTATGCATGTATACGCTCAGCGCTTAGATTTGATTTTGTCAAGATTTTGCGCTATATAAATAAAATATATTATTATTATTATTATTATTATTATTATTATTATTATTATTATTATCCACGAATGTGCGTGTATGTTCGTGCGTATATGTGAGTGCGTGTGTTTAGCTCACATTGTTGTTGCTGCTGCTGTTTTGTTGTTGTTGATGATGTTGTTATTGATTTTTGTTGTTTGTTTCACCTTGTTTGCTGCTTTCTTTTCTGTTTTTTGTTTGTTTTGTTGTGTGTGTTTGTTTGCCAGTTTCAACCAAACAACCAGCTTCTTGGAATGGAATCTGTTGATTACTAATTGTGTTCGAATACATACATGTAAGCCGTAAAGAGTATTAACAAATCACTGACTGACCAGCGAGAAACTAATCACATTCTTGCCACATCTTTCCCTGAAAATCAGTTGTGTGGGGGTTTTTTCCTGCAAACATGAGAGCCAAAAGTGAAAGAGTGGAATCGAAATTTAAACTTCAATGTTTGAGAGGAATCCATGTCACGCAGCCTCCAGTATACCATTATAAACTTTTTTAGAGTTTGGACAAAATATCCAACACAGCACGTGAGGTCTTGAAGTGGACAGAAGGAATGAGGACATGCAGGGATACTATTTATACTGAAAGAGCCCCCCGGCGTCTCCACGGTGGGGGGGGGTGAGGGTGGGGGGAGGGAGAAGAAGCGTCCTGAATAAAAGATATGATCCTCGCACTATCAAAGCTGAATGACGTAACCCGTGGGGATGCCATGGGGCTCTTTAAGTATAAATAGTATCTCCACCTTCTGGAAATTCTGTTCTACAAATTTCTTCTCTTCTATCACTCTCTTTGTTTCTGCCTTGCTCCTTTGCTGTCTGTCATTTCTTCCTTTCTCATTTGCTACCTTGTTGGTTCATTGGCCTTTATGTTTTCCACAATGTTCTACATACTCTCTATTAGGATTGATAATTGGGTATTCATTGGCCTTCATGTTTTCCACAATGTTCTACATACTCTCTATTATGAATGATAATTGAGTATTCATTGGCCTTTATGTTTTCCACAATGTTCTACATACTCTCTATTAGGATTGATAATTGGGTATTCATTGGCCTTTATGTTTTCCACAATGTTCTACATACTCTCTATTAGGATTAATAATTGAGTATTCATTGGCCTTTATGTTTTCCACAATGTTCTACATACTCTCTATTAGGATTGATAATTGAGTATTCATTGGCCTTTATGTTTTCCACAATGTTCTACATACTCTCTATTAGGATTGATAATTGAGTATTCATTGGCCTTTATGTTTTCCACAATGTTCTACATACTCTCTATTAGGATTGATAATTGGGTATTCATTGGCCTTTATGTTTTCCATAACGTTCTACATACTTTCTATTAGGATTGATAATTGGGTATTCATTGGTCTTTATGTTTTCCATAATGTTCTACATACTTTCTATTAGGATTGATAATTGGGTATTCATTGGCCTTTATGTTTTCCATAATGTTCTACATACTTTCTATTAGGATTGATAATTGGGTATTCATTGGCCTTTATGTTTTCCATAACGTTCTACATACTTTCTATTAGGATTGATAATTGGGTATTCATTGGCCTTTATGTTTTCCATAACGTTCTACATACTCTCTATTAGGATTGATAATTGGGTATTCATTGGCCTTTATGTTTTCCACAATGTTCTACATACTTTCTATAAGAACTGATAATTGGGTATTCATTGGCCTTCATGTTTTCCATAATGTTCTACATACTTTCTATTAGGAATGATAATTGGGTATTCATTGGCCTTTATGTTTTCCATAACGTTCTACATACTTTCTATTAGGATTGATAATTGGGTATTCATTGGCCTTCATGTTTTCCATAACGTTCTACATACTTTCTATTAGGATTGATAATTGGGTATTCATTGGCCTTCATGTTTTCCATAATGTTCTACATACTTTCTATTAGGAATGATACTTGGGTATTCATTGGCCTTCATGTTTTCCAAAATGTTCTACATACTTTCTATTAGGAATGATACTTGGGTATTCATTGGCCTTCATGTTTTCCAAAATGTTCTACATACTTTCTATTAGGAATGATACTTGGGTATTCATTGGCCTTCATGTTTTCCAAAATGTTCTACATACTTTCTATTAGGAATGATAACTGGGTATTCATCCGCCTTTATGTTTTCCATAATGCCTTACATAATTTCCATCAGGATTCATAAATGGGTGTTCATTGGCCTTTATGTTTTCTATAATCTTCTACATAATTTCCATCAGGATTCATAACTGAGTATTATGTAAACCTTTTGACTCCAGCACCCTACACACCAACTGCCGAAAGTTGGTAGATAGGTTGAGGGAATCAAAGGGTTAAGTTTTTGCTTTGCCAGAGTAGTTGACAATGCTGGATGCTGGTGGACAGGGTGCTGGTGTCAAAGGATAAACTGCATTTTAGCTATTTGGAAATGTGAACAGTTTAGCGGTAATTTTAGTTTTTGCCTATTTATACGTTTACATGTTTGTAATCAGATTTTGCTTTATTAATCCTCCTGGTGATAAATCTGACGAGGTGGTCAAAGCCAGAGGCATATCTATCCTAGGATCACCTGCGTGAATGCGATGCCATGATTACTTCATCTTTTTCTGTTCCAGGTTATTTTTCCACGGTTATCGATGATATTTTTTCACTTCATAGTGCACGCAGTATCGATGTAATGAAGAGAAAAGATTGCTGCAAGTCTGACATATAAAACGATATACTCAAGTATGCTGACAAGTTTGTTTTTCTTTCATTATATGTAATTTGCTTTCTGTAGATACGTGTATGTATTCTAACCATACAAACATTTTGTATGAATTGGATATTTTTTCCCAACTGTGTGAATGCTATTACGCTTTGCTATTTTGTTTTTATATTTGTGTAAACCTATTAAAAATGACTGTTTAAAGTGTGAAAGAAAAAGAGGGGTGGTGGGGGTGGCAGAGTAGTGCGTGGGTTTGTCTCACAGGTGGTTCCCGCTTTTCGTGGGCTGGCTGGTTCTTTTGATAAAGCCGTAAACTTAAGATCTGATATCTTGAGTTCAAATCCCAGCACGCAACATTAAAACACTCGCCTGCTGGCTGCCCATCTTAAATGTTTCCATCACTACGTTAGTGTCAGTTGATCCCTTCTCTCCTCTTCCCCATTTCATACGCTTTTGCGTAGGCTCAAGGAGTCTGCTATGTAACTGTTGGCAGATTTTGATGGTGGAGCGCGTATGGAGTTGTCCGGATGCAAGAAATTCGTCTTAAACAAAGTCTAAGTTCCTGCAAAACACAATATTTTAATGACAATAAGTTCAGTTGTTTTGTTTTGTTTAGTGGTTTTTTTCTCTTTCTTTTTCTTTCTTTCTTTTTTTCCTTGTTTTTTTTTTTTTTCTTTTTCTTTCTTTCTTTCTTTCTTTTTCTTTCTTTCTGTCTTTCTTTGCTCGTTTTTTTTGTTGTTTTATTTCTGTTCATGGGCTTCAGTTCCCACTTACACTCGAAGGTGACAGGGGTGAGGTGGTGGAGAAGAAACTTAATGAATAATAATAATAATAACAAATTACTTTTATATAGCGCTAGAGAAAAAGGCAAATCGTTCCAGACAAGTGGGGCCTGGCAACGGAAGGCTCGGTGTCCTATGGTTTTGTATTTTGATTTTGATTTTGCCAGAAGCTTCTGGTTGCTTGACCTGAGACTGCGTTCAGGCCTGTATGTTTTAAGCACAGAAGAGAGGTAGATAGGCAAAGGTACCATCAAAATGCCGATAAGCCAGAGTAGCTAGTTTATATTCTACTCTTGCTTCCACAGGACGACTGACACCACCAGAACGACTGAAACCTAAAGTTGGACAACTAACAGGTCAGTTTTTTAATGTTGCTGGCTGGGATTGAACTCGAAGACATCAGATTCCAAACCATGGCTCCT
>CM060312.1:69493236-69500736 GCA_030674185.1 Monoplex corrugatus | reverse complement strand
TCCAATTTATCACACAGGGGATTTAAAAAAAAACATGCCTAAATATAAATGTTATCATAACACCACATTAACATTTTGACTCCTGCACCCTATCCATCAACTTCCTGCAGGAAGCTGGAGAATAGAGTCAGGGAATTAAAAGGGTTTACTGGTCGATAAGGTGATGAAATCAGAGGGTTAAATTTTTGCTTCGCTCATAGTCGACAAAGCACAATACTAGTGGATAGGCTGAGGAAGTCGCTGATAAGACTTAAATATCTTGAACATGAAGATAGACGGCCAACAGACGAGAGCGTGGGGCAGAAGGGAGTGGGGAAAGGGTGAGTTTACTGTGAGGCTGGGATTGAATTCAAGACAAAAATCAGATCTGCTGACTGTCGCCATACCGACAGGGGAAGTAACTGCGAGCAAAAAGGATACAGAGCCTTTGTGCACTACACAGTGAAGCACGGTCTTGTGTCCCCTTCAAAAATCGCGATGTGCTTAGCATTTCATACCCAGACTTTACTATGTACTCGAGGAGGGCATAAATATTTATGCACTGCATATGTTGTGCCCTCTTCATAAATCCGGCCACAGCTGGAGACTACTAACTCCGTCAACATGGAAATCGGCTTGTGCGGTGAACAAGGGATGCTCATTTCTGGCCTGGGCAAATCCTGTGTGGGGTGGACGGTTAGGCGGACGCTGGAAACCACATTTGAATGTCTACTTACCGAGTCAGTGACAGGCTGAGTTACGTATGCCATGAACAAGCCTGACCTTATCCAATTTCTACAGCCATGACTAGGGAACCCAGTTCCCGGTAATTCGTGAAATTGATTTCTGAGGATGGTGCAAGAGTTACGGTTCTTTCTGTGCACGCGACGTGGTGCAAGAGTAACGGTTCTTTCCGTGCACGCAAAATGGTGCGAGAGTTAACGGTTCTTTCCGTGCACGCAAAATGGTGCGAGAGTTAACGGTTCTTTCCGTGCGCGCAACATGGTGCAAGAGTTCCGGTTCTTTCCGTGCACGCAATTTCATTTCGTTCTTCGATTCCAGTCTTGTCAACAGACAGACAAGAAGAACAGAATGGTCAAACCCTGAAAACATGCATTCCTTCTACTTGTGGAATAACAAACAGCTCAATACTTTACACGTTAATTAAAGTCTTTAAAAAATCCAAAACAAGTGCGACTGCCCGCGCTCAAGCAAACGGGAACCAGAAGAGAAAAAAAAAACACGAAAAAAGAATAAGAACGCGTATTTATTACAACAAGAGCTCTCTAGTGTAAAGATTTGATGGCATCTGCTTGAACTAATTTATGACAGAGGTAGTGCTGTGCATAGAGACTGACGATAGTTCACAGTACCACTCCACACGAAACTGAAACTGCTTACAAATATGGTGTTTGGTGAGCAATACATTGCCCTGCTTTATCTCCATTGTTTCATTTGGCGACAATACAGTTTCACTGCTATATCTCCATTGTTTACTCTGGTGGACAATACAGTACAGTTCCAGTTATATCTCCATTGTTTACTCTGGTGGACAATACAGTACAGTTCCAGTTATATCTCCATTGTTTACTCTGGTGGACAATACAATACAGTTCCACTGCTATATCTCCATTGTTTACTCTGGTGGACAATACAATACAGTTCCATGCTATATCTCCATTGTTTACTCTGGCGGACAATACAATACAGTTCCACTGCTATATCTCCATTGTTTCCTCTGGTGGACAATACAATACAGTTCCACTGCTATATTCCATTGTTTCCTCTGGTGGACAATACAGTTCCACTGCTATATCTCCATTGTTTCACTCTGGTGACATACAATACAGTTCCACTGTTATTCCATTGTTTCTCTGGTGGACAATACAATACAGTTCCACTGTTATATCTCCATTGTTTCCTCTGGTGGACAATACAATACAGTTCCATTGCTTATAAATCTCCATTGTTTACTCTGGCGGACAATACAGTACAGTTCCAGTTATATCTCCATTGTTTACTCTGGCGGACAATACAATACAGTTCCACTGCTATATCTCCATTGTTTACTCTGGCGGACAATACAGTACAGTTCCATTATATCTCCATTGTTTACTCTGGTGGACAATACAATACAGTTCCACTGCTATATCTCCATTGTTTACTCTGGTGGACAATACAGTACAGTTCCACAGCTATATCTCCATTGTTTCCTCTGGTAGACAATACCATACACCATACAGTTCCACAGCTATATCTCCATTGTTTACTCTGGTGGACAATACCATACAGTTCCACAGCTATCTCTCCATTGTTTACTCTGTTGGACAATACCATACAGTTCCATTGCTTTATCTCCATTGTTTTGTCCCATGACTTATACGTAATACAGTCGTGGAGATGGAATCGCCACAAAAAGTACAATCCTCCTGAAAAAAAACAGAGTTGTGGATATGAAATCATTACGTTAATTAACCCTTTGATGTCTCCCGCACTGTATCTACCAACTGCAAAAACTTAACCCTATGATTCCTTCACCCAGCCCACCAGCTTCCTGCAGGAAGCTGGTGGACAGGGTGAGGGAATCAAAGGTTTAATGTTTTTGCTTGCATTGCGGATGGCGCCAGACAGCCTGGATCCACTACGGATTTTCTGTCAACATGTTCTCCTAAAACCACAACCACCACTACCTCCCTCTCTCTCTCTTTCTCTCTCTCTCTCTCTTTCACTCTCTCTCCCTCCCTCTCTCTCTCTCTCTCTTTCTATCGTTCTCTTTTTCTCTTTCTCTCTATTTCTTTCTCACTCTCTCTCTCTCTCTCTCTCTCTCTCTCTCTCTCTCTCTCTCTCTCTCTCTCTCTGAGAGTGCGGAGGTCAAAGGGTCAAGTAAAATCTCCCTAAGCAAAACCCAAAAAACATTACAACTGAAATGGTCTGAAATTAAAGTCTCTGCTGCAGACTCAGTTCAGTTCATATTGCTTATAGCCCAGCCGACTACTAGAGCCATATCAGGGCTCTGCAGACTCAAATCTATGGCACCAATGGTCGCGGTAGTCAAGTGGGTAATCGCCAGACTTCCTAATGGAACATGTATGCATAGGTGAACATATATGCATATGTTACTGCATGAACCATCTTTATGTGTATATACATCCAGAATATTAACCCTTTGACTCCCGCACCATATTCGCCAACCGAAAAAAACTTAACCCTTTGATTCCCTCACCCTAACAACCAGCTTCCTGTAGGAAGCTGATGGATAGGGTGAGGGAACCAAACATATGCAGAATATTAACCCTTTGACTCCTGCACCCCATCCATCAACTGCAAAAACTTAACCCTTCGACTCCACCAACCTAACCACCAGCTTCCTTCAGGAATAATAATAATAATAATAATATAATAATGAAGCATTTGTATAGCGCACTCCTCCAACAAGATGCCAGAGCTCTGTGCACTTAACAGACGTTATCATAAGCAGCAATCCATGATAGACAAGCAACAGTGATGTACAAATCAAGTCAAAATTAAAAATAGTGATAGATAACACATTGGTAACTTGTTATAAAAAACCTAAGCAACATTAAGTTAAGGATAAAGGATCACACACACACACATACATACACACACACACACACACACACACACACGCGCGCGCGCCGCGCATAGACACAGACACACATACACACGCACTGATTCAATCACTCACTCACTCACATACACACATACAAACCTGAACACAGATATACATACACAAGAGATTAATTATACAATCATTACTAAATAACATGTCACTTAATAAACAACACGAAGCAGCACACGAGACAGCCAAATAAGCTAGACATTAAAGGGTAGGCCAGAAGAATTTAAAGGTTATAGCATTTCTTGAAAAGGTGAGTTTTCAGAGCTTTTTTGAAAGACGGAGTTGATGAGATTTCTCTAATTTCACGTGGAAGGGAATTCCATGTTTTGGGGGCTGCAAAGGAGAAAGAACGTTGTCCAAAGGTAGCAGTTCTGACATGAGGAACGTTAAGTATTTTTGAATCAGAAGAGGAACGAAGTTGACGTGATGGTGTGTATACAGAGAGAAGGTTTGAGAGGTAGAGAGGTGCAGTTCCAGAGAAAAAGGAATGGCAGAGAGTTGAAAGTTTGTAATCAATCCTTGCTTGGATAGGAAGCCAATGCAGATTTTTGAGGAGAGGTTGTACATGATCATATTTGGATGCCTTCAGTACCATTCTTGCAGCAGAATTCTGAACTTTCTGAAGCTTATCAAGATAATGTTTGGAGCAGCCTGATAGAATTGAATTACAGTAATCTAATTTTGACAAGACAAGGGCAGATACCAGAGTTTTTTTGGTATTAGCTGAGGTGAGATGACGAATTGAACTAATGCGACGTAGTTCAAGATAGGCTGAACGGCACACATGTTTAATGTGTAAGTCGACACTCATGTTCTCTGTCATTTGAAAGCCAAGATTACGAGCAGATGGAGAAAAGGTGACATCATTGCCACAAACTGATATGGACTTAGGCTGCTGATGAGAAGGATGTTTTGATGATGAATGAAGAAATAATGCTTCAGTTTTGTCATCATTGAGTTTGAGTTTATTTTGAAGCATCCAGGATTTGATGTCAAGAATACATTTTTCTAAGGAAGATACTGATGGTGACATGTTGGTTGGAGGAGCAGAGACATACAGCTGAGTGTCGTCGGCAAATGATTGGGAATTGATTGAGTGAGACTTAATCAGGTCTGCAAGAGGTTTTGTATAGAGGATGAAAAGAACAGGTCCAAGCACAGATCCTTGTGGAACACCACAAGTTAAATCTTTGTATCCAGAACAGCAGTCTTTGATGGAAACAGATTGTGTTCGGTGAGACAGATAGGATGTGAACCATTTTAGCACTGTACCAGAGATGCCAAAAGCAAACTGGAGTCTCTTTAGGAGGACATGATGGTCAATGGTATCAAAAGCAGCTGAGAGATCTAGCAGTGTCAAGACAGAAACGTTTCGAGAGTCAAGGCTAAGAAGTATATCATTTGTCACTTTAAGAAGAGCAGTTTCAGTGCTGTGATGGGGTCGAATCTGATGGATAGGGTGAGGGAATCAAAAGGATAAGTTTTTGATTTACTATCATGGTTGACAATGCAGGATATCGGTGGACAGGGTTCTATTCTGTTTGTGTTCTGTTCTGTTCTGTTCTGTTCTGTTCTGTTCTGTTCTGTTCTGTTCTGTTCTGTTCTGTTCTGTTCTGTTCTGTTCTGTTCTGTTCTGTTGAGTTTAAAGTCCTACCACTCTCAGAGTATGTGAGGACTAGCTGTAAGAATGTTGCTCAAAGAAGCTTTAAAACAATTTCGTGGGCAAGGTGCGGGAGTCAAAGGGTTAAAATATGCATCCTGTGAGTCATGCTCGTGGCTGGCTTATGGAAACATAAAAATGTCCAGCATGCACGCCCACCAAAGACACAGACTGTACAACAACAAAGTGCAGTGTGGTCAGCTCGCCTAACAGTTTGAGTTCTCCATGCTCCACTAAAACGTCCGATAATATGTAATGCACTACGAGTCCAAGTCCGTGTAAGTTCGAGAACAGCGCTGCACAAGATTCAGTTTCAGTTTCAGTTTCAGTTTCAGATTCTCAAGATGACATCTCCGCGCTCGGAATGAATTCCATATGCACTAACGTAACAGCTGCCATGTGTATGGTGATCATGGCACAAGCCTTAAACCTGCACATAAACCCACGAGCTGGCCAGGTCCTGAAGTCCTGCCTGGCCTACGTTTTACCTAAGCCTATCTTTTTTTTACAAGTATTGTAGCAGTGTATCATTGGAACAATCTTGGTTACATGAAAATACGTGTATCTGTGTATCTTATCTCCAAAGCAAAGAACAGATAAATAAAGTAAATAAATAAATAGATAATTTAAGGTCTGAATTACGATACAACTAGCCACTCACTCTAAACTTGTCTCATATCACAGAAAGCTCCCCCCCCCCTCCCCTCCCCCGGTCAATGTACAAAGCCTCTGCCGTACAAGAAGATTTATAACGATTCATAACATCAACACACACGTATTAAAGAGTAACATTACCTTGCATGAATTGGTGGCGTGGAAAATATCTTGGATGACGCCAGTCAGCCTGGGTCCACTCCGGATTTTCTGTCGACATGTTCTCCCTAAACCACCACCACTCTCTCCTTCCCCTCCCCCTCTCTCTCTCTTTCTCTCCTTCCCCTCTCTCTCTCTCTCTCTCTCTCTCTCTCTCTCTCTGTTTTCTGTTCTGTCTGTGCTCTGTCTCTCTCTCTTTCTTTTTTTTTCTTTCTTTCCCTCTCTTTCTTTAATCTCTCTCTCTCCCTCTTTCCCTCCCCCTGCTCTCTCTCTATTTCCCTCTGTGTTGTGCATGTGCTCTCTCTCTCTCTCTCTCTCTCCTCTCTCTCTCTCTCTCCCCTACTATGTCTGTGCTCTCTCTTTTTGTCTCAATCTCTGTCTCTTTTTTCTTTCTCTCCCCCCCCCTCTCATTCTCTCTCTCTCTTCCCCCTCTCTCCATTTCTCTCTTTGTGCTGTTTCTGTACTCTCTCTCTCTCCCTCTCTATCTCCCTCCCCCCTCTCTCTCTCTCTCTCTTCCCTATCTGTTTCTCTCTCTGTGTTTGTCTGTACTCTCTCTCTCTCTCTCTCTCTCTCTCTCTCTCTCTCTCTCTCTCTCTCTCTCTCAGGGGGCAGGTGACACAGAGTCTGGCTAGCGGGAACTACCGACAGGACGGGCACATCTGTCTGGAGCTGAAATCCTTGTATTCCCCTGCCCTTAACCCTTTGCCTCCTGCACCTTGTCCAGCAGCATCCTATATTGTCAACCATGCTAGCAAAGCAAAAACTTAACGCTTTGACTCCCTCACCTTATCCACCAGCTTCCTGCAGGAATCTGGTGAATATGGTGAAGAAGTCAAAGGATTAAGTTTTTGCAGTTGATGGATAGGGTGAGGGAGTCAAAAGGTTGCTGGCTGAGAGCAAAGGCTATTTTTTTAGAACAGATTAGCCATGGCCATGGATGTTATTAGTGAAGATTCGTTTTTCCCTTCGCATTTCTAAATGAAGGCTAGTTTTAATCTTCAGGCTAACAATTGTAATATCATATCCAAAACAAGTGTGATCGCCCGCGCGTTCTAGCACACAGGAACCAAAAAAAAACAAAAAACCTGACAATAACTTAAAAACGCGTATTTTGTACAAATGGGTATATCTCTTGTCTGCTTGTATTAAATACGGGTTCTTATTCTATTCTTATGTTCTTTTCTGGTACCGTTGGAATATCACGCCTTGTCTTTGGAAGAGTTCGGTTCAAAAATAGTTGTTGTGTTTTTATCATTACGAAACTAGCTCATACACTAGATGCTCGATACACACACACACACACACACATACATACATACATACATACATACATACATACATACATACATACATACATAATACATAATACATACATATCATACATACATATATATATATAATATATATA
>CM060312.1:69470736-69488236 GCA_030674185.1 Monoplex corrugatus | reverse complement strand
TGTTGGTTAGTGGATTGGTTGTTTGGTGGATTGGTTGGTTGGTGGATTGGTTGGTGGGTTGGTAACTGGGTGGATTGGTTGGTTGGCTGGTGATGGATTGGTTGGTTGGTTGTTTGGTGGGTTGGTGGCTGGGTGGATTGGTTAGTGGGTTGGTTAGCTGGTTGATTGATTGGTGGTTTGGTTGGTTGGTTGGTTGGTTGGTTGGTTGGTTGGTTGATTGGTTGATCGGTTGGTTGGTAGATTGGTTGGTGGGTGGATTGGTGGGTTGGTTGGTTGGTTGGTGAGTGGGTGGGTGGATTGTTGGTTGGTTGGTGGTGGATGGGTGGGTGGATTGTTGGTTGGTTGGTTGGTTGTTTGTGGATTGATTGGTTGGTTGGTTGGTTGGTTGGTTGGTTGGTTGGTTGGTGGCTGGGTGGCTGGGTGGATTGGTTAGTGGATTGGTTGGTTGGTTGGTTGGTTGGTTGGTTGGTTGGTTGGTTGGTTGGTTGGCGGTTGGTTGGTTGGTTGGTGGATTGGTCGGTCGGTTGGTTGGTTGGTTGGTTTGTGGATTGGTGGGTTTGTGGGTGGATGGGTGGGTTGGTTGGTTGCTTGCTTGCTTGCTTGCTTGCTTGCTTGCTTGCTTCGTTCGTTCGTTTGTTCGTTCGTTCGTTCGTTTGTTTGGTCGTTCGTTCGTTCGTTCGTTCGTTCGTTCGTTCGATCGTTTGTTCGGTCGTTCGTTCGTTTGTTCGGTCGTTCGTTCGTTTGTTCGGTCGGTCGGTCGTTGAATGAGTGGGTGGTAGGTTTGACTGACTCACTGACTGGCTGACTGACTGATTGATTGATTGATAAGCAGGTTGTTTAACAGATTATTTAACCCTAACTATAGCATGGACATTAGGAAAAGACAAGCAACATTTATAGTCCATTTTATGAGGAAGGGGGATTTGGAGCACCTGGTCACAACGGGAAAGCTGGAGAGAAAGAGAGCACCAGGTAGACCCAGGGAGAGAATGCTGGACGGACTTGCAGAGTGGCTGGGGATGACGAGGGTGGGGGAGATGCTGGGGGCAACGAGAGATTGAGATGGTTGGAAGTCCATGGTCGCCAATCTTTGTCTTCTTCTTCTGTTCCATCGTTGCTGCCTTCGTCTTCTGCCCCGCTGGTGTCGCCTTCGTCTTTTGTCCAGTCGGTACCGCCTTCGTCGCCACCTCGGCCGCCGCCATATGACTGTGATATACTTAAACTATGCCTTTTTAACGCTCAGTCAACATGCAAGGATGGCAAAGCCGAAGTCATTGCCGATTTTATCGCTGATGAGCACGTTGACATTGCTTTTATCACAGAGACATGGCTTAACCCCCTTGGTCATGAACCTATACATGCTAGCCTCACCTCCGAGTGGTTACAGGCTTGCTTCTTTCCATCGCTCATCTCGAGGTGGCGGTATCGCCATCCTCTACAACGACTCACTCCATTCCCGCCTATCTTTCTCGCAGTCTCTGCCTTTCTCCCATCCTTCTTTCGAGCACGTTGAAGTATCCTTCCAATCCACCCCTCACCCCATCACCTTCTCCTGTGTCTATCGACCTCCACCTAGCTCTGCCAACAAACTCACCACATCCACGTTTCTCTCTGACTTTGACCAACTGCTTGACCACTACTGCCTCTTACCTGGAAATCTCATCATTCTAGGTGACATCAATGTCCACTATGACAACACTCACCGTTATGACACAAGACATATCATCAACTCTCTGTCCAATCACAATATGACTCAACACATTTCTGAACCAAACCATCAAAAAGGTCACATTCTTGACTGGATCATTTCTCGTGATCACCACAATTCAGCTACTAACAACTGCTTAGTTCTTTCTACCCGTCTAACTTCAGCCCTTCCATCTGACCACTCTGCAATTCTCTGTTCTCTTGACATTTCTCCTCCTTCCCGTACCACGCGCACAGTGACTCGACGCAATCTCAAATCTATCGACCTCTCCACATTTTCATCTGATGCCTCCCGTCTCCTTTCTGAAAAGTCACATAACCTTGCCGATGAATTCTATACTACTCTCCACCATCTTCTGGACACTCATGCTCCAGCCACAACCCGTCTTTTACCTGACCGCCCCCCTACCCCCTGGCTCACTCATGAGATTGCCTGTGCAAAACGTGCCCGCCGCAGAGCAGAGCGCCGCTGGCGCAAATCCAAACTCACTGTACACAGGCAACTTTTCCAAGCCTCTAAAACAAAAGTATCCACCCTCATTGCATCTGCAAAAACAAGCTATTTCCAAACCAAAATCCTGAATGCCTCTTCTTCAAAAGAACTCTTTACAACCATGAATCATCTCCTTGGCACACGAAAAGACTTACCTCTCTCAACAAAACATACAAATGAAGAACTCCCATCTGTATTCTCCAAGTATTTCACCACCAAAATACAAACTCTTCGTGACAGGCTTGACAGGACACCCTGTCAACCATGCCCACCTGACCCTTCCTTCTCTGGCACACCTCTCACTACTTTTACCCCAGTCTCACAGGAAGAAATTTTCAACACAATCAGATCCATGTCGTTCAAAACCTGCGAACTGGATCCTCTTCCAGGTTCTCTCTACTCCGACTGTCTCCCTACTCTCCTCCCATTCATCACTGACATCATCAACACTTCTCTTCAAACTGGAACTGTCCCAGATTCTTTCAAATCTGCTATTGTTCACCCTCTCCTCAAGAAACACAATTTAGACCCAAATGAACTGAAAAATTACAGGCCTATCTCTAATCTCTCTTTCTTGTCAAAACTCCTTGAAAAGGTCGTCCTCAACCAGCTGAACTCTCACCTGTCTGCCAACAATCTCCTCAATCCTTTCCAGTCAACCTACCGCCAGTGCCATAGCACTGAAACTGCCCTACTACACATTCTCAACAATCTCCTCCTTGCAACTGATACTGGCAAAGTCTCTCTCCTCACACTCCTTGATCTGTCTGCAGCCTTCGATACCATTGACCATGGTATTCTCCTTTCTAGACTTCATCATACTTTTGGCATCTCTGACATTGCTCTCTCCTTTTTCACTTCGTATTTATCAAACAGAAAACAAACTGTTCTCATCAATGGCACTTACTCTCAACCTGCATACCTGACCTGTGGTGTTCCACAAGGATCTGTCCTTGGCCCTGTTCTTTTCACTCTTTATACCTCCCCCCTGTCCACCATCATCAACTCCCATTCTATAAAACACCACTTCTATGCTGATGACACCCAACTTCAAGACAGTGACTCACCTGATAATATACAGCGCCTGTTGACTCGCACCACTGAGTGTTACTCGGACATTAAGAACTGGATGACACACAATAGACTTCAGCTTAATGACGACAAGACAGAAGCTATCCTCATTGGCACCTGTCAGAAACTTTCCCAGCTGCCTCCTCTTTCTCTCCCATTATGTAACACATCAGTCCCAATTTCTGATTCAGCTAAAAACCTTGGTGTCTGCATTGACTCTACCCTCTCCATGAACAACTTTGTTTCTCAAACTGCCAGATCTTGCTACTATCATCTCCATCATATAAGCCTGATCAGGAAGTATCTCTCTGTCGAAACAACTGCAAAACTCGTTCTCTCCTTCACATTGTCTCGCATTGACTATTGCAATTCACTCCTGTCTGGTCTTCCTGCCTCCACCATTCACATCCTACAGCGCATTCAAAACAATGCTGTACGCCTTGTACTCAAAAAGAAAAAAGCTGACCACATATCTCCTCTCCTGGCACAACTTCATTGGCTCCCTGTATCAAAGCGCATACAGTACAAACTAGACACCATGTGCTACAAAAGCCTCAATAACGCAGCCCCCGATTACCTGTCAAGCCTACTTGAGATCTATGTTCCCTCACGTACCCTCCGCTCCGCCTCCGATCCTCTGACTTTTCGCTTTCCACGCACTAAGCTCAATACCTATGGTCCACGAGCCTTCTCTGTTTCTGGTCCACTCTCCTGGAACAAACTTCCTCTCTCAGTCCGTCAGCAACCTACTTTTGCCTCCTTCAAGTCCGCTCTCAAAACTCACCTTTTCTCCTCTGCATAAAATCCTAACCTCACTCAAACCCCCTCTGCAGCCTGTCTCCGCTCGGAGGGGAATCACTTTGTTTTAATATATAATTGTATATGATGTGCTCTCTGTGGTTTTCCATTGGTTTTATTCTTGCTTTTATTGCTTTTATTCTTTCTCCCCATTTGTGGCCATGCGCGCGCGCGTGTGTGTGTGTGTGTGTGTGTGTGTGTGTGTGTGTGTGTGTGTGTGTGTGCGTGTGTGTGCATGCGTGCGTGTGTGTCTTTTCGGCGCTTGGATTTGAATTTGTAGGGATTTTGCGCTGTATAAATATTGTAATTATTATGTATGCATGTGCGTACGTATGTATGTATGTATGTATGTATACGCTTAGATTTATGTATGTATGTATGTATGCATGTATACGCTCAGCTTAGATTTATGTATGTATGTATGTAAGCATGTATGTATGCATGTATACGCTCATATGTATGTAGGTATGTATGCATGTATACGCTCAGCGCTTAGATTTGATTTTGTCAAGATTTTGCGCTATATAAATAAAATATATTATTATATTAACGCCATGCGGCAGGGCACCTGATGATGGTGATGATGATGATGATGATGATGATGTTAGCATGGAGACTAACAGCTATATGCTGAATTCGTTACATTTTCCCGTAACGGTGTTATTCTTCATGCTCCAGTCCACAGTTCTATCAAAACAAGCGACCAGACAAACATGCATACATAACAACAACAAAAAACAGCATAGCAGAATGTGGTCAGCTGGCGTAGTACCTTGAGTTTTCCGTACTCCACTATCAAACAAAACGAGAGACAGACAGACAGAGACAGTGAGAGACAGAGACAGAGAGAGACAGAGACAGAGAGAGAAGAGACGAGACAGAAAGACAAGAGAAGAAGAAAGAGACAGACTGACAAAGAGAGAGAGGGAGAAAGAGAGAAAGAGAGAGACACACACAGACAGAAAGAGAGACAGATACAGAAAAACAGACAGACAGAGAGAGAGAGAGAGAATGAGAGAGAGAGAAGAGAGACACAGAGAGAGAGAGAAGATACAAAGACAGAGACAGGGACACAGAGAGGGAGAGAGGGAGAGAGGGAGAGAGACACACACACAAGAGACAGAGAGACAGACAGACAGACAGACAGAGAATCTGATTATGTGAATTGTTCAGTGAATTCAAAACGAGTCTGAAGAAGAGCGCTGTACATATCATATCAACCATTCATACCAATGTTTACAAAGAAGCGAGAATAAACAGTGAAATGGGATCTAGTGGGTTAGGGGATTGAACGGCTGGAGCTGGGTGGGGACAGATCCGGTAAACGAACGTATAGTTGGTTAGATGGGTGTGCTGCCTGTGTATGCCTGCGTTAACGTGTACATGTTAACCCTTTGACTCCCGCACCCTATCCACCTGTTCGGTTCATACTGCTTATAGCCCAGCCGACTGCTAGAGCCATATCAGGGCTAACACCACGTCAAAAACTGACAACCCGTTAAGATAAAAGATAACAGTTAAAAACCATGCTCACCGTTAATTTTGCAAGTCTAAAATGCAATTGAAGAAAAACAGCCGTAAAATCGTGTCAGGTGAAATCTATTGATCTCTTGTAAAAAAAAAAAACTGGATTGTATCGGGAGGGAAAAATTCCCCCGGGTCAATAATGTTCGCAGACCTGTTATTGTCTAAACGCTTCCCTTCGTGTGTCTAAACGTTCACAGAACATGAAATATGCACGTTAACGATCCTGATATGTCGTGTCAATGTCTGGTGGTAACGTGAAAACATCCGGCATGCACGCCCACAGAAAACGGAGCGAGTAGACTGTGCAGCAACATATCGTCTGTGCAGTGTAGGCAATAACAACACATTCAGAAAGATCGGAACAGGATAATAAAAAAATAAAAAAGGGGGGGGGGAGGGCGAGAGAGAGAGAGCTAGAGAGAGAGATGAGCCAGAGACAGAGAGAGAGAGAGAGATGAGCGAGAGACAGAGAGAAAGATGAGCGAGAGAGACAGAGAGAGACAGGGAGAGACACAGAGAAAGACGAGACAGAGAAACAGGACAGACAGAAATAGAGAGAGAGAGAGAGAGAGACTCAGATTCAGAATTGTTTAACACGTTGACTACCGCACCCTGTCCACCAACTGCAAAATCTTAACCCTTTGACTCCCTTACCTAAGCACCAGCTTCCTGAAGAAAGACGCGGATAGGGTGAAGGAGTCAAAGGGTTAAGTTTTTGCTTTGCTAGCTTGTTTGACAATGCACAATGCCGGTGGACAGGGTGCGGGAGTCAAACATAATGCAAACACGTCGATGGAATGGGGGAAGGGATCCAGGTTTTGACAATTCCACACATGTGTGTGTGTGTGTGTGTGTGTGTGTGTGTGTGTGTGTGTGTGTGTGTGTGTGTGTGTGTGTGTGTGTGTGTGTGTGTGTTTCGATACATTACATACATATGCACATGTACATATACATGAACACCAATATGCATACATATAGAAATGATAAACACTGACAATAATCACCATAACTATGTTAAATAGTCAAAAGATTTGATTTGATTTGATTATTATCAAGATTTTTTGCGCTATATAAATATTGTAATTATTATTATTAAAAGAGAGAGGTGGGGAGAGAGAGACAGAGAGAGAGAGAGACAGAGAGAGAGAGAGTGAGAGAGAGAGACTGAGAGAAAGACACACACACAGACAGAGAGACAGAGACAGAGAGAGACAGAGACACTGAGAGACACGGAGAGAGACAGTGAGAGAAGAGAGAGAGAGAGAGAGACTGAGAGAGACACACACAGAGACAGAGAAACAGAGAGACACAGACAGAGAGACTGAGAGACACACACAGAGAGAAAGACAGAGAGAGAGAGAGACAACGAGATAGAGACAGAGACAGAGAGAGACAGAGACAGAGATACAAAGAGAGACAAGAGACAGAGAGCAGAGAGACAGAGACAGAGATACAGAGACAGAGAGAGAAGACTCACTTATCTATCGCGTTCGTGAGAGTCACATCATCAGTCACACTGTTTCGCCAAAAGACAAGGAATGGGAACTAACAGGGGCCCGTTTCTCACACGCTGGCACACTCGCACGCAAGTGACGAGATTGCGAGTAACGAGGGCAAGAGAAAAGTACGCAAGAAACGGACGCGGGGGGCGGAAGTGGATTTGCCGTCTTTTCAAGCAGCCAGCAGGTCTTTCCATGCGGTCATCAGATCTGAATCCCTGAAGTCAGTGGCCAAGCCACAAGCCGAAGTTAACAAGATCCTCGCGATGCTACCTAGCGAATAACCTAGTCACGCTTGTCACAAATTGGAACAAAGAAATGCTTCTATCTAGTGTACCTCGCGAAAACCTCGCCTGCCTAGCGTATTATATAATGGTCTCAGGACATGGGGTTGTAGAATACTTAATTATAGCAGGACAGGGACAGGAATTTTAACACAACGGTGTCCACATCCGTGCATCAAGAATACTCACTCCAGACTGTGTCATCGTCATTACTTATTCATGTCGCATCTACTTTTACATGTACACCTGTATGGTTGGTTGGCTGGTTGGTTGGCTGGTTGGCTGGTTGGTTGGCTGGTTGGTTAGCTGGTTGGTCTCTCGCCTCTCTCTCTCTGTCTGTCCCTCTGTCTGTCCCTGTGGTTGTGTTGGTTGTGTGTGTGTGTGTTGTGTGTGTGTGGTGTGTGTGTGTGTGTGGGGTGTGTGTGTGTGTGTGTGGGTGTTTGTAAATCAAATTGCTGTTTATTATCTTTCCGCTTGGTGTTGTGCATGTATTCTTTCTCGCTGTTTATGCACGCTTGACAAAGGCCAGTTGATCGAAAATTTGCGTTTGTCTTGTTTTGTTATGTCAAACAAACGTTTTTGATACTATTTTAATGTTTTTTTCTGGTTCCGTTTTGACTGTTTGCTTGTTTGCTTGTTTGCTTGTTTGTTTGTTTGTTACAATTCATTTGTAGCTCGTTTGTTTTACCCAGTCTACATTTTTATACTGATATACATTATTACAATAAAAAGAATGTAGACTAGGTAAAACACAGGCTAGGTAGGACCTCAGGACCTGGCCAGCTCATGGGTTTATGTGCAGGCTTAAGGCTTGTGCCATGAACACCATATGTGACGGATGTGCTGTATATATTTTCATAGTGCTGTTTATAACATTTTTCACTTTTGTGTAGGGATTTGGCTCATTTTTGATTTTATGGATTGGAGCACCCAGTGTTGTTTTCGGTGTTTTCATTCTCACTGGTTGAAATGGGAAATGTTTTTGGATTGGCTGTTAAGTAAAAGCGTGGAGTGCGTGGAGTGTGTGTTGAAAAATCTGTGAACTTAAATTCAGTTCTACAGAGATTTCCAGGTCGAGCGGTCGCGTTTCCTTGCTGCCTGAAGGGAACTAAGGTTGTTGTAAGCTGCTAATATTAATGTTAGCAGGTTGGTCAATCTTTTATATTTTTTTTAGATTACTAATGTTTGAGCAAACGTTTCCTTTTGCAGCATTAATTTACCTTCGGATTTGTAGAATGTTAGCATGAGAAATTTACTTTACCAAAAATTGAGACGTGTAGAGATTATGAAGGAGCTAGTTGAATTGGCCTGTTGTGAAACAAGTTATAAGAAAGTCAGGATTCATGGATGAATGATAGATAAGGGAAACAATTTGTTGCAAGCTTTTGAGGTGAAGAAACGTAGTTGTGTAAAAGTGAAGTGAATTAAGTATTTTGGCAGTCAAGAGTTGTATTGAGTTGTAGTTCTTGATTTAATGTTTTATGAATTACTGTTTTGTGGTTTCGATCTTTAAATGATGAGCAGTCAGTCTGATCTTTATGGATAATTATATGTATTGAGAGTTGGACTTTTGAAACATGAATGGCGAATTTTGTTTTAAATTCTTTATTGTAAGATGTTATTTTGTTAAATGAATACGAAGCTAAGTTAGTGGTCATTTTTTTTAAATTGAAGTTAGTGTAGAATATTTGCTGTGTAGCACTGCGAATGTAATTTGCCTGCGAACTTTTAAAAGGTAAACAATATTATTTTGGGATAAACGTCTGTCAATCATATAATATGAAAATATGGTGTGGCCATTGACCCTATACATTTTATTGATATTTTTGTAGATGGAAGTACTTAGCAAATTCCTTCCTATCTACAGTTTCTGACGTAGGGAGCTGTCTGGTCTGATTAGCTCACGAGGGAGCCACATACGTACGTGGCTTTGGTTTGAGGGGTGGATGCCTGATCCTGGTCCTAAGCTTTGCTACATACCTGGGCGTTTCCGACTAATGACGCCACTGTAATTTGTTCTGCTCCCTAGGATTGTGTGGTAACGATGTATTTATAGAGCGATGAACTGAATCCTGAACAATGATTTCGATGCTGTGAAACAGACTGCTGTGAAGTGTTGACGCAGTGAAAGAGTTCCTGTGAAAGGACTGTTTGGGACGGAACCTGAATCGATTATTTCTATTGAACAGTGGACGTTGAACATTTATCTCTGTCTTCTGTGTTTGTTGATCAGTTGGATGAAAAATGAACTGAGGATATCTGATTAATTATAAATATTTAAATATACTATTTTGTTTGCAGATGTGGATGAGGTGACTGAATGGAAGGTTGTGTGTGATTGGGGAAAACACATAGAACACGCACCTATACACACGTTTGCATAATATCTCTAGTCGACTCTCATTCTCTTATCAGTCACTCATAACCCAACATCTGTAACACCATACACATGGCACCTGTGACGTTAGTGTATATGGAATTCGTTCCGAGTGCGGAGACGTCATCCTGAGAAACTGAAACTGTTTGTTTGCTTGTTCGTTCGTTCGTTCCGATTATTTGTCCTTTCTTTCTTTTTCTTCTTTCATTCTTTATTCCTTTCTTTCTGTATCTATTTCCTTCCTTCCTTTCTTTGTTCCCATCTTTCTTTCTTTCCTTCCTTCCTTCCTTTCTGTCTTTCTTTCTTTGTTCTGATTTTTCTCGAATGCTGTTCCTCCGCTGTGCAGTTGGCATGTTTGCTGCACAGTCTGCATACCCCGTAGGAGGAGGACACGCATGATGATGTTTTTATGTCTTTCATTTCCTCAACACTGACATAACTTACATGACATCAAACCTGCATGATCGATGTCTTGTCTGTGCATGCACACGTTGAGGATTTAGGCACGAACAGGTCTGCGTACATGTTGATCTGGGGAATTGGAAAAATCTCCAGCCTTTGCTCAGCAGGTGGGAGATACTCAGACATCATCCAACCCAGATCTTTCGAATAAAAATTTAACGTCATACCCACTTGACTAACGCACCCGTCTCACAGCCTTTGATGTTGTCATTGTTATTGTTGCTTAAAGCCCAGCCGACTGCGTACAACCATATCAGGGCTATAAACGTTTCAAAACATACAAAACTTCAACAGGAAGAAAAAAGAAAAGAAAAGAAATTACACATCAATGCAGTCGCGCAGATAATCTAAGGAAATGCCCCTGGCGTTGACCACTACGTCCAATTTATCGCACAGGGGATTTAAAAAAGCATCTGAATACAAATATAAGCGTACCTTAAGACTCCAAAACATATATAAAAACAGGCATAAATTACCTAAAATTGCTTCCGCATATCTCATCTCCCTAGAGCCAAAAATGCACTTAATACATGTACCCAATTATCAATCCTAAGAAAAAGTACGCAAGACGTTGTCGAGCATATACCGGTGAATGGACCAGCAAGACAGAAAATGGACCAGCAAGGCAGAAAAAAAATGACAGGAAAAAATGACAGAAAGCAAAGGAACAAGGCAGAAACAGAGTGTGATAGAAAAGAGGAAATTTCTAGCACAGAATGTCCAGAAGGTAGGGATACTGTTTATACTGAAAGAGCCCCCACAGGGGCTGAATGCATGATCTAGACAGTAAGCTATTTCCAACTATCGTCTCATCCAGCAATGTAACTCAAAGTCATACACAACTCAGGCAGCCAGTGATAAGACAGAGGTCATTTTCTGTCTGCTCAGGGAATCAAACTCAGTACTTCCAGTGTCCAAGGCAAACGGTCTGACCACTAGGCCAAAACAAAGGCATCTCCACCAACCCCCAATCCCCCAAAAATCATTGAAGTTTATGGCGTGGAAGAGGGCTGGACAAGAGGAACAGAACTTTGAAAACAATTAAAATTGCGGATAGCAAAGATTGACCAATTTCTGTGCGGGTTCGGACAAGAGCAGCTCATTTCCATAGAAATTAAATCCACGGAGACTAACTCTATCTTTGTGTCTGTCTCTCTCTGTCTCTGTCTCTGTCTGCCTGTCTTGTCTCTGTCTGCTCTGCTCTCTCTCTCTCTCTCTCCTCTCTCTCTCTCTCTCTCTCTCTCTCTCTCTCTCTCTCCTCTCTCTCTCTCTTCAAGATGTAACTCTCTCCCCTCCTCCTCTCCTTCTGTCAAGATGCTCACACACACACACACAACACACACACACAACACACACACACACACACAAACACACACACACACACACACACACATACACACACACACACACACACACACACACACATCACCATCACAACACACACTCTCATCACTCACCTCATCTCCCCTCTCTCCCTCTCTCTCTATCTCTCTCCTCTCTCTCTCTTCTCTCTCTCTCTCTCCTCTGGCTTTCTGTCTCGTGTCTGCGCTCTCTCTCTCTCTCTCTCTCTCTCTCTCTTCTCTCTCTCTCTCTCTCACTCTGCTTTCTGTCTGCTGTCTGCGCTCGCTCTCTCTCTCTCTCTCTCTCTCTCTCTCTCTCTCTGTTTTCTCTGAACTACTCGTCAAGCTTTATGAAAATGGCTAAAAAGAGAAAGAAGTAATTGGGCCTCTCAAATGAAATTGCTTCTTTGTCGTGTGAGCCACCCTTTGCATGTTCCATTCGAATTTCGAAATTGGAAATGCAATAACATGAAAGGCATTCCATATAAAATTACAGGAAAGGTCACACATGACACACACGACGCACTCTAATCACTGTCAACGAACAAACAAACAAACAAATAATAATATTATACAAGATTTGGATAAAGGTGATCGTTTTGCAATCAGAAAAATACTTGAATTTATCGTATAGCATATCTTGACGCATCTTTTGAAGTGTGTTGCTTGATAAATTGGTCTGTGGGTGTGTTGTTGTTGTTGTTGATGTTGTTGTTGTTGTTGTTGTTGTGATGTTGATGTTGTTGTTGTTTGTGTTGGTTGTCGGTTGGACTGGTCAGGTTTGTTTTGTTTTGTTTTGTTTTGTTTTGTTTGTTTTCATATCTGCTTGCTGGTCCATACGTATGACTGACTGACCGGCTGGCTGGCTGGCTGGCTGGCTGGCTGGCTGGCTGGCTGGCTGGCTGGTTGGCGGGCTATTATTTTTTATGAACATTATTATAATTATTACTGTTACTGTTGTTATCATTATTATATTCTCATAACTATCATTATCATCATCATTATTATTACATCACCATTATTGTTATTAATATTATTATTGTTATAGTAATAGTAGTAGTAGTAGTAGTAGTAGGATTATAATCATCATGGTTAGTAGTGTTTAAAGCTCAGCCGATTGCTCAGTGCCATGCCAATGTTACAATCCTCTCAAATATAACATACACATATAAACATGTAGTTGACTTCGGGGGAAAAAAAACCTTCCCCCCTGCCCCGAGGAGAAAGTTAAGTAAACATATCATAGCACTGACACAAATAATCTAAAGATATGCCTCTGGCTGGCGTTGGCATTCTGTCAATGTATCACCAGAGGATACTAGAACAATCTGAAGACAAATGCATAATCAACAACAAAGCGCACAAAACATTTTCAAAACAAATACCCCATAGTACTAACCACACCACTAAAAACGTTCACATTTCCTTGAACTAAAAATATAATCAATATACGAGAACTAAAAGTGCAATTAATATATTACCGAATTATCAATCCTAATAGAAAATAATTATGGAAAGTTTTTTTTTATGAGGAAAGAGAAATTAGAGCACCTAGTCACAACAGGAAAGCTGGAGGGAAGGAGAGCACCAAGCAGACCCAGGGAGAAAATATTGGATGGATTTGCGCAGTGGATGAAGACAGACAGGCTGGGAGAAGTACTAGCAGCGACAAAGGATAGATTGCTATGGAGGGCCATGATAGCCAACGCCGTGCAGCATGGAGCATGATCATGATCATGATGATGATGATGATGATGATGATGATGATGATGATGATGATGTAAGTCTTTATGAATAGCACAAAGACGAATGAACCAGAAAGGCAGAAAGGAAGAACGCAGAAAGCCGAATGAGCATGTAAGAAACAAGAGAATGACAACAACAACAAACAACAAAAAACGAGGAAATTTCCAGCATATAGCATAGGGGACACTATTTATACTGAAAGAGCGCCGGCACCCCACGGGAGGAAATCACACAACAAGGCCATCCTTCACTACAAATGGATGATTAAGTTATCGTTATTTTTGTTTAAAGCCCAGCCGACTACGTAGAGGCATATCAGAGGTATAATTATTTCAAAACACACAATACTTCAACAGCCACAAAAGGAAAAGAAAATTAAGTACACGTATCAATAATGCATTCGCGTACATAATCTAAGGACATGCCCCTGGCGTTGACCACTCCGTCCAATTTATCACACAGGGGATTTAAAAAAAACGAATACAAATTGAAACATAACTGAGAACACTAAAACATATAAAAACAGGCCTAACTTACCTAAAATTGCTTCCGCATATCTCATTTCCCTACAGCCAAAAATGCACTTAGTACATGTACCCAACAATCAATCCTAAGAAAAAAGTACGTAGACTTTATCGAACACATACAGGTGAATGGACCAGCAAGGTACAAAATGATAGGAAGAAATGACAGAAAGCAACCGAGGAAGAAAGACACAAAGACAGTGACAGGTAAGATGAAATTTCTAACACAGAATTTCCAGAAGGTGGGAATACTACTTATACTGAAAGAGCCCCTGGCATCCCCATGGGGAAGAAGATGAATAAGTGATGGCCGTCTTATTTACTTACGCAGAGACAAAACAATAAACCCCCCTCACACACACACACACACACACACACACACACACACACACACACACACACACACACACACACACACACACACACAAAAACATATTCTGCTGGAACTGAATTTGTACTATTATTCTCCAAAGTTCAATCTTTTGTCTTCAATGCCGGAGGCTGCTGTGTGCATTGACTGATCAATAAGTCAAAAGGTGCAAATGCGCCAACTGTTGCTGTTTTAATGCTGGAACACATATTGCTGGTGTTAATGTCTTCATTGTTCTCTGTGTATGTTGTGCGGAAGGGGGGGGGGAAGGAGGAATGGGAGAAAGAGGAGGAAGTGAAACGTGATGGATGAAGGAGGATCTATATGTATATATATAGAGATATATATATATATATATATAATAGATAGATAGATAATAGAGAGAAAGAGAGAAGATAGATAGATAGAGAAATAGAGAAGAAGATAGATAGATAGATAGATAGATAGATAGACAGATAGAAAGATAGAAGATAGAGATAGAAGAAGAGATAGAAGATAGAGATAGAGAGAGAGAGAAGATAGAGATAGATAGATAGATAGATAGATAGATAGATAGATAGATAGATAGATAGATAGATAGATAGATAGATAGATAGATACACACACGTCTCTGACACTGTGAGGAGATTGTGTGTGGGGGTTTGTGTGTGTGTGTGTGTGTGTGTGTGTGTGTGTGTGTGTGTGTGTGTGTGTGTGTGTGTGTGTGGAGACAGACAGACAGACAGACGGATACAGGATGACAACTTGGATCAAGGGTTACACGCTGAGCAGACTGAGTTAATCTTACTTCAGCACATCTCTCTCTCTCCCTCTCTCTCTCTCTCTCTCTCTCTCTCTCTCTGTGGTGCGTGTGTTTGTGTGTGTAAGTGTGTGTGTGTGTGTGTGTGTGTGTGTGTGTGTGTGGTGTGTGTGTGTGTGTGTGTGTGTGTGATGTGTGTGTGTGAGAGAGAGAGAGAGAGAGAGATACAGGATGACAACTCGGATCAATGGTCACACGCCAAACAGACTGAGTTTATCCTAGCTCAGCATATTTTTCTCCTCTCTCTCTCTCTCTCTCCTCTCTCTCTCTCTCTCTCTCTCTCTCTCTCTCTCTCTCTCTCTCTCTGTCTGTCTGTCTGTCTGTATGTGTGTGTTTCTGTGTGTGTAGAAAGAATGCGCGCGCGTGTGAGAGATGTACTTGCAGCGACAAGGGATAGATTCGTATGGAGGGCCATGATCGCCAAAGTCACGCGGCAGAAAACAGGAAGATGATGATGATGATGATGGTGATGATGATGATGATGATGATGATACACACGAAGGTGGTTTAGATACTGGCAGGTCTGCACACATGTTGACTTGAAAGATCGGGGGGAAAATATCCACACCTTACTTGGTAAAGCAAAGGTGTTTAAATCGAATCGAACCCAGGACCTTCCAATGAGAAGTCAAGTACCGACGGTTAACCACCTGACTACCGCGCATGTCTACTTATTTTTCTGTTATTTTTGTTCAAAGCCCAGCCGACTGTGTAGAGCCACATCAGGGTTATTACCCGTTTCAAAACATACTACTTCAACAAGGAAAAAGAGAAATGGCCCTGGCGTTGACCATTCCATCCAAGTCATCACACAGTGGATCTAAAAAAAAATACCTGACAACAAATTTAAACAGAAGTAAGGACACTAAAATAGATATAAAATCGGGGCCTAAATTACCTAAAATTACTTCCGCATATCTCATTTCTATCGAGACAAAAATGTGCTTAATAAATGTACCCAATTATTAATCCTAAAAGAAAGTACGTAAGACTTTATCGAACACATACAGGTAAATGGACCAGCAAGGCAGAAAATGATAGGAAAAATGACAGAAAGTAAAGGAACAAGGCAGAAACAAAGACAGTGAAAGAAAAGAGGAAATTTCTAGCACAGAATTTTCCGAAGGTGATGATGTTATTTAATAATTGTGACCTCCCACCACGAAATCAGTCTTAACTAGCATTTTGGGCATTTTGAGATATACATATCATTGGAAGGTGTACATTCTGCTGATTATTTTGGTACTTGAATAAAGCTTGTACTCAAAAAAATGTAAAAGTTATGTACGTTTAAAGTCATTAAGTTGTATGACGGACATTTTGAGAAAACGGCCTCTAAAGTTTCTGTGTGCTCTCCTACACATTTTCCTTAAATTTCTTTATTTGGTGGCTTTGACCCAGTTTGTTTCTAATTTTTGCTGTCATTATCTGAAAGGTGCACCAAAGAGCTTTCCATCAGTATATGCGGGTACTGTGCAGATTACTGTTCATAATAAGAGACAAAAATAAGTTCTTTTGATAGGAAATTACATTCTTTCTGTTGCGATCAGTGCAGTAAAATACCATTTTAAATTGATTGATAATATTTTTTCAAGAAAAAAATTTCTGTGGCGGATAGATTATAGTCTACAGATATCAAATTTGAGAAAAAGTCAAAACACCCCAGATAGACCCTCAGTCACCTTTTCAGCTCCTTGTGCTGTTCGACTGACCGCGAGTTAAGACTGAATTGGAGGTGGGAGGTCACAATTTATACTGAAAAAGTCCCCGGCATCCCTACAGGGGACCCAAAAGATTAACACGCGCATGTTGGGTTCTGGTATTCCGCGTACGTATACTCACGAAGATGGTTTAGATACTGGCAGATCTGTACACATGTTGACTTAAAAGATCGGGAAAAAAAATATCCACACTATACTTGGTAAGGCAAAGGTGTCTAAGTCGGATCGAACCCACGACCTTCTAATGAGAAGTCCCGACGTTTAACCGCTTCACTACCGCGCACGTCCAAAGTCTGTCCATTCCGCCAAATATGAAACTCCAAGCCTCTAGCATCAAAGGCAAGAAGTTCTCTATTACACTCTCGGCGAGAATCACACACAAGTAAAAAAGATCCATCAATGCTTTTGGCCATCAAGAGAGCTGAATGGTGAAGACGTGACTCAAAACACTTTGACCATGGCTGGTGGACATAACTTGCCCATTTCGTGTGAGGTCATAAACAGACGTAAGGCAGTTCATCTCCATCACTTTGATCAAATTTGATCCCTCCACCTCCTGCCTCCTTCCCTCCCTCCCTCCTTCCCTCTCTCTCTCTCTCTCTCTCTCTCTCTCTTTCTACGTCTATCCGTCTGTATGTCGCACCCCCCCTATCTCTTTCACTTTTTTCTTTTTCTCTGTGTCTGCCTGCCTGCCTGCCCCCTCCCCCCTCTCTCTCTATTTCGTCGTTTGCCCCCCACGCTCTCTGTCTCTCCCTCCTTCTCTCTCTCTCTCTTATCTATCT
>CM060312.1:69458236-69463236 GCA_030674185.1 Monoplex corrugatus | reverse complement strand
TGTCCAGTCATTACTCTCCAGTGACCAGGACAAGCCCAGTCTCACCCTAACGGACGAAAGGACAAGAACGATCGTGGACATTAGGGCGTAGGAGTCACTGACCGACACACGGATCAGACTACAGAAATAAAAGCTGACAAGAAACACCTTAGGGTGTTAGATGGGACCCAGACCAACAATACCTCACCACTAACAAGAAAACCACCTTCCAGTTCCCGACGCCCGACAGTACGGTATGGGACCCAGAGGAACACTACCTTATCACTAACTGGAAAATCACCTTCCAGTTCCGGACATCCGAGGATGCGGAATGGGACCCAGAGGAACAATACCTCACCACTAACTAGAAAACCACCTTCCAGTTCCTGACACCCAAGGATGCGGGATGGGACCCAGAGGAACAATACCTCGCCATTGACTGTACACAAGAAGATCACGATAAAGAAGATTAGGAAAAGACAGGCAACATTTATAGGCCATTTTTTTTAGGAAGGGGGTATTAAAGCACCTGGTCACAACAAGAAAGCAGGAGGGAAAGAGAGCACCAGGTAGACCCAGGGACAATATATTGGAGGGACTTGCAGGGTGGCTGAGGACAGAGAGGGTGGAAGATGTGCTTGCGGCAACAAGGAATAGATATGTATGGAGGGCCATGATCGCCAACACCTTGCAGCAGGGCACATGATGATGATGATAACTGTAGAATCACCTTCCAGTTCCCAACACCCGACGGTACGGGATGGGACCCAGAGGAACAATACCTCACCACTGACTGGACAACCACCTTCCAGCTCTCAACGTCACACGGTAGCCATTTCATCAAGCAAAGTGAGGTGGGGGGGGGGAGGGGGAAGGTCTGTCTATGCCAAACCTAGACCTAGTTGCAAAGTAAAATAAGTTGTGTCTGGAACATCTTGTCTGGTGGCTATTGCGATCGTACGATCACCCTCTTGTGATTGTGGTAAATCAACCTAGGCAGCTTCCGACCGCTTTTGTTATTTCTTTGTTTAAAAACCCAGCCGACTGCGTAGAGCCATGTCAGGGCTATAACCATTTCAACACACACACACACAATACTTCAGCAAGAGAAATGAAAAGAAAAAATAAGTACACATTTGAAAGCTTTCACGCATATAATCTAAGGAGACGCCTCTGGCGTTGACCACTCAATTTATGACACAGGGGGTTTAGAAAACAGCTTCATCATCATCATCATCATCATCATACGTCGAGTGCCCTACCGCATGGCGTGGCGATCATGGCCCTCCATATGTATCTGTCCCTTGCTGCCACAAGCACTTCTTCCACCCTCTCCGACCTCAGCCACCCTGCAAGTCCGTCGAATATTTTCTCCCTGGGTCTACCTGGTGCTCTTTCCCTCCAGCTTTCCTGTTGTGACCAAGTGCTCTAATTCCCCTTGCCTCATAAAATGACCTATAAATGTTGCCTGTCTTTTCCTAATCTTCCTAATGAATGATCTTTTTGTGTCTGCGTCCATCAGGACTGTCTCGTTTGATTTCTTTGCTGTCCATGGAACTCTCAACACTCTTCTTAGAAACCAAACCACATCTCGGCTGCCTCAATCTTGTTCTGGCTTTCCATGTTGACTGTCCACGCCTCACAACCGTATAACATTATCGGTTCTATATAACATTCAAGAACTCTCTTCCTAATGTTAGTCATGGCCAGAAAAAAACAAAAAAATTGCCTCAATACACATTTAAACATAACCAAGGACACTGTGTGTCGGGACCATCTAGTAAGGGAAGAACAGCTGGCAGGCAGCTGGGCGAGCTGGTGGCTGGAGCAGGCTGCCCAACAGAGAGATGAAGGCCCAGATTAAGGCAAAGGGAGAAGGAGGGGTCTTGGTCTGTTAGCTGGGCTGGACCTGGTTAGTGCGTGTTGTGTGGCTGTGTTCTGAGACTATAGTAAAGGGAAAGGAATTGGCAGCTATGCGAGCTGGTGGCAAGGCGGGCTGCCAGAAAGAGAGATGAAGGTCCAGAGTGGGTCGAGAGAGGGGTCATTCGTTCTGTCTTGGTTCGGCGGCTGGGCTGGAGCTGGATGGTGTGTGTTGTGTGGATATGTGTCAGGGTTTGTCATCTCCCCATCTTGCCATCAGGTTTCTAAACAAGGTAACTGATGACTGGGTCCGAATGGTTCACGCAGCGCATGGACAGCGCCCCCCCCCCCTCCCTCCCGCCAGTTTGTGTGATAAATTGGCTGTCGAGTGGGTCCAGTGATTGGGAGATGTTTTGTCTGGAAAGTGGTGAGGCATTGATGCTCTGGGTCCCATCCGCACCCTCGGGTGTGTTTCGTGTTAACTCTGGGGTTTGTAATTCAGCTTGAAAATAAGTTAACTGACGATTGGGAATCCAAAACAAGTGCAAATGCCCGCGTTCAAGAAAACAGGAACCAGAAAAACACGAAAATAGAACCACAACGCGTATTTAGTACAAGACAAGACAGGTGCAAATTTTCGGCCAACTGGCCTTTGTCAAGCTTGAATGTAAGATCACAAACAAACACCAAATACAAAATTAGGAGAAAAAGACTGAAACTTCCCTGCTGCTTCGTCCAGTGGGAGAAGAGGACTAAAATCATTGTGTGGCTATGTCCCAGGGTTTGTCATTTTCCCCACCTTGCAATCAGGTTTCTAAACAAGGTAACTGATGACTGGGTCCGAATAGGTCATGCAGCACATGGACAGCGCTCCCCCCTCACTCCCCGATTGGGTCCGAACTGGTCATGCAGCGCACGGAAGATTCCCTCCTTCCCCCTCCCCTTTGCTTGATGAAGTGTGGCGTCGAGAGCTGAAAAGTGATTCTCCAGTCAGTGGTGAAGCATTATTGCTGTGGGTCCCCTCCAGCACTTTCTGATGCTTCTCCTTAACAAAATGGTACGTAAGGCTGTGAGAACAGCAGTCTGTCTCCTTGTTCCATAGTTAGCTCATGTTAGGCTGTACTGCGGTGTCAAATGGCAGACATGATGCGTCTAGTGTGTCGGCTAGTGACTGCCTGCTTGTCACCTCTCACTTTCAGCCTGCACCGCTGGCTAGCACTGCTGCTTGCAGCTATGCGAAAAGGCGAGCAAAATGCGTAAGAAGATCATTACTCAAGAAGATCATTCAGACACAAGAAGATCATTTATAAGGAACATTAGGAAAAAGACAGGCAATATTTATAGGCCATTTTATGAGGAAAGGGTATTTGGAGCACCTGGTCACAACAGGAAAGCTGGAGGGAAAGAGAGCACCAGGTTGACCCAGGGAGAAGATATTGGACGGACTTGCAGAGTGGCTGAAGACAAAGAGGGTGGAAGAGGTGCTTGAGGTAACAAGGGATAGAAACAGATGGAAGGCCATGATCGCCGACGCCATGTGGCAAGGCACTTGATGATGATGATGAAGCTGTACTGCAAGGCAACTTTGCGCCATTTAGTTCTTCTACCGGGCATCTGATATCTTGAGTTCAATCCCAGCCCGCAACTTACCTGCCATCTAATGTCCAGTACACTATTCTTAAAGCGTTACTTTGCCGAACGTGACAGAATAGCTCGTATATTCACAGTCTGTTGCAAGCAAAATCAAATTTTTGTGTTAGTTATCCTTTTTCTTTCATTACTTATTTCATTGATTAGCAAAGGAAAATAGGTTATATTATGACTGTATTAATCCCTCTTTTTTATTAGTAGCCACATTGATCAGCAATGGAAAATCGGTTTTATTATGACAATATTAATTCTTTTTTCATTGGTTGTAAGATCACTTAGCAAACAGAATACGTTGTATTAGGACAGTATTAATGCCTCTGTTTATATTAGTCATTATATGAATAAGCAAAGGGAAATAGATTTTATTATGACAGTATTAAAGCCTCTTTTTTATCGGTTATTATATTAAATAACAAAATGACATAGGTTTTTTATTACGGTAATAGTATGCCACTTTTTATACGGTACGTTATTACATCAATTAGCAAACGGACAAAGGCTTTTTTCTGATTTTTCATTATGTGTATTAATGCCATTTGTTTACTGGTTAATATATCAATTAGCAAAAAGACAAAACTTTTATTATGATAGCATTAATACTGCTTTTTTTTTTTTGTTGGTCATTGTATCAATCAACAAAGGGAAATAAGTTTCGTTATGACAGTGTTAATGCTTCCCCTTTTGTTGCTCTACACACCAATAGCATCATAACAGGCAGACTGGACATTGGTGCTGTAAATACCTCAGCACTGAGACACCTCACTGTGTTTACTTATATACATCTGACTGTGTTTATTTATATCACTTATTATATATACTCTCCTAGTCATTCATCAAGAGGCTTTGCTTTATCAGCTTTCCCATTTTGTTGTTGTTGTTGTTGTTGTTGTTGTGTGTGTGTGTGTGTGTGTGTGTGTGTGTGTGTGTGTGTGTGTGTGTGTGTGTGTGTGTGTGTGTTGTGTGTGTGTGTGTGTGTGTGTGTGTGTGTGTGTGTGTGTGTGAGTTGCGTTTTTATTATGCCTACATTGTTTTGTCCATACTATGCAGGAGGTGCATTGCTGCAACAGTCTGTATAGTACGTATTTGGTGGGCGTGCATGCTGTGTGTTTTCATGTTTTCATAAGTCACTGAAAACTGACAACGATTTACATGATCTTTAACGTGCATGCTTTGAGAATGAGTGGCAGAATGGTTCAGACGTTTGCCTGCCAGTAACTAAACTCCAGATTCTAGGGTTCGTTTCCCCTTTGACGCCTCGACTTTTCTCCTCACTTTGACCGGAAAATCGAACTGAATATCCAGACCTTCGGAAGGGGACGAAAAAAGAATCCGACTCGTGTGCCTTCTGGACTGCGCACGTTAAAGATCCTCCGGCAGTTGAAAATCGTGAAAAGCAGGGCTTTCGCCTGGGTGCCCTGGTATAAAACATTGGAGAGATAGGTTCCTTTCCCAGGTACCTGTCCTTGAAGACCAATTAGCCTTGTTTCTTTTCTAAAGTCTTGGTCAAAACA
>CM060312.1:69440736-69448236 GCA_030674185.1 Monoplex corrugatus | reverse complement strand
CTAGAGCCAAAAATGCGCTATATATATGTACCCAATTATCATTCTTAAGAGAACGTACGTAAGACTTTATCGAACACATACAGGTGAATGGACCAGCATGGCAGAAAATGATAGAAAGGAATAACAGAAAGCAAAAGAGGAAGAAAGAAAGAAACAGTGACAGAAAAGAGGAAATTTCTAGCCAAATTTCCAGCAGGTGGGGATACTATTTATACTGAAAAGCCCTCGGCGTCCTCACGGGGTTGTGTTGCAGACCTGTTAGTGCCGGAAAACCTGTATGTGTATATATTACGCAGGACAACAAGTGTATACTTGAAAGATTCTATAGTTATGTCAATGTTCGGTGGCCTTTCAGTAACATGTATAACATAGTATAACATACAGACTAGGTAGAACGTATCTAGGTAGGACTCAGGACGCAGCCAGCTCATGGGTTTATGTGCAGGCTTAAAGCTTGTGCCATGATCACCATACGCATGGCACCTGTGACGTTCGTGCATATGGAATTCGTTCCGAGCGCGGAGACGTCGTCTTGAGAAACTGAATCTGAAACAGAAGATGGGAGTATGCAGACTGCGCAGCAGCACACCAGTGTCGGCAAAGCAACGTGCATGCACGCATCCGAGAAAAATCGGAACGCTGCAAAAGAATAGTGTCTACCATCAACTATCAGTTTCTGTGATCCGTCAATAGATAGTACATACGTTGAGAGGCGTGGACAGTCAACAAGCAAAGCCAGAACAAGATTGAGGCAGCCAAGATGTGGTTTCTAGTAGAATGTTAAGAGTTCTATGGACAGCAAAGAAAATAAACGAGGCAGTCTTAATGGAGGCAGAAACAGGAAGATCACTGATAGGAAAGATTAGGGAAAGACAGGTAACATTTATAGGCCACTTTATGAGGAAAGGGGAATTAGAGCACCTGGTCACAACAGGAAAGCTGGAGGGAAGGACAGCACCAGGTAGATTCAGAGAAAAAATATTGGACGGACTTGCAGGGTGGCTGAGGACAGAGAGAGTGGAAGTTGTGCTTGTGGCAACAAGGGATAGATACATATGGAGGGCCATTATCGCAAACGCCATGAAGCAGGGCACATGATGATGATGATGATGATGATGGGTTTATGATGATGATGTCTGTATGGAAGACAGCCACAGATGTTCGTGTAGGGACGACTGAAGCAAGAACACCACAACAAGGGAAGACCACTGAAGCTATAAAAGGACAGGCTTTCTCCTTACAGCTGGCTGGATGGCTCCCGTAACACAACCATGGGTTCAAGACTTCCCGTGTCTCGAGTTCAAACCCAGCCAGCAACACAGTTTTAGTTTCAATTTCACGGCCTGTCAACAGGCCACTGGAGAGAGAGAGAGAGAGAGAGAGAGAGAGAGAGAGAGAGACAGAGAGACAGAGAGACAGAGAGACAGAGAGAAAAGAGAGAGGGACAGACAGACAGACAGAGACAGAGAGAAAGAGAGAGGGAGATGGACAGACAGGCCACTGGAACACAGCAACAAAACAGACACAGCACATAAAAACAGACACAGCACCATAAAAACAGACACAGCACCATAAAAACAGACACAGCACATAAAAACAGACACAGCAACATAAAAACAGCACAGCAACATAAAAACATACACAGCACATAAAAACATACACAGCACCCATAAAAACAGACACAGCATAAAAAAACAACTAAACAGCACCATAAAAACAGACACAGCACTATAAAAACAGACACAGCACTATAAAAACAGACACAGCACATAAAAACAGACACAGCACATAAAAACAGACACAGCAACTAAATACAACACAGCAACAAATAAACAGACACAGCACTATAAAAACAGACACAGCACTATAAAAACAGACACAGCAACATAAAAACAGACACAGCATATAAAAACAGACACAGCACTATAAAAACAGACACTGCACTATAAAAAACAGACACAGCACATAAAACACATAAACAGCACCATATAAAAACAGACACAGCACTATAAAAACAGTACACAGCACTATAAAAAAGACACAGCACTATAAAAACAGACACAGCAACATAAAAACAGACACAGCACTAACACCATAAAAAAACCATAAAACAACACAGCACTATAAAAACAGACGACAGCAACTATAAAAACAGACACAGCACTATAAAAACAGACACACAGCACATAAAAACAGACACAGCACTATAAAAACATACACAGCACTATAAAAACAGACACAGCACTATAAAAACAGACACAGCACTATAAAAACAGACACAGCACTATAAAAAGACACAGCACCATAAAAACAAACACAGCACTATAAAAAAACAGAAAAAACACAGCACCATAAAAACAGACACAGCACATAAAAACAGACACAGCACTATAAAAACATACACAGCACATAAAAACAGACACAGCACTATAAAAACAGACACAGCACTATAAAAACAGACACAGCACATAAAAACAGACACAAAGCACCATAAAAAACATACACAGCACTATAAAAACATACACAGCACTATAAAAACAGACACAGCACATAAAAACAGACACAGCACATAAAAACATACAACAGCACACCTATAAAAACAGACACAGCACTATAAAAACAGACACAGCACATAAAAACAGACACAGCACTATAAAAACAGACACAGCACCAACTAAAAACAGACACAGCACTATAAAAACACACAGCACTATAAAAACAGACACAGCACTATAAAAACAGACACAGCACATAAAAACAGATACACAGCACCTATAAAAAACAACACAGCACTATAAAAACATACACAGCACTATAAAAACAGACACAGCACATAAAAACAGACACAGCACCATAAAAACAGACACAGCACATAAAAACAGACACAGCACATAAAAACAGACACAGCACTATAAAAACAGACACAGCACTATAAAAACAGACACAGCACTATAAAAACAGACACAGCACATAAAAAACAGTAACACAGCACTATAAAACAGACACAGCACTATAAAAACAGACACAGCACTATAAAAACAGACACAGCACATAAAAACAACACAGCACCATAATAAAAACAAACACAGCACTATAAAAACAGACACAGCACCATAAAAACAGACACAGCACATAAAAAACATGACACAGCACATAAAAACAGACACAGCACTATAAAAACAGACACAGCACTATAAAAACAGACACAGCACCATAAAAACATACACAGCACTATAAAAACAGACACAGCACTATAAAAACAGACACAGCACTATAAAAACAGACACAGCACTATAAAAACAGACACAGCACTATAAAAACAGACACAGCACCATAAAAACAGACACAGCACTATAAAAACAGACACAGCACTATAAAAACAGACACAGCACTATAAAAACAGACACAGCACATAAAAACAGACACAGCAACATAAAAACAGACACAGCACTATAAAAACAGACACAGCACCATAAAAAACAACAGCACTATAAAAACAGACACAGCACCATAAAAACAGACACAGCACTATAAAAACATACACAGCACTATAAAAACAGACACAGCACTATAAAAACAGACACAGCACTATAAAAAACAGACAGCACCATAAAAAACAACACAGCACCATAAAAACAGACACAGCACTATAAAAACAGACACAGCACATAAAAACAGACACAGCACTATAAAAACAGACACAGCACATAAAAACAGACACGCAACATAAAAACAGACACAGCACCATAAAAACAGACAGCACTATAAAAACAGACAGCACCATAAAAACAGACACAGCACTATAAAAACAGACACAGCACATAAAAACAGACACAGCATATAAAAACATACACAGCACATAAAAACAGACACAGCACTATAAAAACAGACAGCACTATAAAAACAGACACAGCACTATAAAAACAGACAAGCACTATAAAAACAGAACAGCCATAAAAACAGACACAGCAATATAAAAACAGACAGCACTCATAAAACAGACACAGCACTATAAAAACAGACACAGCACCATAAAAACAGACACAGCACATAAAAACAGACACAGCACTATAAAAACAACACAGCACTATAAAAACAGACACAGCACTATAAAAACAGACAGCACCATAAAAACAGACACACATAAAAACAGCAGCACCATAAAAACAGACAGCACCATAAAAACAAAGCACCATAAAACAACACAACACCATAAAAACATACAGCACCATAAAAACATAAAGCACCATAAAAACAAAAGCACCAAAAAACAGACAAAGCAACCATAAAAAACAAGCACATTAAAAACAGACACAACAACATAAACACAGACACAGCAACATAAAAACCTGTTGGCTTGCCCATCAAACTGCTTCAATCGCTTCGGGTGGAGTCAGCTTACTGTTTCATACAGGCCCTGTTTCTCTCCCCTTCCTTTCATTTTCAATTCCTTGCCAGTGCAGAACATAGTTTTGCGCAGGACCAAGGAGTCTGCCAGGTAACAGAGGGCAGACAAGGTGGACCCGGCTGCCTTGGTATAAAACATTGGAGAGATAGGCTGATTTCCCAGGCCCCACCCCTAGAAGATCAATTAGCCTTCTTGGCTTTCGGAAGTCTTGGTAAAACAAAATGTGAATATGAATATGAATTGAAGCGAGGAGGAGGGGATGGACGCCACCCTCGTGTTATAGTCCGGGAAAAGTTGAAGTCTCTACCACCTCACTCCCCTACGACCGCCGGGTTATGGAACTAGCTAAATAGGACTTCAGGACCTGGTCAGCTCGTGGGTTTATGTGCAGGCTTTAAGGCTTGCGCCGTGAGCATTCTGGAACGTCTCCATCACATGGCACCGGTGATGTTAGTGCATATGGAATTCATTCTGAGCGCGAAGACGTCATCCTGAGAAACTGGAACTGAAATTGAAACTGAAGACTAGGTGGAGCGTATATGGATTTGTCCTGATGCGAAGAATCCCTCTTAAATGCGCCACTCCAAACTTCAAAAAGTGTTGATGAATTTGATTTTACGCGTCTGCAAAGTGGTCCCTACGCAGTTGATCGATTGACAGTCTGCCTGCCTGCCTGCCTGCCTGCCTGCTGCTGCCTGCCTGCCTGCCTGCCCTGCCTTCTGTCTATCTGTGCATGCGTCAGTGCAGATGATCGCATGATGTGTATCTTTCCATCTGTTCGTCTGTATGAATGATGGACGGATGTTCTGCGTGTCTGTCCCTGTGTGTCTGTGTGGACAAAAGGGATTTTCTGCCTCTGTCCTTTGTGCATCGGGCTCGTTGGTTCTTTTGATAGAGCCATGGACTGAGGATCTGATATCTCGGTTCAGTCCCAGCCCGCAACATTAAAGACTGACAGTTGGCTGACATCGTGTTCGTGGTCCACTGCCTGTCCTGCCAAATAAAGATCTAAGTCTAGTTCCTGTTGGCTGCCATCGTAATGTTTCATGTGGTCCACTGCCTGTTGTGCCCAGATCATGTGTCTAATCTGCTGATGGTGTATACTGTTTACAGATACTGCCGTGGCTGCATGATTTTACCTTATTCTGGTGGTGTCACCGTGGTGTTTCAGAGGTCCACTGGCCTGTTGGTCGTCCATCTGAATGTTTCCATCATTCTGGTGGTGTTAGCTTAGTGTTTCGTACGTCCACTGGCCTGTTCGCTGCTCATATTAAATATAACTATCATTCTGATGGTGTCAGCTTAATGTTTCATAGATCCACTGGCCTGCTGGCTGCCCATCGTAATGTTTCCATCATTCTGGTGGTGTCAGCTTAGTGTTTCATAGGTCCACTGGCCTGTTGGCTGCCCATCGTAATGTTTCCATTATTCTGATGGTGTCAGCTTAGTGTTTCATAGGTCCACTGCCTTTGGTTGCCATCTTAATGTTACCATCATTCTGTGGTGTCAGCTTAGTGTTTCATAGTCCACTGGCCTTTGGCTGTCCATTTGAATGTTTTCGTATTCTGGTGGTGTCAGCTTAGTGTTTCATGGGTCCACTGGCCTGTTGGCTGCCCATCGTAATGTTTCCATCATTCTGGTGTGTCACCGTAGTGTTTCATAGGTCACTGGCTGTTGGCTGCCCATCGTAATGTTTCCATCATTCTGGTGGTGTCAGTTTAGTGTTTCATAGGTCCACTGGCCTGCTGACTGTCCATCTTAATGTACCATAATTCTGATGGTGTCAGCTTAGTGTTACATAGGTCCACTGGCCTGCTGGCTGCCCATCTTAAATGTTTACATCATTCTGGTGGTGTCAGCATAGCGTTTCATAGGTCCACTGGCCTGTTGGCTGCTCATCTTAAATGTTTGCATCATTCTGGTGTGTCAGCATAGCGTTTCATAGGTCCACTGGCCTGTTGGCTGCTCATCTTAAATGTTTGCATCATTCTGGTGGATTCTGCTTAGCGCTTCATAGGCATCTCTCCTTCCCCTCTCCCTCCCCATTTCAAAACCATGCCATCGCATAGGGTTGTGTGTGTGTACGTTTGGGTTTTTTGTTTGTTTGGTGGTTGGTTGGTTTGGTTTGGTTTGGATTTGGGGTTGTTGTTTTTTGTTGTTGTTGTTTTTTTTCAAACTCAGGACATGTGCCAGATAATTGCTGGTAGATTTTGAGTGGAGCGCATATGGAACTGTCCCAATGCGATGATTCCCTCTTGAACAAACTGTAAACTCCATGCGCCTGTGTCACAGACCTGGAGACAGTGATTGAAGACTAGTTCTAACCCACTCCATGAAATGATTGCTTTGCCACGCCACGGGGCTTTATTAATATTTAAAGCCTAGCCGACTGCATGGGAGCCGTATCAGAGCTATAACCACACCAATACACACACACACACACACACACACACACACACACACACACACACACACACACACACACACACACACACACACACACACACACAACATCTCCCTGAAAACAAATCTGGAAAAGAAAATTAAGTACACATATCAATGCATTCGGGCACATAAGCTCAGGATACGCCCCTGGCGTTGACCACTCTGACCAATTTATCACCGGGGGGAGTGGGTTAAAAACAAGCGCATAAGCATAGCTAAGCATACTGAAACATACATAAAACCTGGCCTAGACTGCATAAAACTGTTTCTGCGTGTCACACTTTCTTAGAGCCAAAAATGCAGTATATATATATATATATATATATACTGCATTTTTGGCTCTAAGAAAGTGTAAATATATATATATATATATATATATAAATATATATATATATATATATATATATATATATACGTGCCCAATAATCAATCCAAAATATGGAAGGTTTTATATAACACATACAGGTGAATGGACCAGCAGGGCAGAAAATGATAGGAAGAGATGACACAAAACAAAGGAGCAAAGCAGAAAAAAGAGAGTGACAGAAAAGAGGAAATTTCAAGCACAGAATTTCCAGATGGTGGGGATACTATCCATATTGAAAGAGCCCCCGGCATCCCCACGGGGGGGGGGGGGGGGGGGGGCA
>CM060312.1:69433236-69438236 GCA_030674185.1 Monoplex corrugatus | reverse complement strand
AATTCTCTTAACACATGAAATCACTTATGATAATAATAAGTGCATCTTAATGCATGAAATTATTTATGATAATAACAAATGCATCTTAATGCATGAAATTACTTATAACAATAACAAGTGCATCTTCATGCATGAAATTACTTATAACAATAACAAGGTTGCTAATCTTCATGCATTGACATAATAATAATAACAAGTGCATCTTAATGCATGAAACTACTCATAATAATAAGTGCATCTTAATGTATGGAATTACTTATATAATAATAACAAGCGCATCTTAATGCATGAAATCACTTATAATAATAACAAGTGCATCTTAAGGCATTCAATTATCTATAATAAAGCTTTATATCTAAAACAAAATATTTTGTGAAGATAAATGCGAATCAAACTCCTGAGAGGGCACTGTGGTGTTGTCAAAAAAACAATCCCGGATCTTTACAAATCTAGTTCAGCATATTTTTGCACAAGCTCTTGAAATGATTTATCAAAATGTTTGAAAAGGTCCACTGTTAGTAGAAAAGTTTGAAAACAAACTTACTCATTGCATGTGTGCTAATATCCTTGACTAATTTGTTTCGTCACTGCAGTACGTGATTTACTTCCTTTTTTGATTTGTTTGTTTGTTTTTTGTTTAGTTTGTTTGTTTTTTGTTTTGTCCTTTTCAGTTTATTGATGTATATATATATCTGTAGATGTGATCACAGACACTGATTTGTTGACTATTGTGAAAATACAAATCTGGTTATGTATGAATACATGTTTGGGTAACCTATCCACTTTGATTTGATCATAATATATATATAAGTAATATTTGTATTTGGGGTGCCTGGTCACGGCGGGAAAGCTGGAGGGAAAGGGACACCAGGTAGACCCGGGGAGAAAATGCTGGACGGACTTGCAGGGTGGCTGGGGGCGGGGAGGGTGGGGGAGATGCTAGGGCCGACGAAGATAGGGACAAATGGAAGTCCATGATCGCCAACGCCATGCGGCAGGGCACCTGATGATGATGACTATTTGTAATCTTATAAGTGAAAAGGCTTGATCACAAACATAATGTTGTCATACATTTAGATATTTGATGTTCTTTTCAAATCATTTTCACACACACACACACACACACAACACAACACACACACACAACACACACACACCACACACACAGACGCACCACACACATACATACACACACACACACACACACACACACACACACACACACACCACGCGCGCGTACAGTCAGACACACAACTATACGCACGTACATGCACATACACATACACAAACACATTTGAATATATCATGTATGTTATTCTTAAATGATTTCTATTTATTTTCTGTTCTGGCTGGTTGGTCTGGTCTGGTCTGGTCTGGGTTGGGTTGGTGGTTGGTTGGTTGGTTGGTTGGTTGGTTGGTTGGTGTGGTTGGTTGGTTGGTTGGTTGGTTTTGAGACACACACGCGCGCGTAACAACACACCCCACACACACACACACACACACACACACACACACACACACACACACAAATGACAAATGACAATGTGGCGATGATGCTATATTTTCCAACAGTACACGTTATTGATTGAAAGCCACCTTCCTGTTGCCTGTCTACATATCTGCCAACAGAACTCACAACACGAGACAGACAGACAGACAGACAGACAGAACAAACAGACAGAACAAACAGACAGTCCATTTTTAATGCTCAATGGAACTACAGTATGCCAATGTTTCCCGTAGAAAATGAATATGAATTTGAAGCCAGGGAGAGGGGATGGGTGCCGCCCTCGTGGTGCTGGCCCCGGAAAAAGTTGAGACCTCCGCCACCTCACTCCCCTACGACCCTTGGGTTTATAGAACTATCTAGGTAGGACCTCAGGACCTGGCCAGTTTGTGGATTTATGTGCAGGTTTAATTAAGGCTTGTGCCGTGATCATTCTGGATCGTCTCCATTGCATGGCACCTGTGACGTTAGTGCATATGGAATAAAAATCCATTCCGAGCGCGGAGACGTCATCTTGAGAAACTGAAACTGACACTGAAATGTTTCCCCGTAGAAAACGAGATTTTTTCCATGACATGTTCTTAAATCTTGATGCACAAAATGAAACCTTCACAATTTAGAATATTGTCACATATGTTCTGTATGTTAAGCGTTGTTCGTATGTCAACAATACTTTTTCTACATGTGTACATTGTGTTGTGTTGTTCGTATGTCAACAACACTTTTCCTGTATGTATACATTGTGTTATATGTTGTTCGTATGTCAACAATACTTTTCCTGTATGTATACATTGTGTTATATGTTGTTCGTATGTCAACAATACTTTTCCTGTATGTATACATTGTGTTATATGTTGTTCGTATGTCAACAATACTTTTCCTGTATGTATACATTGTGTTATATGTTGTTCGTATGTCAACAATACTTTTCCTGTATGTATACATTGTGTTATATGTTGTTCGTATGTCAACAATAGTTTTCCTACATGTGTACATTGTGTTATATGTTGTTCGTATGTCAACAATAGTTTTCCTACATGTGTACATTGTGTTATATGTTGTTCGTATGTCAACAATAGTTTTCCCTACATGTGTTACATTGTGTCTATGTGTTCGTATGTCAACAATAGTTTTCCTACATGTGTACATTGTGTTATATGTTGTTCGTATGTCAACAATAGTTTTCCTACATGTGTACATTGTGTTCTATGCTGTTCGTATGTCAACAATAGTTTTCCCATATGTATACATTGTGTTATATGTTGTTCGTATGTCAACAATAGTTTCCCCATATGTATACATTGTGTTATATGTTGTTCGTATGTCAACAATAGTTTCTCCATATGTATACATTGTGTTATATGTTGTTCGTATGTCAACAATAGTTTTCCTACATGTGTACATTGTGTTCTATGCTGTTCGTATGTCAACAATAGTTTTCCTACATGTGTACATTGTGTTCTATGCTGTTCGTATGTCAACAATAGTTTTCCTACATGTGTACATTGTGTTCTATGCTGTTCGTATGTCAACAATAGTTTTCCTACATGTGTACATTGTGTTCTATGTTGTTCGTATGTCAACAATAGTTTTCCTACATGTGTACATTGTGTTCTATGTTGTTCGTATGTCAACAATAGTTTTCCCATATGTATACATTGTGTTATATGCTGTTCGTATGTCAACAATACTTTTCCTACATGTGTACATTGTGTTCTATGTTGTTCGTATGTCAACAATAGTTTTCCCATATGTATACATTGTGTTCTATGTTGTTCGTATGTCAACAATAGTTTTCCTACATGTGTACATTGTGTTATATGTTGTTCGTATGTCAACAATAGTTTTCCCATATGTATACATTGTGTTCTATGTTGTTCGTATGTCAACAATAGTTTTTCCCATATGTATACATTGTGTTATATGTTGTTCGTATGTCAACAATAGTTTTCCCATATGTATACACTGTTGTCATTTCTGTCACCACTTTGTTCGTTGACGTTTCGTTATCGTACATCGAGATAATAATTTGAAAAAAAAACCAATAGAACAGAGAGACACACCCAAAGACAGAGACAGAATGTCAACAGAAACGAAACAAACTTATCCATCCCTAGTCATCGGAGTGCAGTAATCAGCGCATCAGATTAAAGACTTAGAAGGTAGGTTGCCGGTTCGAATCTCAACAATGCTGTTAAAAAAATCAGTAGTTGTTGTTTTTAATCGGCTCTCCAACCAAGCGTTGAGCGTGCTATGGGCTCACTGGGAAGACTGGGACCACAGAGTTGAGTCTCACCCACTTTAAGGATGCGTAATTGAGGGTGCTGCTGAAATGTCCCGATCAACTCAGCAGGTTTGTCCGTATCTCTCGGACCTGGTTAATGGCAATGATATATTTTGAAAAGAAAAGGATGAGCGCAGCCCTGTCACACAGTTTCAACCCCAGATGGAACACCATAACATCATGCTTATAATCCGCATCGTCATACATCATCATCATTATATTGTGAAATACTGTCCAAGATTCTATGACCAGTCAAAGGGCATATATGACAAGACGGCGACAATAAATAAAAAGATAAATAAATAAACAACGTTCGCCGTGGTGTAGTGGTTAGCGCAACGGACTACCGATTGGAAGGTTGTGGGTTCGAATACCTATCAGTCACTTTAAAAAAATTCATTCTGGCATTTTTCGGCTCTAACTGGCTCCTACCCAGAGTTGGGCGTGCTATGGGCTCATTGGGAAGACTGGGACCATACAGTCGAGTCTCGTCTACTTCACGGATGCGTCATTGAGGGTGTTGTTCAAATCTTCTGACCAGCACCGCAGCTGTCTGTATCTCTTGGGCCTGGTTGACGCCAGGATAGATTATGATAGTAAGTATAGAGTACAGCCCTGTCACGCAGTCTCAATCCTAGATGGAACTCTATAGCATCATGATTATCATCCTCATCGACATCATCATCATTGCATTGTAAAAACTGTTCCAGCTTCTGTGGCCATTAAGGTAGCGTAGAAAATGGGACAAAAAAAAAAGAAAAACAAAAACAAAACAAAAATAGGGGAGCATAAAGGTAACCTCCCTGAGTGCAGTGATCCTGAAAATAAGAATAAAGAAATAAGTGAATAAATTAATTATTAATTAATTAATTAATTAATTTTGTGTGTGTGTGTGTGTGTGTGTGTGTGTGTGTGTGTGTGTGTGTGTGTGTGTGTGTGTGTGTCTGTGTCTGTGTCTGTGTGTGTGTGTGTGTGTTTCTCTGACAGTGTGTGTATGTGTGAGTGCGTGTCTGTTAGTGTATGTATGTGTGTGTGTGTGTGTGTGTGTGTGTGCGCGCACGCGAGTGCATGTGCGTTCATGTGCGTCTGTACGTCTGTATATGTGCGCGCGCGTGTCTGTCTGTCTACGTCTGTGTCGTCTGTGTGCTTAACTCTTTAATAACTAGACGAACTATATTTGATGACAATTCCTTTTTGTACAGCGCAAAC
>CM060312.1:69408236-69425736 GCA_030674185.1 Monoplex corrugatus | reverse complement strand
ATAAACGAGCTTTAAAACTCATTCTTTAAAAAAAAAGTAGTACATTAGACTCAAGCTATAAGGAATTAGATATATTACCATTAAAGCTTAGACTTAGGAATAACAAAGCAACATAATTTTTTTTATGTGCACAAAAATACAATTAGTATTTTCTCTATAAATCTCACAACCATCAGGAGAAATTAAATGTTCCCATCTCAAAAACTGATCTTTTAAATACAAACTCCTGTATTCAGAAGCTGCCTTCTTGAACACACCACCAGAAAACTTGCGAAAATGTTTCAGTCTCACACTATTCATGTATACTTATGCAACATGTTTCACGGATTGGTTAGGTATTCTACTAACTATCAGATCAATCTCTAAATAAAATGTTTTTATGGCGATTATACTATTTAATATAACATTTTTGATACTATGTTTTAGCCATGTTCCTCTGAGGCTTCTGGATTTTCATCGTTTCAGATTGTCTTCGACAATAAGGAGATCAATAATGTGGAGAAGTTATGCTGCTTGGGTCAGTACAGTTGACACCAGTGGCTCTCTTGATGCTGAGATGGCGTTGTGCAAGGTTATCCAAGGCTGTCTCTGCCTTTGGAAGGTTGACCAAGAGATAGTAGCAAGACCATGGGATCAGCCTTGCTACAAAATATGCTGTGTACAGAGCACTAGCCTTGAGCACCTTGCTGTACTGCTGTATGACCTGGACTACTCACTGATGGCTCATTCAACAGCTGGAACAGTTCCACCAAAGATGTCTGTGCTAGAACTGTAACATCACACGGCAAGATCGAGTGTGCAATCTTTAAGTCCTGAAAAAGTGTGGTCTGCCAAGTACAATGCTTCTACTCACGAAATGCCAGTTTCGTTAGACAGGATATATTGTCCGTATCAAAGACAGCCCGGTTCCATACATGCTTCTCTATGGAGAACTGAAGCATGGATATCGAGACCATGGAAGACCACTAAAGTGATGCAAAGACACTCTGAAAGCCATCCTCATGTGTTGTGGCATCAACATCATGAACGGGGAACGCATTGCCTGTCACAGAACAACTTTTTAGGACCATTGCACTCAGGGAGGTAACCTCTGTGCTCACCGTTTTCTTTTTCGTCCCATTTTCTACGCCACATCAATGGCCACATAAGCTGGAACAGTTTTTACAATGCGGTGATGATGATGATATCATGATAATCATGATACTATGGAGTTCCATCTAGGATTGAGATTGTGTGACAGGGCTGTTCTCTCTCTGAGTTCTGTCTAGGATTGAGACTGCGTGACAGGGCTATTCTCTACGCTTACTATCATAATATATCCTGGCGTCAACCAGGCCCGAGAGATACAGACATCTGTGGTGCTGGTCAGAAGATTTGAGCAACACCCTCAATGACGCATCCGTGAAGTGGATGGGACTCGACTGTGTGGTCCCCGTCTTCCCAAATGAGTCCATAGCACGCCCAACTCTGGGTTGGAGCCAGTAAGAGCCGAAAAATCCCACACTGATTTTTAAAGTGACTGATGGGGATTGGAACCCACAACCTTCCAGTCGGTAGTCCGCTGCGCTAACCACCACACCACGACGACTGGTCGTCACAGAACAACCTGGTGACAGCAATGCACGCAGGGCACAATGACAGTTGAAGCGTAGAATAGCTGCTGCACAGCGGAAGTAGAACTCAAGGCCGCAGGACCTCTTCCCATGCAGCACCTGTGGAAGAACATGTGTCTCAAGGATCGGGCTTGTATCCCACATGAAGACCTATACCAGGCAATAAAGGACCAGTATACCCCCGTGGGGATGCTGGGGGCTCTTTCAGTATATGTACTATCCTCACCTTTTGGAAATTCTGTTCTAGAAATGTCCTCTTTTCTGTCACTCTTTATGTTTCTTCCTTGTTCCTTTGCTTTCTATCATTTCTTCATATCATTTTCTGCCTTAATGGTCCGTCCACCTACACTATGTGTTGGATAAAGTCTCACGTACTTTTTCGTAGGATTGATAATTGGGTACATGAATTAAGTGTATTTTTGGCTCTATGGAGGACGGATAATTTTGCAGAAGCAATTTTAGGTAATTTATGCCTGTTTTTATGTATGTTTTGGTGTCCTTAGGTATGCTTAATTTTGTATTCAGGTGTGTTTTTGAAATCTCCTGTGCGATAAATTGGACGGAGTGGCCAACGCCATGGGGCATGTCCTAAGATTATGTGCGCGAACGCATTGATATGTGTACTTAATTTTCTTTTCTTTTCTTTTTCCCCCTTTTGAAGTGTTGTATGTTTTGAAGCGGTTGTAGCCCTGATACGACCCTGCACGGTCGGCTGGGCTTTAAACAACAACAACAACAAAAAGGACCAGTATGTCTAACCTTTCTGGGATCGACGGGAGACTGTATATTTAAGTGATATTGAATGTTTTCATTGTTGAAGTCTGCCTCCATCAAGGCTGTCTCGTTTGTTTTCTTTGCTATCCATGGAACTCGCAACATTCTTCTTGGAAACCACATTTCGGTAGCATTGATAAGGAAGACTAGGAAAAGACGAGCAGTTTTTTACAGGACATTTTATTAGGAAAGGGGAATTAGAGCACCTGGTCACAACAAAAAAGCTGGAGGGAAAGAAGACACCAGATAGACCCAGGGAGAAAAATATTGCACAGACTTGCAGGGTGGCTGAGGACAGAGAGGATGTAAGATGTGCTAGTGGCGACAAGGGATAGATGCATATGGAGGGCCATGATCTCCAACGCCATGCGGCAGGGCACATGATGATGATGACAACGATTGTTGAAGCAGTTATGTTGGTTCATGTAAAATGTATGTCGAGTGTATATCCTGTTTGGGCGAGGGTTGTATGAAAATGAATATATGCATTGCGTATTTCACACCTCGTAAATAAATAGTTCTTGTTCTTGTTCTTTTCTTGTTCTTGTTCTTGTTTCTGTTATTGCTCTCTTTCTCTCTAGCATTTCACATTTTATTGCGCTATATTTGTCTTCACCTTACATCCTACGAGTGTCTTTGTAACCAAAGGTCTCCGACAAGGACATCTGGGTTGTTTGTGTGAGAATCTTTATCGATTGTGTTTAAAAAAGTAGACAATCAGGCCATTCTTACAATCTACATTTTCATCTTCTTTTATAAATTGTAAGAGAAAATCCGCATTTTGTGCATTTCAAGGTCACTTTGACCTTGAAAGTAAGTACTAAATGAAACATATCTTGACGAGGAGTGAGCTTCAATTTCAATTTCACAAGATGACGATTCTGCGCTCGGAATGAACTCCATATGCACTAACGTCACAGGTGCCATGTGATGGAGAAGATCCGGAATGATCACGGCACAAGCCTTTAGCCTGCACATAAACCCATGAGCTGGCCAGGTCCTGAGATCCTACCTATCTAGATAGTGCCATAAACCTGGGGTCGTAGGGGAGTGAGGTCACAGAGACCTCAACTTTTCCCGGGGCCAGCACCACGAGGGCGGCGCCCATCCCCTCTCTGTGAGTGAGCACAAAGGTAACTGTGTCAACAATGTAAACAGTATATAAGTATTATTGTATCAACAATGTAAACAGTATATAAATATTACTGTATCAACAATGTAAACAGTATATAAATATTACTGTGTCAACAATGTAAACAGTATATAAATATTACTGTATCAACAGTGTAAACAGTATATAAATATTACTGTGACAACAATGTAAACAATATATAATTATTACTGTGTCAACAATGTAAACAGTATATAAATATTACTGTGACAACAATGTAAACAGTATATAAATATTATTGTGTCAACAACGTAAACAGTATATAAATATTACTGTGTCAACAATGTAAACAGTATATAAATATTATTGTGTCAACAATGTAACAGTATATAAATATTACTGTGCCAACAATGTAAACAGTATATAAATATTATTGTGTCAACAATGTAAACAGTATATAAATATTACTGTGTCAACAATGTAAACAGTATATAAATATTATTGTGTCAACAATATGAACAGTATATAAATATTACTGTGTCAACAATGTAAACAGTATATAAATATTATTGTGTCAACAATATGAACAGTATATAAATATTACTGTGTCAATGTAAACAGTATCCAAACATTACTGTGTCAACAATGTAAACAGTATATAAATATTACTGTGTCAACAATGTAAACAGTACATAAATATTACTGTGACAACAATATAAACAGTATCCAAACATTACTGTGTCAACAATGTAAACAGTACATAAATATTACTGTGACAACAATGTAAACAGTATCCAAACATTACTGTGTCAACAATGTAAACAGTACATAAATATTACTGTGACAACAATGTAAACAGTACATAAATATTACTGTGTCAACAATGTAAACAGTACATAAATATTACTGTGACAACAATGTAAACAGTATCCAAACATTACTGTGTCAACAATGTAAACAGTACATAAATATTACTGTGACAACAATATAAACAGTATCCAAACATTACTGTGTCAACAATGTAAACAGTACATAAATATTACTGTGACAACAATATAAACAGTATCCAAACATTACTGTGTCAACAATGTAAACAGTTAATAAATATTACTGTGACAACAATGTAAACAGTACATAAAATTACTGTGTCAACAATGTAAACAGTATCCAAACATTACTGTGTCAACAATGTAAACAGTACATAAATATTACTGTGACAACAATGTAAACAGTACATAAATATTACTGTGACAACAATGTAAACAGTATCCAAACATTACTGTGTCAACAATGTAAACAGTACATAAATATTACTGTGACAACAATGTAAACAGTACATAAATATTACTGTGACAACAATGTAAACAGTATCCAAACATTACTGTGTCAACAATGTAAACAGTACATAAATATTACTGTGACAACAATATAAACAGTATCCAAACATTACTGTGTCAACAATGTAAACAGTACATAAATATTACTGTGCATTAACGTACAAACATATGCAATAAACAGTACCAAATATTACTGTGACAACAATTAAACAGTATCCAAACATTACTGTGTCAACAATGTAAACAGTACATAAATATTACTGTGACAACAATTAAACAGTATCCAAAACATTACTGTGTCAACAATGTAAACAGTACATAAATATTACTGTGACAACAATGTAAACAGTACATAAACATTACTGTGTCAACAATGTAAACAGTACATAAACATTACTGTGTCAACAATGTAAACAGTACATAAACATTACTGTGTCAACAATGTAAACAGTACATAAACATTACTGTGTCAACAATGTAAACAGTACATAAACATTACTGTGTCAACAATGTAAACAGTACATAAACATTACTGTGTCAACAATGTAAACAGTACATAAATATTACTGTGACAACAATGTAAACAGTACCAAACATTACTGTGTCAACAATGTAAACAGTATCCAAACATTACTGTGTCAACAATGTAAACAGTATCCAAACATTACTGTGTCAACAATGTAAACAGTACATAAATATTACTGTGACAACAATGTAAACAGTATCCAAACATTACTGTGTCAACAATGTAAACAGTATATAAATATTACTGTGTCAACAATGTAAACAGTACATAAATATTACTGTGTCAACAATGTAAACAGTATATAAATATTACTGTGTCAACAATGTAAACAGTATAAAATATTACTGTGTCAACAATGTAAACAGTACATAAATATTACTGTGTCAACAATGTAAACAGTATCCAAACATTACTGTGACAACAATGTAAACAGTACATAAATATTTCACAAGTTTCTAAGAAAGTACTGTTCACACGCCGTCCCCGACAAATTTTGATTGTAAACAATTTTCTGGCCCATGCGACCTTGACCTTGGTGCCTTGACTTCCAAACGCATGCATTTGCGAGACATAATGATCCATCCTGTGACCAAGTTATAATGAAGATCCATGTAGAAACAGCTGAGAACATTTTGCTAAAATATTCTAAATCACAGACACACAGACAACATATACAAACCCAATCACACTTTTTTTTGCAGTTGATACAAAACAATCTCCTTTATTTAAAAAAAAAAAGAAAAGAAAGAAAAAAAGAGCGATTGGAAAAAGAACGCCTGCACTTTTGAGAAGTCAAATATTTCCCTCTGAATAACGCATGAGGATTCAGAAATAGTTCGCTTGAAATAGGATCATGCTCTGTTTTAAGCTGTAAATCAATTAAGTTGCGTTGCGTGCTCAAAAGACTGAGTGAACTGGCGAGGCGAATGAACGGAGTGCGATTGAAAAGCTTAGTGAGCGATATATAGCCCACGCCATATATTATCATTATGTAAAGACGATGAAGATTGATCCGGTATATCATTCGAAGAGAGTAGGACATTATCACCTGAACTGCCCGTCACTGGACATTAAAAGGAAGACATACGACAGGACTGGCCATCTCACTGTCCCATCTTAACGTCATTGTTGTTCTGGTGGTGTCAGTATACGATTAGACAAGTCCCCCTTCCCCCACTTCCCTGGGATGGTCATCCCTGTCGGCCATATCACCTGAGGTGGGTGTCGACGTAAAAACTGAACCAAACCAAAGCAAACGACGACTCAAGAACATCTGACGACAAAAATAAAATATGAGGCCTCAAGGCACACCTCGAGTTCCTTACAGAGGCTGGCCCAGAACGGACAAGAACGGAGAATCTTCGTTGCTTCACCCCAATTGCCCCTCAGTAGACACCAGAAGAAACACGTAAGAGAGGAAAACCCGAAAACATCTGACGACAAACAATAGAAGGTGACCTTAAGGCCCTGCAACACACCTGGATTTCCACACAGAGGCTGGCCCAGAACAGACAAGAGTAAAGAATCTTCGTTGCTGCCCTATCGCCAATGGCATAATGAGCAGTAAAGAAGTAATTATGTATAGTAGCCTCCCTTTTTGTCTTGTTCTTTACTCAATAAGTATGTATAGTAGCCTCCCTTTTTGTCGTGTTCTTTACTCAATAAGTATGTATAGTAGCCTCCCTTTTTGTCATGTTCTTTACTCAATAAGTATTATAGTAGCCTCCCTTTTTGTCGTGTTCTTTACTCAATAAGTATGTATAGTAGCCTCCCTTTTTGTCGTGTTCTTTACTCAATATGTATGTATAGTAGCCTCCCTTTTTGTCGTGTTCTTTACTCAATAATGTATTATAGTAGCCTCCCTTTTTGTCATGTTCTTTACTCAATAAGTATGTATAGTAGCCTCCCTTTTTGTCGTGTTCTTTACTCAATATGTATGTATAGTAGCCTCCCTTTTTGTCGTGTTCTTTACTCAATAAGTATGTATAGTAGCCTCCCTTTTTGTCGTTCTTTACTCAATAAGTATGTACAGTAGCCTCCCTTTTTGTCGTGTTCTTTACTCAATATGTATGTATAGTAGCCTCCCTTTTTGTCGTGTTCTTTACTCAATAAGTATGTATAGTAGCCTCCCTTTTTGTCGTGTTCTTTACTCAATAAGTATGTACAGTAGCCTCCCTTTTTGTCGTGTTCTTTACTCAATATGTATGTATAGTAGCCTCCCTTTTTGTCGTGTTCTTTACTCAATAAGTATGTACAGTAGCCTCCCTTTTTGTCGTGTTCTTTACTCAATATGTATGTATAGTAGCCTCCCTTTTTGTCGTGTTCTTTACTCAATATGTATGTATAGTAGCCTCCCTTTTTGTCGTGTTCTTTACTCAATAAGTATTATAGTAGCCTCCCTTTTTGTCGTGTTCTTTACTCAATATGTATGTACAGTAGCCTCCCTTTTTGTCGTGTTCTTTACTCAATATGTATGTACAGTAGCCTCCCTTTTTGTCATGTTCTTTACTCAATAAGTATGTACAGTAGCCTCCCTTTTTGTCATGTTCTTTACTCAATATGTATGTATAGTAGCCTCCCTTTTTGTCATGTTCTTTACTCAATATGTATGTATAGTAGCCTCCCTTTTTGTCGTGTTCTTTACTCAATATATACGTACAGTAGCCTCCCTTTTTGTCGTGTTCTTTACTCAATATGTATGTATAGTAGCCTCCCTTTTTGTCATGTTCTTTACTCAATATGTATGTATAGTAGCCTTCCTTTTTGTCGTGTTCTTTACTCAATATGTATGTACAGTAGCCTCCCTTTTTGTCATGTTCTTTACTCAATATGTATGTATAGTAGCCTCCCTTTTTGTCTTGTTCTTTACTCAATAAGTATGTACAGTAGCCTCCCTTTTTGTCGTGTTCTTTACTCAATAAGTATGTATAGTAGCCTCCCTTTTTGTCGTGTTCTTTACTCAATATGTATGTACAGTAGCCTCCCTTTTTGTCGTGTTCTTTAATCAATATGTATGTATAGTAGCCTCCCTTTTTGTCATGTTCTTTACTCAATAAGTATGTATAGTAGCCTCCCTTTTTGTCGTGTTCTTTACTCAATAAGTATGTACAGTAGCCTCCCTTTTTGTCATGTTCTTTACTCAATATGTATGTATAGTAGCCTCCCTTTTTGTCGTGTTCTTTACTCAATATGTATGTATAGTAGCCTCCCTTTTTGTCGTGTTCTTTACTCAATATGTATGTACAGTAGCCTCCCTTTTTGTCGTGTTCTTTACTCAATATGTATGTATAGTAGCCTCCCTTTTTGTCATGTTCTTTACTCAATATGTATGTATAGTAGCCTTCCTTTTTGTCGTGTTCTTTACTCAATATGTATGTACAGTAGCCTCCCTTTTTGTCATGTTCTTTACTCAATATGTATGTATAGTAGCCTCCCTTTTTGTCTTGTTCTTTACTCAATAAGTATGTACAGTAGCCTCCCTTTTTGTCGTGTTCTTTACTCAATAAGTATGTATAGTAGCCTCCCTTTTTGTCGTGTTCTTTACTCAATATGTATGTACAGTAGCCTCCCTTTTTGTCATGTTCTTTAATCAATATGTATGTATAGTAGCCTCCCTTTTTGTCGTGTTCTTTACTCAATAAGTATGTATAGTAGCCTCCCTTTTTGTCGTGTTCTTTACTCAATATGTATAGTAGCCTCCCTTTTTGTCGTGTTCTTTACTCAATATGTATGTACAGTAGCCTCCCTTTTTGTCTTGTTCTTTACTCAATATGTATGTACAGTAGCCTCCCTTTTTGTCGTGTTCTTTAATCAATATGTATGTATAGTAGCCTCCCTTTTTGTCGTGTTCTTTACTCAATAAGTATGTATAGTAGCCTCCCTTTTTGTCGTGTTCTTTACTCAATATGTATGTACGGTAGCCTCCCTTTTTGTCGTGTTCTTTACTCAATATGTATGTACAGTAGCCTCCCTTTTTGTCGTGTTCTTTACTCAATATGTATGTACCGTAGCCTCCCTTTTTGTCTTTTTCTTTACTCAATATGTATGTACAGTAGCCTCCCTTTTTGTCGTGTTCTTTGCTGAATAAGTATATGTAGTAGTTTCCCTTTTTGTCATGTTCTTTACCCAATAAGTATGCGTGGTAGCCTCCCTTTCTGTCTTGTTCTTAACTCAATAAGTACATATAATAGCCTCACTTTTTTGTCTTGTTCTTTGCTCAGTAAGTATAGTAATCTCCCTTTTTATCTTGTTCTTTACTAAATAAGTATGTAAGTAGCCTCCCTTTTTATCTTGTTCTTTACTCAATAAGTATGTATACTAGCCTCCCTTTTTATCTTGCTCTTTACTCAATAAGTATTATAGTAGTCTCCCTTTATTTTTATCTTTTTCTTTACTCAATAAGTATAGTAGCCTCCCTTTTTGTCTTGTTCTTTAATCAATAAAATGCCTTCAATAAATGCCTTTTGGCACAGAAAGACTGATCGCTGCCTCTTCAAGTTCTAAAATACTACGCCTCAAAACAATTTCAGTTTCAGTTTCAGTTTCTCAAGATGACGTCTCCGCGCTGGGAATGAATTCCATAGGCACTAACGTCACAGGTGCCATGTGATAGAGAAAATCCAGAATGGTCACGGCAACAAGCCTTCAGCCTGCACATAAGCCCGATAGCTAGCGAGGTCCTGAGGTCAGAACAAGATATTAACCAAAGAATCTCTCACTGAGGAATCTTGCCCATGCTTACTCATTTCATGTCACACTTTAAGACTTACCTGTTCACTCAGGTCTTCCACTGTTAATGGCCACAGAAGGTGACGCAGTTTTTACAATGCGATGATGATGATGATGACGATGAGGGCTGATAAACATGATGCTGTGGAGTGCCACCTAGAACTGAGACTGCGTGACAGGGCTGTTCTGTACGCTTGCTATCATAATATACGCTGGCATCATCCAGGCCCGAGAGATACAGACACCTCCAGTGTTGGCCATAAGATTTGACCAACATCCTCGGTAACGCATCCGTGAAGTGAACGAGACTCGACTGTGTGGTCCCAGTCTTCCCAATGAACCCTTAGCATACTCAGCTCTGGGTACAAGCCGTGTTAGAGCTAAAAAATTCATACAATGATTTTTGAAGGTTATTCGAACCACAACCTTCAAGTCTGTATAGTCCGTTGCGCTAACCTCTACACCACGGCGACTGGTCTCGTAAGTAATTCTTTACACCGGATCTAAGCTTACACTTTATCCATACCAATAGACAAGCACACCAACCACCTCACAAATCTAATGGAATGGAGGCAAGAGAGAGAGAGAGAGAGAGAGAGAGAGAGAGAGAAGAGAGAGAAAGACAGACAGACAGACAAGCAGGCAGACAGACAGAGACAGAGAGACAGAGATACAGAGATAGAGATAGAAGAACAGACAGACAGACAGACAGTGTGTGTGTGTGGTGTGTGTGTGTTGTGTGTGTTGTGTGTTGTGTGTGTGTTGTTGAGGTGTGTGTGTGTGGTGTGGTGTGTGTGGTGTTTTGTGTGTGTGTGTGTGTGTGTGTGTGTGTGTGTGTGTGTGTGTGTGTGTGTTGTGTGTGTGTGTGTTGTGTGTGTGTGTGTGTGTGTGTGTGTGTGTGTTGTGTGTGTGTGTGTGTTGTGTGTGTGTGTGTGTGTGTGTGGTGTGGTGTTGTGTGTGTGTGTGGTGTTGTGTGTGTGTGTGGGGTGTAGTCTCTGTGTCTCTCTGTGTCTTTCTGTCTCTGTGTCTCTCTGTCTCTGTCTCTCTGTGTCTTCTGTCTCTGTCTCTCTGTGTCTTTCTGTCTCTCTGTGTCTTTCTGTCTCTCTGTGTCTTTCTGTCTCTGTGTCTCTCTGTGTCTTTCTGTCTCTGTGTCTCTCTGTGTCTTTCTGTCTCTGTGTCTCTCTGTGTCTTTCTGTCTCTGTCTCTCTCTCCTGTCTCTGTGTCTGTGTGTATGGTGTGGTGTGTGGTGTGTGTGTGTGTGCGTGCGCGCGCACGTGCGTGCGTGTGTGTGTGCGCGTGTGTGTGTGAGTATGTGTGTGTCGGGAGTGGCGGTAGGGGATAGATATATGGTGTGAGAGGTTTGTCAGGGCAGACACAAAATACGGCCCAGTCGGGAAAAAAATCGAACCTTAGAGCTTCAGGTTCTTTGGTGAGTAGTCTGACCATGAGGTCACCACTCTGCTGATTGATTCCAACGATCTTGTTGTAAAAGGACCTGTCACGACCAACTGTGGCTCACTCCTATTGATTGTCTCTCTCTCTCTCTCTCTCTCTCTCTCTCTCTCTCTCTCCTCTCTCTCTCTCTCTCTCTCTCCTCTCTCTCTCTGTGTGTGTCTATGTCTCTGTCTCTCTCTCTTCTCTGTCTTTCTGTCCTCCTGTGTCTCTCTGTGTCTTTCTATCTCTGTCTCTCTCTGTCTTGTCTCTCTCTGTCTTTCTCTCTGTGTCTCTCTGTGTCTTTCTGTCTCTCTGTCTCTGTCGTTTTGTCTCTCTGTGTCTTTCTGTCTCTGTGTCTCTCTGTGTCTTTCTGTCTCTGTGTCTCTCTGTCTCTGTCTCTCTGTGTCTTTCTGTCTCTGTGTCTCTCTGTGTCTTTCTGTCTCTCTGTGTCTTTCTGTCTCTCTGTCTCTACGTGTCTTGCTGTCTCTCTGTCTCTCTGTGTCTTTCTGTCTCTGTGTCTCTCTGTGTCTTTCTGTCTCTGTGTCTCTCTGTGCCTTTCTGTCTCTGTGTCTCTCTGTGTCTTTCTGTCTCTGTCTCTCTCTGTCTCTGTCTCTCTGTGTCTTTCTGTCTCTCTGTCCTCTGTCGTTTTGTCTCTCTCTTGTCTTTTCTCTGTCTCTGTGTCCCCCTGTCTCTGTGTTTGTCTCTCTGTGTCTTTCTGTCTCTGTGTCTCTCTGTGTCTTCTGTCTCTCTGTGTTTCTCTGTGTCTTTCTGTCTCTGTGTCTCTGTGTCTTTCTGTCTCTTGTCTCTCTGTGTCTTTCTGTCTCTGTGTCTCTCTGTGTCTTTCTGTCTCTGTGTCTCTCTGTGTCTTTCTGTCTCTGTCCTCTCTCTGTCTTTCTGTCTCTCTGTGTCTTTCTGTCTCTCTGTCTCTGTCGTTTTTTGTCTCTCTCTGTCTTTCTGTCTCTGTGTCTCTCTGTGTCTTTCTGTCTCTGTGTCTCTCTGTTCTCTGTCTTCTCTGTGTCTTTCTTGTCTCTGTGTCTCTCTGTTCTTTCTGTCTCTCTCTGTCTTTCTGTCTCTCTGTCTCTCGTGTCTTTCTGTCTCTCTGTCTCTCTGGTCTTTCTGTCTCGTCTCTGTCTCTTGTCTCTGTGTCTCTCTGTGTCTTTCTGTCTCTGTGTCTCTCTGTGTCTTTCTGTCTCTGTGTCTCTCTGTGTCTTTCTGTCTCTGTGTGTCTCTTGTTCTGTCTCTCTGTGTCTCTCTGTGTCTTTCTGTCTCTGTGTCTCTGTCTCTGTGTCTTTCTGTCTCTCTGTCTCTGTCGTTTTGTCTCTCTCTGTCTTTCTGTCTCTGTGTCTCTGTCTCTCTGTGTCTTTCTGTCTCTGTGTCTCTCTGTGTCTTTCTGTCTCTCTGTCTCTGTCGTTTTGTCTCTCTGTGTCTCTCTGTCTCTCTGTCTCTGTCTCTCTGTGTCTTTCTGTCTCTCTGTCTCTGTCGTTTTGTCTCTCTGTGTCTTTCTGTCTCTGTGTCTCTCTGTGTCTTTCTGTCTCTGTGTCTCTCTGTGTCTTTCTGTCTCTCTGTCTCTGTCGTTTTGTCTCTGTGTCACTCTGTCTCTGTCTCTCTCTGAGTCTCTCTGTCTCTGTCTCTTGCTCTCTGTCTATCTCTGTCTCTATTTCTCTCTGTCTCCACGTCTCTGTCTCTTTCTCTCTCTTTCTCTCTCTCTCTGTCTTTCTTTGTCTCTCTGTGTCTGTATATCTCTGTCTCTGTCTGTCTGTCTATCTGTCTCTCTCTCTCTCTCTCTCTCTGCGTCTCTCTTTTTCTCTGTCTCTCTCTCTCTGTCTATCTGTCTGTCTGTCTCTCTCTCTCTGTTTCTCTTGCTCTCTGTCTCTCTGTCTGTGTCTGAGTCTATCTGTTTGTCTGTTTCTGTCTGAGTCCGTCTGCTTCTCTGTCTCTGTCTGACTCCCTCTGTCTCTCTGTCTGTCTCTGAATCCCTCTGTTTCTCTGTCTGTCTGTCTGAGTCTCTCTGTTTCTCTGTCTGTCTGTCTGAGTCCCTCTGTGTCTCTCTCTGTCTGTCTGAGTCTCTCTGTTTCTCTGTCTGTCTGTCTGTCTGAGTCCCTCTGTGTCTCTCTCTGTCTGAGTCTCTCTGTTTCTCTATCTGTCTGTCTGAGTCCCTCTGTTTCTCTGTCTGTCTGTCTGAGTCCCTCTGTGCCCTCTCTCTGTCTGAGTCTCTCTGTTTCTCTGTCTGTCTGTCTGAGTCCCTCTGTTTCTCTGTCTGTCTGTCTGAGTCCCTCTGTTTCTCTGTCTGTCTGTCTGAGTCTCTCTGTTTCTCTCTCTGTCTGTCTGAGTCTCTCTGTTTCTCTGTCTGTCTGTCTGTCTGAGTCCCTCTGTGTCTCTCTCTGTCTGAGTCTCTCTGTTTCTCTGTCTCTGTCTGAGTCTCTCTGTTTCTCTGTCTGTCTGTCTGAGTCCCTCTGTTTCTCTCTCTGTCTGTCTGAGTCCCTCTGTTTCTCTGTCTGTCTGAGTCCCTCTGTTTCTCTCTCTGTCTGTCTGAGTCCCTCTGTTTCTCTCTCTGTCTGTCTGAGTCCCTCTGTTTCTCTCTCTGTCTGAGTCCCTCTGTTTCTCTGTCTGTCTGTCTGAGTCCCTCTGTTTCTCTCTCTGTCTGTCTGAGTCCCTCTGTTTCTCTGTCTGTCTGCCTGTCTGAGTCCCTCTGTTTCTCTGTCTCTGGCTGAGTCCCTCTGTTTCTCTGTCTGTCTGTCTGAGTCCCTCTGTTTCTCTCTCTGTCTGTCTGAGTCCCTCTGTTTCTCTCTCTGTCTGAGTCCCTCTGTTTCTCTGTCTGTCTGTCTGAGTCCCTCTGTTTCTCTCTCTGTCTGTCTGAGTCCCTCTGTTTCTCTCTCTGTCTGTCTGAGTCCCTCTGTTTCTCTCTCTGTCTGTCTGAGTCCCTCTGTTTCTCTCTCTGTCTGTCTGAGTCCCTCTGTTTCTCTCTCTGTCTGAGTCTCTCTGTTTCTCTGTCTGTCTGTCTGAGTCACTCTGTTTCTCTCTCTGTCTGTCTGAGTCCCTCTGTTTCCCTCTCTGTCTGAGTCCCTCTGTTTCTCTCTCTGTCTGTCTGAGTCCCTCTGTTTCTCTCTCTGTCTGTCTGAGTCTCTCTGTTTCTCTCTCTGTCTGTCTGAGTCCCTCTGTTTCTCTCTCTGTCTGAGTCCCTCTGTTTCTCTCTCTGTCTGTCAAGTCCCTCTGTTTCTCTCTCTGTCTGTCTGAGTCCCTCTGTTTCTCTCTCTGTCTGAGTCCCTCTGTTTCTCTGTCTGTCTGTCTGAGTCCCTCTGTTTCTCTCTCTGTCTGTCTGAGTCCCTCTGTTTCTCTCTCTGTCTGTCTGAGTCCCTCTGTTTCTCTCTGTCTGTCTGTCTGAGTCCCTCTGTTTCTCTGTCTGTCTGTCTGAGTCCCTCTGTTTCTCTGTCTGTCTGCCTGTCTGAGTCCCTCTGTTTTCTCTCTCTGTCTGAGTCTCTCTGTTTCTCTCTGTCTGTCTCTCTGAGTCCCTCTGTTTCTCTGTCTCTGTCTGAGTCCCTCTGTTTCTCTGTCTGTCTCTCTGAGTCCCTCTGTTTCTCTGTCTCTGTCTGAGTCCCTCTGTTTCTCTGTCTGTCTCTCTGAGTCCCTCTGTTTCTCTGTCTCTGTCTGAGTCTCTCTGTTTCTCTCTGTCTGTCTGTCTGTCTGAGTCCCTCTGTTTCTGTGTCTCTATTTCTATGTCTCTCTTTGCTTCTGTCTGTCTATCTGTCTGTCTCTGTCTCTGTCTCTGTCTCTCTGTTTCTGTCTCTGTTTCTCTTGCTTTCTGTCTCTTTCTGTTTCTCTGTCTCTGTCTGGGTCCCTCTGTTTCTCTGTCTCTCTCTGTCTCTGTGTCTGTCTGTCTGTCTCTCTGTCTCTCTCTCTCTCTCTTGCTCTCTCTTTCTGTGTCTGTTTTTCTTTTTCTCTCTGTCTCTGGCTCTTACCTCCCCCACCCCCTTATGTATCTGGTCTTTGTGTGATTCTGTCTCTCTCTCTGTCTCTCTCTCTGTCTCTCTCTCTGTCTCTGTCTCTCTCTGTCTCTGTCTCTGTCTCTCTCTCTCTGTCTCTGTCTCTCTCTCTGTCTCTCTCTGTCTCTGACTCTGACTCTCTCTGTGTCTCTGTCTCTGTCTCTGTCTTTTTTTCTCTCTCTCCTTTTTTTAAAGCACTAATGGTTGGTAAGATATTATTTGACATATTCATTTAACATGCATTTTAGCAAACAATGTTATGAAATCATATAGCGTTTTAGATTCTATGGTCTATGCCTGTATCGATCTGTTATCGAAACAAAACGTGGGCTATCAGTTATGTCGTAAGCAATTCCGCCAACAGCAACACAAAAGCTTTTCAATTCAGTTCAGAAAATATCAGTTTGCTTTAGAAAACAGATTTGTACACAACCCACGTGTTGGTGAAGTGCTGAGGTCCTGTCTGAGAATGTTGAGGACCCCTCAAATGTGTGTCGTTTTAATGGAATTGGATTTTGGACTTATTGTTGTTGTTCTTGTTAATGTTACTGTTGTTGTTATTGTTATCCGTATTGTTGTTATTGTTTATCATTGTTATTGTCGTTGTTATTGTTACTGTTATTGTTACGTCACTGTCGTTGTTATTGTTATTGGCATTGGTAGTGTTGTTATTGTCATTGTTACTGTTGTTGTTGTTGTTATAGGTTTTGTTATTGTTGTTATTATTATTGCTAGTGTTGTTGTTATTGTCATTGTTACTGTTGTTGTTGTTGTTGGTGGTGGTTTTGTTATTGTTATTGTTATTGTCATTGGTAGTGTTGTTATTGTCTTTGGTAGTGTTGTTATTGTCATTGTTACTGTTGTTGTTGTTGTTATTGGTTTTGTTATTGTTGTTATTGTTATTGCTAGTGTTAGTGTTATTGTCATTGTTACTGTTGTTGGTGGTGGTGGTGTGGTTTTGTTATTGTTATTGTTATTGTCATTGGTAGTGTTGTTATTGTCATTGTATGTTGTTATTGTCATTGTTACTGTTGTTGTTGTTGTTATTGGTTTTGTTATTGTTGTTATTGTTATTGCTAGTGTTGTTGTAATTGTATTGTCTTAATTGATATTGTCATTGTTAGTGTTGTTGTTATTGTTATTGTCTTTGCTTTTGCTATTCTTATTTATATTGCTATTGTTATTGTCATGGTTATTATTGTTGTTGTTATTGTTATTGTCATTGCTGTTGCTATTGGTGTGGTCACTGTTGTTGTTATTTTATTGTCATTGTTATTGTTACTGTTTGCTTAGCGCCCAGCCGACTGCGCAGAGCCATATCAGGGCTATAACGATCTCAGTGACAACACCATACCTCAAAGGAGATTTTTAAAATGTAAAAGAAAATTAATTACACATATCAATGCATTCGTGCACATAATCTGAGGCTATGCTCCTAGCGTTGACCACTCCGTCCAATTTATCATCAAGGGGTTAAGGAAAAAATTACCTAAATATGAATGAAAACATAACTAAAGGACACTAAAATATACTTACCAAAACAGGCCTAAATTACCTAACATTGCATCTGCTCATTACATTTCCTTAGAGTCAAAAATGTATTTAGTACATGTACCCCCTTATCAATCCTAAAAGAAAGTTCGTAAGACTTTATCGAACAGATACAGGTGAATGGATCAGCAAGGCAGAAAACAATAGGAAGAAATGATAGAAAACATTCAGGTGAATGGACCAGCAAGGCAGAAAATGATAGGAAGAAATGACAGAAAGCAAAGGAGCGAGGCAGAAACGAAGAGAGTGACAGAAAATAATAGGAAGAAATGATAGAAAACATTCAGGTGAATGGACCAGCAAGGCAGAAAATGATAGGAAGAAATGACAGAAAGCAAAGGAGCGAGGCAGAAACGAAGAGAGTGACAGAAAATAATAGGAAGAAATGACAGAAAACATTTAGGTGAATGGACCAGCAAGGCAGAAAATGATAGGAAGAAATGACA
>CM060312.1:69395736-69400736 GCA_030674185.1 Monoplex corrugatus | reverse complement strand
GAAAGAGAGAGGCTGACAGACAGACAGACAGACAAACAGAGAGAGAGAGACAGACAAACAGAGAGAGAAAGAGACAGACAGACAGAGAAAATATGTGAGAGTATGAAGGTTTGGTGTTAATGAGGTTACGGTATTAGCCAACTGACATTTGGATTTAATTAAGGAAGCAGAGAGCTATGCATGGCCTTTTATTTGACTGATAGGGAGGTGGGGGTGGGGGGCTGGTGGGGGTGGGTGGGAGGGGGAGACTGGTATTACGAGACAGGCAGCAATACAGAGAGAGACAGAGCACAGACTGCACTGTTTGATGATGCTGTGTGTGTGTGTGTGTGTGTGTGTGTGTGTGTGTGTGTGTGTGTGTGTGTGTGTGTGTGTGTGTGTGTGTGTGTGTGTGTGTGTGTGTGTGTGTGTGTGTGTGTGTGTGTGTGTGTGTGTGCTCATGGTAATCAGTGGTACCGTCTGTGTATATAGACACAAGTGACCGTGAACTCCGTCCCTCTCACCTTTGGAAAGTCAGACTTGTGTAAGTTAACAAGAAACACCCGAAGATGCTGGATGGGATCCACAGCAACATTGCCTCACCACTGACCGCCCAATCACAGTGCCTCACCACTGACCGCCCAATCACAGTGCCTCACCACTGACCGCCCAATCACATTGCCTCACCACTGACCGCCCAATCACAGTGCCTCACCACTGACCGCTCAACCACAGTGCCTCACCACTGACCGCCCAACCACTGTGCCTCACCACTGACCGCCCAACCACAGTGCCTCACCACTGACCGCCCAACCACAGTGCCTCACCACTGACCGCCCAATCACAGTGCCTCACCACTGACCCCCCAATCACAGTGCCTCACCACTGACCGTCCAATCACCATGCCTCACCACTGACCGCCCAATCACAGTGCCTCACCACTGACCACCCAACCACAGTGCCTCACCACTGACCGTCCAATCACAGTGCCTCACCACTGACCACCCAACCACAGTGCCTCACCACTGACCACCCAATCACAGTGCCTCACCACTGACCGCCCAATCACATTGCCTCACCACTGACCGCCCAATCACAGTGCCTCACCACTGACCGCCCAATCACAATGCCTCACCACTGACCGCCCAATCACAGTGCCTCACCACTGACCGCCCAACCACAGTGCCTCACCACTGACCGCCCAACCACTGTGCCTCACCACTGACCGCCCAACCACAGTGCCTCACCACTGACCGCCCAATCACAGTGCCTCATCATTGACCGCCCAACCACAGTGCCTCACCACTGACCGTCCAATCACAGTGCCTCACCACTGACCACCAAATCACAGTGCCTCACCACTGACTACCCAACCACAGTGCCTCACCACTGACCGTCCAATCACAGTGCCTCACCACTGACCACCCAACCACAGTGCCTCACCACTGACCACCCAACCACAGTGCCTCACCACTGACCGTCCAATCACCATGCCTCACCACTGACCGCCCAATCCCAGTGCCTCACCACTGACCACCCAATCCCAGTGCCTCACCACTGACCGCCCAACCACAGTGCCTCACCACTGACCGCCCAATCACAATGCCTCACCACTGACCGCCCAATCACAGTGCCTCACCACTGACCGCCCAATCACCTTACTCAGCTCCCAACGCCACCCCACACGGTGGCCGTTTCGTCAATTTCAGGTTTCCATTTTTCAAGATGACGTCTCCGCCCTCGGAATGAATTCCATATGCACTAACGTCACATGTGCCATGTGTATGGTGATCATGGCACAAGCCTTAAGCCCGCACATAAACCCATGAGCTAGCCAGGTCCTGAGGCCCTACCTAGACTATGTTTTACCTAGTCTATATCTTATACTGGTACTTTATCAGCTAAGTTTCGTCATGCAAACGGGAAGCTATCCAAGCACTGCATGACCCATTCGGACCCAGTCATCGGTTACTTTGTTCTCAAGGCAAATGGCAAGATGTGGAGTGGACAAATCTCAGGACAGATTGCTCAGTTGTTGGAGTGCCCTGCTCACCTTGCGAGGGTTGTGGGTTCAATCCTCAGGTTGGGCCACGTTGTTAATCATAGGCCCATTAGCTCAGTTGGTTAGAGCAACACGTTGTTAATCATAGGCCCATTAGCTCAGTTGGTTAGAGCAACACGTTGTTAATCATAGGTAGAGCAACACGTTTTTAATCATAGGCCCATTAGCTCAGTTGGTTAGCTCAGTTGGTTAGAGCTCCACGTCTGTCTATTAGTTCAGTTGGTTAGTGCGCCGTGTTGTCAATCATAAGTCCATTAGCTCAGTTGGTTAGAGCAACACGTTGTTAATCATAGGCCCATTAGTTCAGTTGGTTAGAGCAACACGTTGTTAATCATAGGCCCATTAGTTCAGTTGGTTAGAGCAACACGTTGTTAATCATAGGCCCATTAGCTCAGTTGGTTAGAGCAACACGTTGTTAATCATAGGCCCATTAGTTCAGTTGGTTAGAGCAACACGTTGTTAATCATAGGCCCATTAGTTCAGTTGGTTAGAGCAACACGTTGTTAATCATAGGCCCATTAGCTCAGTTGGTTAGAGCAACACGTTGTTAATCATAGGCCCATTAGCTCAGTTGGTTAGAGCAACACGTGTTAATCGTAGGCCCATTAGCTCAGTTGGTTAGAGCGTCGTCCTGATAACGTGGAGGTCGTGGGTTCGATCCCCATGTGATTCACTGAATCTTTTCTACGCGGGCAAGTTGACAGAACCATGTGAACTCACGATCTCATATCATGAGTTCAATCCCAGCCCGCAACATTAAAAAAAAAAAACTGGTTTGTTTGCTGCCCATCTTAATGTTTACATCATTCTGGTGTGGTGTCAGCTTAGTGTTTGATAGGTCCACTGGTTTGTTTGCTGCCCATCTTAACGTTTCCATCATTCTGGTGGTGTCAGCTTAATGTTTCATAAGTCCCCTCTTCCCCCATTTCCTTTCCCCATTTCAAGACCTTGCCAGCGCATAGGGTTTTTTGCGCAGGCTTGGGGAAGTCTGTCAGCTCCAGATATAATTGCTGGCAGATTTGGGTGGAGCGCATATGGAGTTTTCCGAGTGCAGTGATTCCCTGTCTTGAACAAACTACAAACTACTGTTAAACTCAGGACAGAGCCATGCGAAGTGTACCAGCCAGTTCCAGCCCAGCTACCGGACCAAGACAGAAAGGAAGAGTCCTCCTTTGCCTTACTCTGGGCCTTCATCTGTCTATTGGACAGCCCACCTTGCCACCAGCTCGCACAGTTGCCAGCTCTTCTCTCCCTTTACTATAGTCTCGACACTTAGCAGTGGAAAGCTGCCTACGTTGCCACAATCACAAGGGGTGTTCGTACGATCGCAAAAGCGGCCAGGCATGATGCTCCACACATCATCATCATCATATGTCCTGCCGCATGGCGTTGGCGATCATGGCCCTCCATATGTATCCATCCCTCGTCGCCCCAAGCACATCTTCCACCCTCTCTGTCCTCAGTCACCCTGCAAGTCCGTCTAATATTTTCTCCCTGGGTCTGCCTGGTGTTTCTCTTTCCCTCCAGCTTTCCTGTTGTGTGACCAGGTGCTCTAATTCCCCTTTCCTCATAAATTGGTCTATAAATGTTGCCTGTCTTTTGCTAATCTTCCTTATCAATAATCTTCTTGTGTCTGCCTCCATCAAGATTGTCTCGTTTGAGAAACAGAGAGAGAGAGACAGACAGACAGAGACAGAGACAGAGAGACAAAGACAGAGAGACAGACAGACAAACAGACAGAGAGACAGAGGGACAAACAGAGAGAGATGTTTAGGTGTGTACACGCATGTATAGGACAAGTGAAATCTCGATTTTAAAAAATTACAGGCAGAGAATATTTTAACTGAAGAAGAAAAAACAAAAGAAAAAAAACGAAGAAAGAAAAAGAAATAGCAGATGCTCCAGCCACAGCCTATAATTTAACGCTTTCCTGCAATGGGTCTGACATGCCCCCAAACAGGTGCCAAGTTTGTCTGTCGTCTTTCCGAGGTGTCTTTCCAAAACTTTCCCCTTGCAATCGTCAGGTCTGATTCCACGATGCCAGCAGCCAAGCCACGGGTCAAAGTTAACGAGAAAAACACCTGAGGATGCTGGTTGGGACCCAGAGCAACAATACCTCATCGCTGACCGCACAATCACCTCTCAGCTTCCAACGCCGCACAATGGAAGACCATGTGATTCCAGGATCGATGCTGTAACCCACATGAAGCAAGAAGATCCATATCAAGCGATGAAGGATCAGTGTGCCTAATCTTCCGTTGGGTCGACAGTAGAGGAGAGAGAGAGAGAAGGAGAGAAAGAGAGAGAGGAGATAGATAGAAAGAGAAGGACATAGAGAGAGACAGAGAGAGACAGAAAGAGAGAGAGAAAAGGAGAGAAGAGAGAGACAGAGAGAAAGAGAGAAGGTGAGAAAGAGAGAGAGAGAGGAGAGAGAGAAGGAAAGAGAGAGCGAGAGAGAAGGAGAGAAAGAGAGAGAGAGGAGAGAGAGAGAAGGAGAGAGAGAAATAGAGACAGACAGACAGACTGACAGACAGACAGAAAAACTGACAGACAGACAATGAAATAGAATGACAGATGGAGAGAGACAGAGAGACAAAGACAAACACAGTCTCATACACAGAGAGGGAGAGAAAGACAGACAGACAGACAGATAGACAGTGAAACAGAGAGACAGAGACAGAGAGACAACGACAAGCACAATCTCACAAAGAGAGACAAACAGACAGACAGACAGACAGACAATGAAACAGAGAGACAGAGACAGAGAGACAAAGAGACAAAGATAAGCACACTCAGAGAGAAAGAGAGAGAGAGACGCACAGACAGACAGAGACAGAGACAGAGATGTATACATGTGTGTACACGCATGTTGAAGATAAATGAAATTTCCATTAAAAATTAACTACACAGACATAGAAAAAAAAATATCAGTAATAAGAACTGAAGCACAAGAAGAAGA
>CM060312.1:69378236-69385736 GCA_030674185.1 Monoplex corrugatus | reverse complement strand
GCGCCCACCTCATTAACTCATCTACCGAGTCGGTCAAAGGAATGTTGGTAATTCAGGCCATCCGCCCTTTGTGCCCACTAAAGATGGATGAGAACCAGCTAAAATGATTCAGCTAAAAACCTTGGTGTCTGCATTGACTCTACCCTCTCCATGAACAACTTTGTTTCTCAAACTGCCAGATCCTGCTACTATCATCTCCATCGTATAAGGCTGATCAGGAAGTATCTCTCTGTCGAAACAACTGCAAAACTCGTTCTCTCCTTCATAATGTCTCGCATTGACTATTGCAATTCACTCCTGTCTGGTCTTCCTGCCTCCACCATTCACATCCTACAGCGCATTCAAAACAATGCTGCACGCCTTGTACTCAAAAAGAAAAAAGCTGACCACATATCTCCTCTTCTGGCACAACTTCACTGGCTCCCTGTATCAAAGCGCATACAGTACAAACTAGACACCATGTGCTACAAAAGCCTCAATAACGCAGCCCCCGATTACCTGTCAAGCCTACTTGAGATCTATGTTCCCTCACGTACCCTCCGCTCTGCCTCTGATCCTCTGACTTCTCGCTTTCCACGCACTAAGCTCAATACCTATGGTCAACGAGCCTTCTCTGTTTCTGGTCCACTCTCCTGGAACAAACTTCCTCTCTCAGTCCGTCAGCAACCTACTTTTGTCTCCTTCAAGTCCGCTCTCAAAACTCACCTTTTCTCCTCCGCATAAAATCCTAACCTCACTCAACCCCCCCCCCCCCCCCCTCTGCAGCCTGTCTCCGCTCGGAGGGAATCACATGGTTATAATATATAATTGTATATGCTATGCTCTCTATAATTTTCCATTGCTTTTATTCTTGCTTTTATTGCTTTTATTCTTTCTCCCCATTTATAGCCATGCGTGTGTGTGGGTGTGTGTGTGTGTGTGTGTGTGTGTGTGTGTGCGTGCGTGTGTGTGCGTGCGTGCGTGCGTGCGTGCTTGCGTGTGTGTCTGCTTCAGCGCTTAGATTTGATTTTATCAAGATTTTGCGCTATATAAATATTGTAATTACTAATTACGTGGGCGCTAGACCCTGTCCGAATGGAAATAACTGAGTGACCAGTTGAGTTATGGATGGCCTGATCTGCAGCACACCCACCTCATTAACTCGTCTCCCAAGTCAGTCGAAGGAATGTTTCTTCCCCCTAGAGGGGGCCCTGTGATAATATGTCCCCTCCCCGACAAAAAATGTCCTCATTTTTTTTATGTGACAGTAAAGGGGAAATGGGAACATGAGGAAATAACGTACAATTCAACACCTATTCTTGCACATGAATGACAGGCGATAGGAAGGTTTGGGAATAAGGAATTTTATCATAAGATTAATGGGGAATGGGATGAATCTGAACACACATGTGCATGTTGACAGTACACTATAGCAGCCGGGATGGGCAGGTCAGGTCCAGGTAGATCTCATTCACCAGCTGTGGTAGGCAAAGTTTTGTTTACACAGTCAAGACTGTCACACGTGTACATATGTCGTATTTGCACAACGAGAACACCATGCACACAGAGTTCATGTCCATATGACGTATGCCGAGGGACGTCCAAAGAAACGTGGATGAGCGAGACGAACTGGTGTGTCAGCAAGCAGTCAGGCTGAAGACAAAGAAGAAATGCAGACTGCCTGATGACCGAAGACGTGAAAGTGGCGATACATGTGGCAAAGACCATTTCCAGAGTCATGCCATCACACTCTGTGTCACCCTCTATAACAGTAATGTTAATATGTGTGCGTGGATGTGTCTCGTATGCAACTGTGACTGAATTGGTAAAATGATGGTGTGTGAAAGGAGTCCATGTGACGTTGTAGTCAGGATGGAAGATGGCTCAGGAACATTGTTGAGCTGAGATGACTGGAGCAGAGACCAGCTGCAGGACACTGGGATGATGAGCAGAAGTAGTTGCGTGGAATCATCCCGATAATGAAGATCAGTAGCTTATTGCACAATGTGTTCTGATTCATGGGACTTTGAGGGAATGGGATGGGAAAATATAACATTCAAATAAAGCAATCGCTTGTCACCCACGTCAAGAATAAGTTGACTGGGCAATGTATATGAAAAGAAACCACAACTACAATATAACTGAAGTTTTCTGTAGTAGCATACAAAGTGTTACTATATCATACTATAGAATAAGGAGATCTAACGCATAATAGAAGGCAAGGCATGGCACGAAAAATGCAAAATAAGAATACAAGGAAAATGCTATTCCAGAAAAAAACCCAATGTAGCTTGAAAACACAATGCATGTAGGAGAAATATGTCCTGGAAACACAAGATACACACAGAAAATTATGTAGGCTGAAAAAGAAACTTAATCATGTAAATGATCAATACCCGAAAACCACATCATACATGTAAGCAATCATAATAATCATTTCAGAAGAATGAATGATATGCAGCAATAGATCATTGACAGGCTGATACTTGATATCCTCACAAGATTGCTAGACAAGCAGTGGTAAGCTGCACTGCACCGTGAAGCCATTATGATAATTTAAAGACATAGCAAGGAAGCGAAAAGCTTTCATCAAAGAGAAGCGCCACTTGAACTATCAACAGAAGCACGAATACACATTGCTGAGTCTCATGAATAAACAATGGTGACCAATTCAGTGTACTTGTAGCACGTATAATGTTCATCACGCAGGAAGAAGCTGCGACTCAATGTTTCATGTTGCCAATGTTCATTTTACAAATTGTGAAGATCATCAGAAATGGTGTACACACAATAAGGAACTTATAGCACTTGAATACACATGTTCGAAGCACGCTGAAAAAGTAAATGAATTAACATAAAGTGGCATGTCTCCTTGGTACGGGATAGGGTAAAAGAAGTCTTGCAAACTTGTAACAGAGCTCAAATGAGGTTCATCATACCAATTTTGTTTTATGGCATATAACTACATGATCAGCAAATGAATGATAATGAAATAGAACATGTTGGTCTTATGAAGCTAAAGTTCAAAATCAACTGAACAATGTGATAATCGTTAGTAGGGTTAGTACGATTAGGAAAAAAAATTCAACACATGCGTTGTTGTACGCAATAGACACCAGTGTAGTTCTCAGAAGCAGGAGAAGAACACTGGGAGACAAAAATGATACGTGCCGTATGACGTTTAATAACATGAACTGATACCTTGGATAAGAGATAATACGATGCGATACGAAGTGATACAAGATGATGCTGTATGATTAGATTATAACATACGACACGTACTTATACCAGAGGATGAGAGGACAATATATATACGCAATGATAAAAATGATACCCCGGGGTTGCATGAAAATAAATGAGTAGAAGAATAACGTGGTGAACATGTAATGAACGCAGATACAAAATATGCACATGAACGTTTTATGAACGCAAGGTTAAAAATGAACGCAGAATTTGCATTGAGCAGGAATGCTTAAGGAGCATAAGAATGAAATCATGCAAGGAATACAAAAGGGTGTGAATGAAATGAATGAGCTCTAGAGCGCGAGCAATCATTCTGAGGACGGTGTCGCTATAGTAACGACTGTATACCGTAACGAATGAGGATGAACGCAAAGGGGTAAGATAGGGACAGCAGGGCACTGGCCCTTGCAACGGATTTCCATTGCGATAATGCTCAGAAGAGTATGTAAACGTTGAACATACTATGTAACGGTTGATGAAATAATCTTAATATTTAATCACGAACGATTAAATTAACGGTCCGGAGTTTAAGGCGGCACAAACGACCGGATCGATGGCCGTCATACAACCGAATATCAAGAACTGGAGTGAAATCATGATGGTCACAGGGTTATACGGCAGATTTTCCTGCAACAAAGGAAACACATTAATACCAGAACATACAGAATATAAAGAAAACATTGAGTTATCTGGAAAATGCAATGCTCGGTAACAATCCAATATTTAGAGCTATCGTAATAGCTCTGAAGAGAGTTGGCGACTTCAAATAAACATCACATTTACAGATCTCTGACGTCGTGTGTCACACGACGTGAATTGATAGGTTCTCAAAGACGGACAAGTACGGGTGCGTACACTGTTAGGTCCTCAAGCACAGTATCATGTGATGAGTAGTACATGTTTTAACAGACAATATTGAGGTGGCCCTCACCTCACTCTGTCGTGTACGACCCGAAACACACATTCTGGGGTACAGGAAGTAATATGAGGCCGCCAACACGTGACCCAAGACGTATGCAAAATAACATGAAGCAAAAAAGAGCATGAACAGTACGCGGTATGTGGCATTGAGGCATAATGCTATTGCATACAAACCATAGAAAATATGAAGAATGTGCTTTTAATTATCAATGAATAACTACTGAGACAATGAGACAACATACCCAGTGTAAGACATATCAGTTATGAACATTAGTGGACAACACGATCGACAGACAGGGAGACTACCAGTGTTAAGCTTCTGTGCTGACCGACGGATTTATGACTAATATACCAATGCCGTAAAATATGAGAAGAAAATAATTCACCTGGCAACATGTGCACCTGTTACCAATAGTCCAAGTGTATCGTCCACAGAGGTGGATTCCAATGTAAACTACACAGACTGCATGGGAATGTTTTCTCTCTACTATGGCCATTACCACTGTCACCATGCTGACCAAACAAAGCATAGGAACAATATGAACGACCATCCGTGTGGCTGAGGGAGACGTGAAAACAATCCAAACTAACGTCACTGGGCAGCGATAAGGTACACAGGTCGATCGTAGATACCAAAGCAGACATTGTATCATAATGACTCAGTATACGTATGTGTACAAAGTAAACATGGTATTCGTAATCCAGTGGCCATACTAAGCAGACCAAAACCATTCGTATAAGTGGTTTACATGATATAATAAGGTGAATATTAATAGAATGTAAACGGGCCTAAGTGTGAAGACACAACACACAGGACACATAAGAAGTGAGTGGCATCATTGACCAAGCAGACTATCGTCGGCGATTTCGGCCTTTGGCAGTCTTATGAACGTGAAAGTCGCGAATGAGTTCCGCTGGTATATGTGACTCTGGTTCCCACGTTGTGGCTTTGTAACCCTGCCACTTGATTCTGTAGTGGCGGACTTTGTTAATGACCTTGCTAGCAAGGATCTTTTCTACAAAGTACATGTTTTTGTCTGACTGATTCTCACGTTGTTCCTCAGAAGTGGAGGGGCTAGCAACAGCAGGTTCTGTTTGACTGAGATGGTCTGGCTGAGGCTGTGAAACAGTGATAGGCTCTGTACCAGTAGTCTGTCCGGCTGAGTGGACCCAGTGTTGTCCATGTCCCCTGTCTGCACTGGCTCATGCAGTGGGTTAGTGGGTCTGTCTTCACGGGAATGATAGGGTCTCAAGCGCATCGCATTGATTGGCGATTTGAGCAGCTTGTTGTTCTGGCAATGACGGAGCACAAACACATTGTTAGACAGGATTTTGGTAATGTAATATGGTCCGTCATATTTTTGCTGCAGTTTTGCAGAGACCCCTGGGATCCTGTGTGAGCACTGCACCAGAACGCGTTGACCTTCTTTATACTGAGGGGGACGGGCTTTCCCATCATACTGGGTTTTATAGCGCTGCTGGGCTCTCTGAATGTTTTCGCTGACCAGTTTTTTTTGTAAGCTCTGCATACTGGATGATATCTTCCATACATGGCTGTGCAGAGGCTGGAAGATCATCAGAGCGTAAAGCCGTATCAATGGGAAGTCTACACTCTTGTTTGAACAGAACAAAGAAGGGAGAAAACAGTGTATACTCAGTGGAGGGCACTGTACGAAGTGCGGCAGCAATACCAGGCAGCAGAGAAGGCCAGTGGTGTGGGTTGTTAGCACAGTGTGCCCTGATAGACTGAGCGATAGTGGAATTTGTTCGCTCACATGTGGCATTTGTTTGGGGATGGTAGCTGCTGGTGTGCAAACGAGTGATCTGAAAGATTTTGCACACTTCAGTGACCACTTTGGACAAAAAGTTTTGTCCCCTGTCTGACAGTAAGTGGTCAGGAGCATCATAACGACAGATTATGGTCTCGTACAAATGCCAGGCAATGGTAGAGGCTGTTGCATCCTTCAAGGGAATCAGTTCCACCCACTTACTGAACGAACAAACAAACAACAGAATGTACTTGTAGCCTTCTGTGCTTGGTGAAAGTGGACCCAAGATGTCACAATGCCACCTGGAAAACAGCTTGTTTGGGGCTACAGGCAAGGGGGTTAACTGCGGGTTTTGAGGATGGTTTGGGGATTGGGGGTGAGAATGAGAAATTGTTTCTCTACTTTGAAGTATCGCAAGGAGAATTTGGTCTTGCCATCTATCAGGGAAAGAATTTAGTCTCTTTTTATCATAGGAGAATTTAGGGTCACTCTGTCTCCAACATCACATACAACCAGAAAGAGAGTGACGAGAAGAAATACACAAATACGCTGGACCTGATTCTCAAAGCAGTCCACACATAAATTGATAACTACAAAGCCTTTATTCAATTAAGAAAAAGCGTAATTCACCAAGCGTGTGTGCCATGAATCCTAATAGTCCTAAAAACCTAAGATGCACTACGAATCTTCACTAACTTACTTATCACTGAAATACTGAGCACTTCCATAATTCCTACTCTATTCCCTCTCTCTCTTTCTGCTTCATGGCAAAGAAAACATACTACCTACTTCTATCCCTACCCTAACAAAAGTATAAGATGAAACGTAGTCACATACCTTTAAGATAGATTGGAGACTTCTCTCGTTCACTGACTCACTGTCACACTGGATGCCGACTCAGTGTTGACTCTCCCACTCTAGTTACTCTCCCACTAGTAAGTCCCTCCTAACGATTGACTGCTAGCCTATATACAGTGCGATTCCCATTTACCGGTCTTTGTCTCAGCTACAAACATTCCCAGTTGCCCTCTAGCTGTCGATATCAATAAAACTGGGCATTTCAAATTTGGGGAACTTGGCGATCCTGGCATAGCTGCCTTGGTCGTCATTCAACCTACCTATAAATTTTCTTGGACAGTGATGGCGATATTGACATAGCGGCCATGGTCGTCATTCCGCAGTCCCGTAATTTGCTTGGGCATTGGTATTTGCTGAGAAATGTTGGTAATCTGGGTTATCTACCCTTTGTGCCCATTAAAGGTGGATAAGAACCATGTGAGAGTTAGATCCCGTTTGAATGGAAATTGCTGAGTGACAAATTGAATTATGGATGGTGTGATCTCCAGTGCGCCCACCTCATTAACTCATCTACCGAGTCGGTCAAAGGAATGTTGGTAATTCAGGCCATCCGCCCTTTGTGCCCACTAAAGATGGATGAGAACCACGTGGGCGCTAGACCCTGTCCGAATGGAAATAACTGAGTGACCAGTTGAGTTATGGATGGCCTGATCTGCAGCACACCCACCTCATTAACTCGTCTCCCAAGTCAGTCGAAGGAATGTTTCTTCCCCTAGAGGGGGCCCTGTGA
>CM060312.1:69360736-69365736 GCA_030674185.1 Monoplex corrugatus | reverse complement strand
GCGGGACACTGAAATGGTCAAGCCATATTTGATTATTTCCCTTTCAATTCTTTCTCTCACATTTTCTCTTTGTGAGTTTGCTCCCTCTCTCTCTCTCTCTCTCTCTCTCTCTCTCCTCTCTCTCTCTCTCTCTCTCTCTCTCTCTCTCTTCTGTTTGTCTCTCTCTCTGTCTGCCTATCTCTGTCTGTCTGTCTCTCTGTCTCTCTGTCTCTGTCTCCCTGTCTCTGTCTCTCTGTCTCTCTGTCTCTGCCTCTGTCTGTCTCTTTCTCTCTTTCTCTCTACTTTTTTTTATACTTGTCAACCTGCTCTTCTTCTTTCTTCTTCTTCTTCTTCTTCTTCTTCTTCTTCTTCTTCTTCTTCTTCTTCTTCTTCTTCTTCTTCTTCTTCTTCTTCTTCTTCTTCTTCTTCTTCTTCTTCTTCTTCTTCTTCTTCTTCTTCTTCTTCTTCTTCTTCTTCTTCTTCTTCTTCTTCTTCTTCTTCTTCTTCTTCTTCTTCTTCTTCTTCTTCTTCTTCTTCTTCTTCTTCTTCTTCTTCTTCTTCTTTTCTTCTTCTTCTTCTTCTTCTTCTTCTTCTTCTTCTTCTTCTTCTTCTTCTCTTCTTCTTCTTCTTCTTCTTCTTCTTCTTCTTCTTCTTCTTCTTCTTCTTCTTCTTCTTTCTTTCTTTTCTTCTTCGTCTTCGTCTTCTCGTTACATGACGATTCATATATTGAAATTAAATGTATATTTATGTATTTTTTTGTTGTTGTTGTTAAATGTTGATTACGCCCCTTGATAATCGGCCAAAGCGTACTTGAATAAATCATCCAGTGACCATATCAAGCGCTTCTGACTGGTTGTAAGAGACATCTTCTGTGTTTTGATGCCTTACAATACCATACAATACAATACAATACAATACAATGCAATATAATACCATACAATACAATACAATATAATACAATACAATAGGATACATTACACTATACAGTACAGTACAATAAAGTACAGCACAACTGAAAACAAAATAATACAATGGGTTGAGCATTCTCTACTCACCTTCTTCTGCGGATGATGTTGTGTGTGTGTGTGTGTGTGTGTGTGTGTGTGTGTGTGTGTGTGCGTGTGTGTTTTGTGTATGTATGTGTGTGTACGCTTGTGTGCGTGCGAGCGTGCGTGCGTGTGTGTGTGTGTGTGTGAGCGCACATGAGGGTGTATGTGTGTGTGTGTGTGTGTGTGTGTGTGTGTGTGTGTGTGTGTGTGCGCATGCAAGTGTATATGTATGTGTGCGTGCGTGCGTGTGTGTGCATGTATGTGCATGCATGCGCACATGCGCATTACGTGTGTGTTTATGAATACTTGAACCCATTCATATTATACTTGTTACTATGTTTCCTAATACTTTCATTTCAATCTATTGTCATTGTCTGTTTTTATTTGATTGCACATTTTAACCCTTTGACTCCCACACCCTGTCCATCACCAGCAAACATTTAATCCTTTGATTCTCTCACCCTGTCCACGAGCTTCCTGCAGGAAGCTGGTGGATAGGGTGAGAGAGTCAAAAGGTTAAATTGTTGCTTTGCTGTCGTGGTTGAGAAAGCAGGATGCTAGTGGATAGGTTGAGGGGGTCAAAGGGTTAATTATGTGACATCATTGATACTATTCGTAACATAAAATGCGCTGCACCATAATACCATACAATACAAAAACATTAACATGACACATCATAATATGACATAACATAGGATAACGCATAACGAAGCAATACAATACCATACAACAAACATCACATGACACTCTATAATATAACACAACACAGCATAACACATTACAGTGCAGTACAATATCACATAACATAATAGCAATACGACATAATGCAATGGAATGCAACACAACATAATACAGGATAACACCTTAGGTAGAAAGAAACTCTAGGGAGAGCTAGACAACAGAAGGTCTTCAGAGAAGTAACCCCCTTTAGACAAGTGTTTCGGCCCTGAATTCCTTACACTCTCGGGGGGCCGGGCCACATCCAGGTCATGACTCCTGGATGCCCTTCTGCTGTTGTCTATTTTTTTTTTTTTTTTTTTTTTTTTTCCCACGCCGGGGATCGAACCTGGGCGATTCTGCGCTTCAGAACTGCGGTACGCGGTTTTACCAATGTGCTAACGGGGCACACATCATCTGTAGGGAATTTAATCCTTATGAAGTTCACTTTTTTGGTTCCTCCTTGCCCAGATCCAGCTTGAGCTCCTTTCTGCTGCCTCTGCCATCGCTTTAAGGGCTCTAGTCCTCTTCTTCCCAGAAATGGCGAGTTGTTTCATGAGATCATAAGCGGAGGTGCCCACAAACCCTCTTGCCCCGACCTCTATGGCGAAGATTTTGACCCGCAGACCTGCTTTCTTCAGGGTGCTGGCAAGACCGGCGTATTTTTCGGTCTTGTAGATATGTGCTTCTTCCATTCTGCTTTCGTATGGCACAGTGAGTTCTATCAGAATCACTTGTTTCGAGGAGTCAGAGTGGAGAGCGATGTCTGGTCTCATGCCTGTCTTGCTGATGACATCTGGGTAATTTCTCCACTCTGGGAGGTCTGCTGTACACTCCCAGTCGACTGCTCCATCCAGAAGACCCTTTGGCAATGTGCTGGTTGTCATAGCCCTTTCGGGCCAGACCTGTTTCCCTCCTGCTTTGTAGAACGTTGTCATAGCAATTGGTGCGTTTGGGGTCATGGTTTTTTTCGCTAACCACATCTGTGATCACTTTCAGAACTTGGTTGTGCCTCCATGTATACCTTCCTTGGGCTAGCGCTACTTTGCAAGAGCTTAGGACATGTTCCACTGTTTGTTTCTTCTGACAGAGCGGACATGCTGGGTCGTCTGCTTTCCCCCATTTCACTAAGTTTGCATTCGAGGGGAGCAGGTCATATACAGATCTGAGGAGGAAGCTTATCCTTAGAGGAGCCATGTGCCACATATCGTTCCAGCTGAGACTTCTTTGAAGTGCACTGTCCCATGTTGTCCATTGCCCCTGTTGACCTTGCTGGACTGCCTTCTGCACTCTTTTGACATCTTCTTCTTCCTTCAACTCCTGTATGATCATGTCTCTTTTTTCCTTCCCTTTGGCTTTGGACCACCACTGCATTTTTGTTGCTCCCAGTCCCTGTCTGTTGGTTTGCGTGTGTCCAATTATTTCTTTGATGCTGAGGTTTCTCTTGGCATTGTTTACAGCCTCTTGGACTTTCCACTTTCTGCCAGTTCTCAGCTTTGGATGAACTGCTCTCACGATATTGTCCTCCGATTCCTCCAGCATGCTCAACAGTCTTGCTTTTCCAACTTTGTATTCCTCCACTATGGATTTCAGAGGTAGCTTCAGCATTGCTTGACGACAGTAGAATGCAACATCAGTGAGACCAGGTGGGACACCGAGCCATTTTCTTGTGTATTTGTTGATTTTGGCTTCCATTGCTTCGACTGTGCTGGTGCAAATGTCATAGATTAGCAGTGGCCACAGCAGCTTTGGTATCAGCATGAACTGTAGACACCAGACTTTGTATTTGCCTGGCAGTCCGCAGTTATCTATTTTCTTCAGGCCTTCTTCTGCTGTCTGCTTGGTTTCACATCCCCTTTGTGTGTCTTTCAGGGAGTCATCATACCATCTTCCGAGACTTTTTACTGGCTCTTCTGTGACAGTGGGGATGGCTTGGTTGGCTACCATGAATTTGACTGAATCTGCCACTTTTCCTTTTCGCAGTGAGAGACTTCGGGATTTCTTAGGTTTGAACCTCATTCTTGAAGAGGCCACCAGCTCATCCAGCTGCTTTATGATTTGGTGTGTCTCTTCCTCATCCGTGGACAAGACTGTTGTGTCATCCATGAAAGCTTTCAGAGGAGGCATCTGGTATCCATCTCCCAGATTCACTGGACCTGAACTCTTCATTGCAGCTTTCAAGATGACTTCCATTGCCAACACGAACAGTATGGGAGAGATTGCACAGCCCATTGCAATGCCCACCTCTAGGTCTATCCAGTCCGTGGTGTATTCTTTGGTAGAGAACCGCATTGAGAACCCTTGGAAATACTTCCTCAGCATTGTTCGGATGTTTTCTGGGATGTGATACATTTCAAGAGCCAGCTGGATCATATCGTGTGGAACTGATCCATATGCATTCGCCAGATCAAGCCAAACTACGTCAATGTCTCTCTTCTCTGTTCTTGCTTTTTGGATGGCATCCCAAATCAACGTGGCATGTTCCAAGCATCCAGGCATTCCTGGTATGCCTCCCTTTTGGACTGACATATCCACATACTTGTTTTCAGTCAGGTATTTTGTCAATCTTGCTGCCATAACAGAGAAGAAGATTTTCCCCTCGACGTTCAGAAGTGATATTGGCCTGAACTGATTGATGCTGCTGGAGTTCTGCTCCTTCGGAATGTACACTCCTTCAGCTCTCATCCATTGGTCGCTGATCTTCTGGTTCCTCCATGCTGATCGAATCATCTTGTGGAGCCACTCGAGCACTTTTGGGCATTTCTTGTAGAGCAGGTATGGTATTCCGTTTGGTCCAGGTGCTGACTTGGCTCTGGCTTTCTTTACTACGTTCTTCACTTCATCCAGTGTTGGTGGTTTGTTATTGAATTTTCCTTACAATAAAACACAACACAACATAATATAAATGCAAAATACAACACAACACAATGCAATACAATACTATACAATACAATACACCAAAATACAAATTTAAACATTACTAGGAACACTAAAACATATATAAAAACTGGCCTAAATTGCCTAATATTGCTTCCGCATATCGCATTTCCCTAGAGCCCAAAATCCAATTATCAATCCTAAGAGAAAGCATGTAAGACTTTATCGAACACGTACAGGTGAATGGACCAGCGAGGGAGAAAGAAAATGATAGAAGGAAGAAATAACAGAAAGCAAAGGAGGAAGAAGAAAAAAAAGAGAGAGTGACAGAAAAGAGGACATTTCTAGCACAGAAATCCCAGAAGGTGGGGGATACAA
>CM060312.1:69353236-69355736 GCA_030674185.1 Monoplex corrugatus | reverse complement strand
CCCTCCTCATCCCCAGCCACTCTGCAAGTCCGTCCAGCATTCTCTCCCTGGGTCTACCTGGTGCTCTCTTTCCCTCCTGCTTTCCCGTTGTGACCAGGTGCTCCAAATCCCCCTTCCTCATAAAATGGCCTATAAATGTTGCTTGTCTTTTCCTAATCTTCCTTATGAGTGATCTTCTTGTGTCTGCCTCCATCAAGACTGTCTCGTTTGTTTTCTTTGCTGTCCATGGAACTCTCAACATTCTTCTTAGAAACCACATCTCGGCTACCTCGATCCTGCTCTGGCTTTGCTTGCTGACTGTCCACGCCTCGCATCCGTACAACAGTATTGGTTCTATATAACATTCAAGGACTCTCTTTCTGATGTTAATTGATAGGCATTTGTTGGTAAGAATGCTTGTCATCTTCTTGAATGCTGTTTTGGCTTGGCCGATTCTACCAGCTATTTCCGATGTGCATCTGCCGTCTGATGAAATGACCGTTCCCAGGTATTTGACTCCTTCACCCCATCCACCAGCTTCCTTACAGGAAGTTGGAGGATAGGGTAAGGAAGTCAGAGGGTTAAATTTTTGCAAACGGTGGATAGGGTGCAAGAGTCAAAGGGTTAAATACATTTTTTTTCATTACCGATTTTATTTCATTTTACTTTTCACTTTCTAATTAACGTTCGTATCTCTACAATTATATACTTTGAAAATGACAAGCTTGCTCAGTACTTATATACTAATATGTGATTTTTATACCTACGTACGCACGCATGCACTCTACGGTCGATATAATGTGTGTGTGTTTGTGTGTGTGTGTGTATGTGTACGTATGTGTGCGTATATGTGTGTATGTGTGTGTGTGTGTGTGTGTGTGTGTGTGTGTGTGTGTGTGTGTGTGTGTGTGTGTGTGTGTGTGTGTGTGTGTGTGTGTGTAAAGTATGTGTGTGTGTGTCTAAAGTATGTGTGTGTGTTGGTGTACGTAAGTGTTTGTGCATGTGTGCATACATATGCATATATTTATACATATACTGATAAGTATACATACACATATACACGTGTGCCTTTGTCCGTATTTGTGTATGTGTGTGTGTGTGTGTGTGTTGTGTACGTGTGTGTGTGTGTGTGTGTGTGTGTGTGTGTGTGTGTGTGTGTGTGTGTGTGATTGTGTGTGTGTGAATGTGCGTATGTGTGTGTGAATGTGTGTGTGTGTATGTGTGAATGTGTGTATGTGAATGTGTGTATTTGTGTGTTGTGTACGTGTGTGTGTGTGTGTGATTGTGTGTGTGTGTGCACGAGCGCGTGTGTGTGTATGTGTGTATGTGTGTGTGTGTGTCTAAAGTATGTGTGTGTGTGTGTTGGTGTACGTAGATGTTTCTGCATATATTTATACATATACTGATAAATATACATACACATATACACGTGTGCCTTTGTCCGTATTTGTGTGTGTGTGTGTGTGAATCTGTGTGTGTGTGTGTGTTAATGTGCGTATGTGTGTGAATGTGTGTGTGTGTGTGTGTGTGTGTGTGTGTGTGTGTGTGTGTGTATGTGTGAATGTGTGTATGTGAATGTGTGTATGTGTGTGTTGTGTACGTGTGTGTGTGTGTGTGTGTGTGATTGTGTGTGTATGTGTGTATGTGTGTGTTTGTGTCTAAAGTATGTGTGTGTGTTGGTGTACGTAGGTGTTTGTGCATGTGTGCATACATATGCATATAGTAGTAGGCCTCCTTCGGTCATGACTGACCATGGACAAAGTACATCCGTTCTAATGTCTAGATGGGCTGTCTGCTTGGTCCAAACAGCGTCGCCTGTGACTGTAGAGACCAATGCGAGAGAGGCAGTCTCTGTCGCAGCGGTCGCATGTGTATGCTGATGCTGGTCTGTTGGCTGTCATCCCTTTTCTGCGAACTCGCTTTTCTGCTGCAGCAGCTGACAGTTTGTCCTCACCAATCCGCAGCTGTTTCTTGAGAGTAGTTCTCCAGCTGTTGCGATCGTCTGAGAGTAGTTCTCCAGCTGTTGCGGTCGTCTCCAGCTGTTGCGGTCGTCAGTGTTGATCTCAAGCGCCTTCATGTCATGCTTGCAAACGTCTTTGTATCTCAGCTGTGGGCGGCCAATGTTTCTCTGCCCTGTGGCAAGCTCACCATAAAGGATGTCTTTTGGGATGCGACCATCTTCCATGCGGCGAACGTGGCCCAACCAGCGCAGCCGACGCTGTCTCAGCATGGTATGCATGGTTGGGAGGCCAGCGCAGGTTAGGACTTCGGTGTTGGTCACCTTGTCTTGCCAGGAAATGCCAAGTATGCGCCGTAGGCTTCGCAGGTGGAAGGTATTGAGCCTTTTCTCCTGATGAGCATGCGTGGTCCACGCCTCGCTGCCATACAGCAAGGTGCTGAGGACACAGGCGTTGTATACAGCCATCTTTGTCTTTGTGGTCAGCTTGGGATTTGTCCACACCCTTTGTGTGAGGCGGGCTAGTGTTGTGGCTGCCTTCCCGATCCTCTTGTCGACCTCTGT
>CM060312.1:69330736-69333236 GCA_030674185.1 Monoplex corrugatus | reverse complement strand
CTGCCGCATGGCGTTGGCGACCATGGACTTCCAACCATCTCTATCTATTGTTGCCCCTAGCATCTCCCCCACCCTCCTCATCCCCAGCCACTCTGCAAGTCCGTCCAGCATTCTCTCCCTGGGTCTACCTGGTGCTCTCTTTCCCTCCAACTTTCCCGTTATGAGCAGATGCTCCAAATCCCCCTTCCTCATAAAATGGCCTATAAATGTTGCCTGCCTTTCCTAATCTTCCTTATGAGTGATCCTAATTGTGTTTGCCTCCATCAAGACTGTCTCGTTTGTTTTCTTTGCTGTCCATGGAACTCTCAACATTCTTCTGAAAAACCACATCTCGGCTGCCTCAATCTTGCTCTGGCTTTGCTTGCTGACTGTCCACGCCTCGCATCCGTACAACAGTATTGGTTCTATATAAATTCAAGGACTCTCTTTCTGATGTTAATTGATAGGCATTTGTTGGTAAGAATGCTTGTCATCTTCTTGAATGCTGTTTTGGCTTGGCCGATTCTGCCAGCTATTTCCGATGTGCATCTGCCGTCTGATGAAATGACCGTTCCCAGGTATTTGAACTTATTAACCTGTGTCAAGGTTGTGCCATTTGCTGTTATTTTGCAGGAGGGGATTTCATGTTTTTTTACTGATCACCATGACTTCAGTCTTCCTGCTGTTTAGTTCCAACTCCTTACCTTTGCTTTCTATTTCTAGTATATTCACAAGGTTTTGTAGGTCCCTTTCATTTTCTGCAATTAGCACGGTGTCATCTGCGTACCGAATGTTGTTTATCTTTTTCCCTCCAACCTTTAATCCAGGGTCTTCTTCTAGGTTTCTCATGATGTTTTCGCTATATAGTGAAAACAGATCTGGTGACAAAACACAACCCTGTCTGACTCCTCTTTTGATGTTTTAGAAATAGTTATATTGTTTTCTATTCTCATTGCAGCTGTTTGTTCCCAGTACATATTCCTGATTATTCGTAGATCTTTTCCATCAACATTGAATCTCTCCAGTTGGTAGATTAATTCTTCATGTCGTACCCGATCGAAAGCCTTGGTATAGTCAACAAAGCATAAATACAAATCCTTATTCATCTAATTGACCTCTCTATGATAGTTCTTAGGATGTATATGGCATTAATAGTTCCTTTCCCTTCCACAAATCCACACTGTTCTTCTGCTATTTCTCTTTTGATTCTATTCCTTGTCCTCATCATGATTATTCTTAACAGGATTTTTGTTACATAACTGATTGTGCGATGGAGTTTTTGGTTTAGGAGGACTGTTATTTTTTCTATGCCAAATTCCTCCAGGGCTTCACACACACTGATGATCCTAAAACACACACACTCGCGCATGAATATTCACACATATACTTACATACTCACAAAGAGAGAGAGAGAAAGAGATAGGGAGAGACAGACAGACAGACAGACAGACAGAGAGAAAGTCGTGTCCCAAAACAAAGACACACACAGACTCACAGAAACACACACACACACACACACACACACACACACACACACACACACACACACACGCACGCACGCACGCATACACACATGCACACACACACGCACACTCACACACACACGCACACACACACACACAAACACACACACACACACACACACACACACACACACACACACACACACACACACACACACACAGGTCAACACAAGGGAAACACAAGTGTCTACCGAATTGAATTACAGACTCTGTCTGGAACAGGGACCAGAGGACCAGGACCTTTTCCCCTGAAGACACGACTGTGTCATGGTCACTCTTTTACGGTCGCCTTTCAGCTTCAAAAGGAGAATAGATTTAATTTTGCAAGTTGGAGATATTTAACTCCGGAGTTCCCTTTATAGTAACGGGAATCATCATCATCATCATGTGCCCTGTCACATGGCGTTGGCGATCATGGCCCTCCACACGAATCTATCCAGTATCGATGCAAGTACATCTCCCACCCTCTCTGTCCTCAGCCACTCTCAAGTCCAAGTAATGGTAGTATCCTGGTGAAAGTCATTTATGGACGTCTGTCCACTACGAGAAAAGAGTGAATTTAATTTTACGAAGGAAATGTTGATCTACAACCTTCCTTTAAAGTGTTGGCAGTATCATGCTTAAAGTCATTTGTGGCTGTCTTTCCATTTTGAGAAAAGGGTATCTTTAATATTCTGAAATAGTTTTTGCCATGTATTGGTAAACAGAATGTTATCTTTTGATACAAGCATACCACCATGTATCATGTCATGTACTATGGTATTATTTGTCTAATTTGATGACCATGTCACGGGGAAAATGTTGAACGTACATTCAAAAGCAAATTGATATCTTCTACTGCGAGTATATATCCTTATTTCAACTATAATATACAACAAGACATAATGAACAACAGCAAATGATTTACAACAACATTATATCTAATTCGGCACACGTGCTCCAAAAAAGGCAAATTAACATAGCTTTAGTAAAATTTAATACCTCACACAAAAAATAGT
>CM060312.1:69323236-69325736 GCA_030674185.1 Monoplex corrugatus | reverse complement strand
GAGGGAGAGAAGACAGATAGACAGAGACAGAGAGACAGAGACAGAGACAGAGAACATGTACCCCCATATAGGACAACAACGGAAATTTAAAAAAATGACACAGGAAATGAAAACGACAACAAGTCACCTTTCCCTTGATCGTCTCTTCACAACTCTTTGTCCAGTTTCCACAAGGACGACAGTACAGTGACAAGCAGGGAGGATTGAAGTTGTGTCCTCTGGCCGTATGTTAAGCTGGGAAGGCGATAATTTAATCTGCCACTTGGTGACGGAGACAGAAAGAGAGAGAGAGTGAGAGAGAGAGAGTGAGTGAAGGAGAGAGAGTGAGAGAGAAACAGAGAAACAGAGAGAGAGAGAGAGAGTTTGAGTGAGAGAGAGCAAGAGAGATAGAGAGTGAGAGAGACAGAGTGAGAGAGAGGAGAGTGAGAGAGAAAGTGTGAGAGTAAGAGAGAGAGTGAGAGAGAGAGAGAAGGAGTGAGTGAGAGAAAGAGAGTGTCTGAGAGAGAGTGAGAGAGGTGTGTGTGTGTGGAGAGAGAGTGTGTGTATGGGACAGAGAGAGAGAGAGAGTGAGTGAGTGAGTGAGAGAGAGAGAGTGACAGAGGAAGAGTGAGAGAAAAAGAAACAGAGAGAGAGAGTGAGAGAGTGTGAGAGAGAGAAACAGAGAGAGAGAGAGAGAAACAGAGACAGAGAAACAGACACAGAGACAGACAGAGAGAGACAGAAACAGAGAACATGTACCCCCCCAGAAAGGACAACAACGGAAATGGAAAAACATGACACAGGAAATGAAAACGACGACAAGTAACCTTTCCCTTGATCATCTCTTCACAACTCTTCGTCCAGTTTCCAAAAGGACGACAGTACAGTCGACAGCAGGGAGGATTGAAATTGTGTCCTTTGGCCATACGTTAAGCTGGGAAGGCGATAATTTAATCTGCCACTTCGTGACGGAGATAGAAAGGGGAGAGAAGAGTGGGGGGGGGGGGGGGGAAGAGAGAGACAGAAGAGAGAGAGAGAGGCAGACAGACAGAGACAGAGAGTTCAGACTTCAGGCTGCTTTTATTGCACCTGTCTTACAGAGGAGAGACAGACAAAAGAGAGATAGACAGACAGACAGAGACCAGAGAGAACAGAGACACAGAGAGTCAGAGAGAGACAAGAGAGAGACAGAAAGACAGAGACAGAGAAGGAGAGACAGAGAGATAGAGAGAGAGAGACTTCAGCCTTCAGACTTCAAACTGTTATGTTATTCAAATAGCATTAGCTCCCACTAGACCTATCTTACAGTTGGGAGAGAGAGAGGAGGGAGGGTGAGAGGGAGGGAGAGAGCTAGAAAGAGAGAGAGAGGGAGAGAGAGAGAAAGAAAGAGAGAAAGAGAGAGAGAGGGACAGATCTAAAGAGAGAGGAGAGAGAGAGAGGAGGGGGAGACTTCAGACTTCATACTTCTAACTTCACACTGCTGTTTTACTCAAGTAGCATTAGGTCCCATTGGACCTGTCTTACAGTTGAGAGAGAGAGGGAGAGAGAGAGAGAGCTGAGAGAGAGGGGAAAGAGAGACAGAGAGCTAGAGAGAGAGAGAGGGAGGGAGAGAGACAGCTAGAGAGTTAGACACAGAGAGAGAGGGGGAGAGAGCTAGAGAGAGAGGGGGAGAGAGAGAGAGCTAGAGAGAATGAAACAGAGACAGACAGAATTCAAAGAGAGAAACAGAGACAGAGAGAATGAAACAGAGACAGAGACAGACAGAATGAAAGAGAGAAACAGAGGCAGAGAGAATGAAACAGAGACAGAGACAGACAGAATGAAAGAGAGAAACAGAGACAGAGAGAATGAAACAGAGACAGAGACAGACAGAATGAAAGAGAGAAACAGAGGCAGAGAGAATGAAACAGAGACAGAGAGAATGAAACAGAGACAGAGAGAATGAAACAGAGGCAGAGAGAATGAAACAGAGACAGAGAGAATGAATCAGAGACAGAGAGAATGAAACAGAGACAGAGAGAATGAAACAGAGACAGAGAGAATGAAACAGAGACAGAGAGAATGAAACAGAGGCAGAGAGAATGAAACAGAGACAGAGAGAATGAAACAGAGACAGAGAGACAGAGACAGAGACAGACAGATGAAAGAGAGAAACAGAGGCAGAGAGAATGAAACAGAGACAGAGACAGACAGATGAAAGAGAGAAACAGAGACAGAGAGAATGAAACAGAGACAGAGACAGACAGATGAAAGAGAGAAACAGAGGCAGAGAGAATGAAACAGAGACAGAGACAGACAGATGAAAGAGAGAAACAGAGACAGAGAGAATGAAACAGAGACAGAGACAGACAGATGAAAGAGAGAAACAGAGACAGAGAGAATGAAACAGAGACAGAGACAGACAGATGAAAGAGATAAACAGAGACAGAGAGAATGAAACAGAGACAGAGACAGACAGATGAAAGAGAGAAACAGAGGCAGAGAGAATGAAACAGAGACAGAGACAGACAGATGAAAGAGA
>CM060312.1:69308236-69318236 GCA_030674185.1 Monoplex corrugatus | reverse complement strand
ATGCCACAACAGTAAGATTGGTGACTTGAAGGTTCAACGGCGGCTAATATTGTGTTAGCGCTCTCTCTCTCTCTCTCTCTCTCTCTCTCCTCTCTCTCTCTCTCTCTCTCTCTCTCTCTCTCTTTCTCTCTCTCTCTCTCTCTCTTCTTTCTTCTCTCTCTCTCTCTCAGTCTGTCTCGGTCTCTCTCAGTCTCTCTGTCTGTCTGTCTGTCTGTCTGTCTCTAACTCTCTGTCTCTGTCTGTCTGTCTCTCTGTCTCTGTCTGTCTGTCTGTCTGTCTTTCTCTCTCTCTCTCTCTCTCTCTCTCTCTCTCTCTCTCTCTCTCTCTCTTCCTCTCCAGCTTCAGATATCAAGGCTACCCTGTGGAACACTCCAGCAGAAACATTCCAGAATGTCTCAGGTTACAACATTACAACATTTAATAGGAGGTATATTACATACAGTATTATGTAGCAAGAAAATCTGAAGAAAGCAAGACAGCAGAATGTCCTTGGAGGAGAAGCCTCCGCCAAGGAAGTGTTTCGGTCCTTGACACCTTAAACTCGAAGGTCATGACTCCTGGATGCCCGTCTGCTGTCAATAATTTTTCTCCACCACGTGTGTTTGAACCGAACCGAGCCTCCAAGATGGTCACAGAGAGAGAGAGAGAGAGGAGAGAGAGAGAGAGAGAGACAGACAGACAGAGAGAGAGAGAGAGAGACAGAGACAGAGTGAGAGAGAGAGAGAGCGTGTATGTGTGTATATGTGAATGTGTATGTATGCCAGATATCTTAACCGCTTAGCTATTGGACACTTGTTGTTCATGTACATGTACATGGGGGACATTTTAAGCCTACGAAGTTCACCTTGGTTCCTCCCCGACCATATTATCCAGCTGGACCTCTTTTCGTCTGCTTCTGCAGTTTAGCTTCAGTTATTCTAGATGACGTCTCCGCGCTCGGAATGAATTCCATATGCATTAACGTCACAGGTGTCCTGTGATGGTGATCATGGTACAAGCTTTAAGCCTGCACATAAATCCATGCTTTTTTCTCTTGCTTTGAGGGCTCTGGTACTCTCTTTTCCAGAAACCGAAAACTGTTTCATGAGGTCATAGGCTGCTGTGCCTATCAACCCCCTTGCTCCAACCTCTGTGGTGAGGACTTTGGCTTGGAAGCCGGATTTTCCCAAGTTGCTGGCTAGACTGGCATACTTTTCAGTCTTGTAGATATGGGCTTCCTCCATTCAACTTTTGTATGCCACAGCGAGATCGATCAGAATCATTTGTTTTGATGAATGAGAGTGCAGTACTAATCCGATTTTATGTCAGTCATGCTGATGGTTTCTGAGTATTTTTTTTTTCTATTCTGGAAGATCTGTTGTGCACTGGAAGCTATCAGCTCTGCACAATAGACTCCGCTTCTATGCTTTGAATGTCACAGCTTTTTCAGGACATAGTTACATGCCTCCTGCCGAGAAAAAAGTTTGCTGGATAAATCTTGAGAGTCACGTAAGAATTATCTCCCATATTGCAGAATTTCTCAAATCCAACACAGTGTGCGCTGCCCATTCAGCTAGCATAGAAGCAGTTCAAGAATAAAAGACTATGTCAATCTTGAACATAAGACCAATATATTGTATGTATTTCTCTCCTCTCTCACAGTTGTGTGTAGGGCAGTTGCAGAGTATAAAGGTAGGCTTGGGCGCTCCTTTTTTGAGGAGTGTTCTGAGCTTACGGTTTTTGTGCTTTGTATCTGCTTCTATGCTAGCTGAATGGGTAGCGCAAATTGTGTTGGATTTGAGAAGTTCTGCAATATGGGAGATAATTCCTACGTGACTCTTAAGAGTTATGTCCTTTGATTAATATTTTCTGGATAAAGCTTTTGATGGCGAGGGTTTTTTCCTTTGGCAGTACTGATCGTGTGCATGTGATCTGTTTAAGCACTTGAAACTGCCGCCATGCATACTTTCCTTTGGTTAGTGCTATACGGACTTGCGGAGTGGAGAGGACAGACAGAGTGGGAGATGTGCTTGCGGTGACAAAGGACAGATTCGTACGGAGGGCCATAATCGCCAACGCCATGCGGCAGGGCACATGATGATGAGTGTTATGCCTTACATGATCTCAGGACATGTCCCATTGTTTGTTTGTTTGTTTTTGTTGTTGTTGTTGTTCTTTTTTTCCTGGCAGAGCGGGCACACAGGATGATATGATTTTCCCCATTTCACCAGATTTGAGTTCGGGGACATGAGTTTTTTTCCAAATCTGAGGATGAAACATTTTCAGACGGGTCATATGCCACATGTCATCCCAGCTGAGACTTAGTCCTGATATGACGCTACGCAGTCGGCTGGGCTTGAAACAACAATAACATAAGCTGAGACTTCTTTGCAGTGCATTTCCCCACGGTGTCCATCGTCCCTGTTGGCCTTGCTGGACTGTCTACTGGATTTTTAGACGTCCTTGTCTTAGTTAATCTCTTGTGTTACGATGTCCCTCTGTGTTGTTCGCTTGGTCTTAAACCATCATTCCATTTTTCGCTGATCCCAGTCCCTGCCTACTGGTTTGTGTGTAACCTATTATTTCTCCAAGCATGGGGCTTTCTTTTGTAGCTTCCACAGTATCCTGGACTGTCCATCTTCTGCCAGTCTCCAGTTTGGGCTCGATTTCCCGAGCTGATTGGTGGAGCCTTGGACTCAGGATCTGATACCTTGAGTTCAATCCCAGCCTGTAACATTAGTTCCGGAACAGAACATTGTCCGGCAGTCGACATTAAAGATAAGATACACAGATACACATGTCATTTACATGTATCCAAGATTATTCCAGTGACAGGCTGATAAAATACGAGTATGAAATATAGACGAGGTAAAACACAGGCTAGGCAGGGCCTCAGGAACTGACCAGCTCATGGGTTTATGTGCAGGCTTAAGGCTTGTGCCATGATCACCATACACATGACACATGTGACGTTAGTGCATATGGAATTTGTTCCGAGCGCGTACACGTCGTCTTGAGAAACGAAACTGAAACCGAAACTGAAACTGAAACATTAAAACTGCCTGTCGCTGCCGTCTTAATGTTTCATCATTTGGTGGTGTCAGCTAGTGTTTTATAGGTCCACTGCCTGTTCGCTGCCGTCTTGATGTTTCCATCATTCTGGTGGTGTCAGCTTAGTGTTTTATAGGTCCACTGGCCTGTTCGCTGCCGTCTTAATGTTTCCATCATTCTGGGTGTCCTTAGTGTTTTATAGGTCCACTGCCTGTTCGCTGCCCGTCTAATGTTTCCATCATACTGGTGGTGTCAGCTTAGTGTTTGATAGGTCCCTTCTCCCCTTTCCCCGTTTCAAGACCTTGTCAGCGCATAGGGTTTTGTGAAGATTCAGAAAATCTGTAAGATAATTGCTGGTGGAATTGGGTGGAGCGCATATGGAGCTGTCCGAGAGCGGCGAATCCCTCTGGAAATAACTCCAATAACTCCAGTTTGGGCTCGATTGATCTCCCAACCTTATCTGCCGAGTTCCCAAGCATGATTAGAAGCCTTTCCCGCCTCGTGCTCCTTATCACATCTCATGAATTAAATAGTTACTCTACTACCTAACGCTAAGATCAATCATTGACATATTTGTATAGTTATTAAACCATTTAGTATAAAAGTTTTTAAAGTATATTTGTTTGAACTGTTTTCTGATATTTGCATTATTGGAATATCTATTTTGGCTTATGGATCAATTATGTGTGGTGTAGATTTTCTTTGGGCTTGGGCTGGATGTAGAAAAGGCGTATATATATATTCTTTGCTTCACACTGTTGTCATTGAATGTTTTTCCTGTTCTTCTTCTTGTTCTCTCTGTCTGTCTGTCTGTCTGTCTGTCTGTCTGTCTCTGTCTGTCTCTCTTCTCTCTCTCCACACTTACTCACATACACAAACATACATACATACGCATTTGTACATGTATACACATATGTATACATATATACTCACACGCATATACACATTCACATTTCGACACATACACATACTCTCTCTCTCTCTCCTCTCTCTCTCTCTCTCTCTCTCTCACCCCACTCTTTCTTTCTTTCTTTCTTTCTTTCTCCCTCTTCTCTCTCTGTTTTTTTACTCTCAGTCTCTCTCTGTCTCTGTCTCTGTCTCTCTCTTTTCTGTCTGTCTGTCTGTCTGTCTTTCTTTCTCTCTCTCTCTCTCTGTCTTTCTCTCTGTCCTTCTCTCTGTTTCTGTGTCTGTCTCTGTCTGTCTCTCTGTCTCTTTGTCTCTCCATCTCTCTATCTGTCTCTCTCTGTGTATCTCTCTGTGTCTCTCTCTTTCTCTCTCTCTCTTTCTCCGTCTCGCTCTCTCTGTGTGTCTTTCTCTCTCTGTCTCTCTGTGTCTCTTTGTCTCTCTGTCTCTTTGTCTGTCTTTCTCTCTGTCTCTGTCTCTCTCTCTGTCTTTCTCTCTCTCTTTCTCTGTTTCTCTCTCTCTCTCTCTTTTTCTATCTCTATGTCTCTCTCTCTGTCTCTATCTGTCTCTGTCTGTCTGTCTCTATCCCTCTCTTTCTCTTTCTCTCTCTCTGTCTGTCTGTCTCCTCTCTGTCTGTCTGTCCTCTCTCTCTCTCTCTCTCTCGCTCTCTTCTTTCTCTGACTCGCTGTCTCCTTTCTTTTTTGATTATGCTTGTATTCAGAGGAGCAAGGACTAGCTGTAAATACGTTCAAAATGACCTAATGCTGCTATCGTTGTTATATAGTGTTGTGAAGTCTTCTCTCTCTCTCTCTCTCTCTCTCTCTCTCTCTCTCTCTCTCTCTCTCTCTTCTCCCTTTCTCCCTTTCTCTGTCTCTCTGTCTCTCTGTCTCTCTCTCCCTCTCCCTCTCCCTCTCTCTGTCTCTCTATCTCTATCTCTCTCTCTGTCTATCTCTCTTTTTCTCTCTCTCTTCTCTCTCTCTCTCTCTCTGTCGCTCTCTTTCTCTCTCTTTGTCTCTCCCTCTCTTTCTATCTTTTTTCTCTCTCTCTTTGTCTCTCTCTCTCTCTCTCACGCACACACACACACACACACACACACACACACACACACACACACACACACACATACACATACACACACACACAATCTTACGTCAGCTTAATCGAAGTAAGCACCGTGTGATGGCAGTCTCTGGCGTCACAAGCCACATTACCTTGCCTCTCCTTGCCTCTCCTTGCCCTCTCCTTGCCTTGCCTGGCCTGGCCTTGCCTTGCCTTGCCTTGTCTTCCATTTGCCTTGCCTTCTCTTGCAGCATGAATAGATGGCATCGACGAGGATGCAAAGTGAGCCAAATAAATGGCAGCGGGTGTTGTCGTCATGGCAGAACCAAAGATCTTGGCCCGTTGCTTTTGCTGGAATTGCGTGCTTGACTGTAATAGGACTTTCTGTACGTCAGACGTGATGATTTGGGTTGTTGCTGTTAGGTTTATTTCTTTTCCATTCTTTTCTTTTCTTTTCTGGTTCGGTTTTGTGTGGCTGTGTTTTGCTCCGTGGTTTTGTTTGTTTGTTTATTGTTTGTTTGTTTGTTTCGTTTGTTTCGTTTGTTTCGTTTGTTTGTTTCGTTTGTTTGTTTGTTTCGTTTGTTTCGTTTGTTTCATTGTTTGTTAGTTAGCTTGTTTGTTGGTTGGTTAGCTTGTTTGTTTGCTTGTTTGCTTGACTGATTGATTGATTGTTTGTTTATTTGTTTGTCTGTTTGTTTGTTTCTTTGTTTTTGGTTGGTTGTTTGTTTGGTTGGTTGGTTGCTCGCTTCCTGCGTGCTTGCTTCCTGCTTGCTTGGTTATTTGGTTGGTTGCTTGTTTTTTTGGTTTTTTTGGTTGGTTGTTTAGTTCTTTCAGTAGGTTTTTGTGTTTGTGAATTGTTTGGATCGTTGGTTGGTTGGATGGATGGTTGGTGGGTGGGTGGGTAGGTGGGTTGGTGGGTGGATGGGTTGGTGGGTAGGTGGGTTGGTGGGTGGATGGGTTGGTGGGTTGGTGGGTGGATGGGTTGGTGGGTGGTGGGTTGGTGAGTGGGTGGGTTGGTGGGTTAGTGGGTGGGTGGGTTGGTGGGTAGGTGGGTTGGTGGGTGGGTGGGTAGGTGGGTTGGTGGGTGGGTGGGTGGGTGGGTGGGTGGGTGGGCGTTTGGCCTGGTAGGTTTGTTTGATTGGTTGTTTGTCTGTTTGTTTGTCTGTCTGTCTGTTTGTTTGTTTGCTCGCTTGATTGCTTGCTTGTTTGTTTGTATGTTTGTGTGTGTGTGTGTGTGTGTTTGGTTGCTTGCTTGTTTGCTTGGTTGGTTGTTGTTGTTGGTTTTTTTATTGGTGTTTGTTTGTTTGTTTGTTTGTTTGTTTGTTTGTTTGTTTGTTTGTGAGTTTGTTTTCTTGAACACAGACAGATCCCTATATTTGTCATGAATCACATTTTGATTTGCTGATGTTATACAAAAAATTGTCAGTCTAATCAAACAGATTATATACCACCCGACCACAAATGTCACTTCAGGGCTTACTGTAATGGAATGTAAAAACTGATAGGAAAATGTGTCCCCGTATTTGAAGACAACTGCGGCACTGTCAAATCGAATACGTAATCAATGAAAGATTTTTTGAGCCCTAAATCTCTTAATGGCAAATAAACTAGATCTCCTTGGAGGCGAAACGCATACCGTTTAATCAAATGATCCTTAGATTACCAACAACAACAAAAAAGAAGTTGCAAGTCAGCGAAAAAGAATTGTTGAGGGTGTAGAAAAACGCACAAAGACATGCAGATATACTGATAATATTAATGTTGTTGTTTGTTGTTGTTGTTGTTGTTGTTGTTGTTGTTGTTGTTGTTGTTGTTGTTGTTGTTGTTGTTGTTGTTGATGATGATGATGATGATGATGTTGTTGTTGTTTCGTTGTTCACATTGATGTTTTTGCTTCAAGAAAATTACAACAACAACAAAAAGAAGAAATTAATGAAAGTAATATTGTGGTGGCTGTATTTTATCCCACACAAAGGAATTAATTTTCAAGATTACGAACATGCCTTATTGATCCACGCTGGCAATTTCATCTGGGTTACTCAACTTTGGCATTAAGCTAACACTTTGAAAACCTGGCCTACATGCTGCCTGTGCCTGCATTTCGCTCACAAACATATGCACAGACAACAGAGAATTTAAATCTCTGAAGATTCTAACCCCCAGACAGTCCAAAACATACTGTTCAGATCGTTCTGTTGAATAATCTTGTTGAAAAATGTTGATCCATGTTCCCACACAACTTCGTCAGATCTGTCGATCTCAATGGATTATTTAGCGTGATGTGAATATTTTTTTACTGTCTTGATCTTTGTGATTCTGTCTGTGTGCGTTAAAGATCCGTCGGGAGTTGTAATCTAAGAAAAATTAAATTTTTCTCTCAGCGAAAGCTGAAGATTGATCTCAGTGAATTATTTGCATGGTATGAATATTTTTTTTTTTACTGTTTTGATCTTTGTGCCTCTTTCTGTGTGCGTTAAAGATCCTTCGAGAGTTGTAATCTAAGAAAAAATAAACTTTTCTCTCAGCTAAAGCTGAAAGTTGTGAATTCCCTACCCCCTCCCCTTTCCGTATCCCCATCTTTTGAACTACTCTTTCCCTGTAGAATTTAGCTCTGTCATTGTCAGCTTTATTCTTAGAGTTTGGAATCTCTGCACAACACGTAGTTTCATTTTCAGTCCTGTCAAAATCATTGTGGGATTGTTCTGCTCCAGCCGGCTCCTACCCACAGTTGAGTTGTGGGTTCGAATCCCGGGGTCCGCTAAATTAAAACTGGCCTTCTCACTGTCCCATCTTAACATCATTGTTGTTCTGGTGGTGTCAGTATAGGATTAGATAAGCCCCCATTCCCCCACTTCCCTGGGATGGTTATCCCCGTCAGCCATATCACCTTGGGTGGGTGCTGACGTAAAACCTGAACCAAACCCAAAACCCACAGTTGAGCGTGCTGTGGGCTCAGTGGGAAGACTTGGAACCACTCAATCGAGTCTCGTTCATTTCACGGATACGTAATTGAGGGTGTTGCTCAAAATCTATTGGTGTCTGTATCTTTCCTGGTTGACTTCAAGATATATCATGATAGTAAACGTGGAGTACAGCCCTGTCACGCTGTCTCAATCCTAAGTGGAACTTCATTTCATGTTTATCATCCTTATCGCCATCATCGTCATCATCGGAATATAAAAACTGGCCCAGTTTCTCTGGCTGTTAAGGTCATCATCATCATCATCATCATCAGGTGCCCTGCCGCATGGTGTTGGCGACCATGGACTTCCAACCATCTCTATCTCTCGTTGCCCCCAGCATCTCCCCCACCCTCCTCATCCCCAGCCACTCTGCAAATCCGTCCAGCATTCTCTCCCTGGGTCTACCTGGTGCTCTCTTTCCCTCCAGCTTCCCCGTTGTGACCAGGTGCTCCAAATTCCCCTTCCTCATAAAATGGCCCATAAATGTTGCTTGTCTTTTCCTAATCTTCCTTATGAATGATCTACTTGTGTCTGCCTCCATCAAGACTGTCTCGTTTGTTTTCTTTGCTGTCCATGGAACTCTCAACATTCTTCTGAGAAACCACATCTCGGCTGCCTCGATCCTGCTCTGGCTTTACTTGCTGACTGTCCACGCCTCGCATCCGTACAACAGTATTGGTTCTATATAATATTCAAGGACACTCTTTCTGATGTTAATTGATAAGGTGGCGAAGAAAATAGGACCAAACAATAATAAAGGGAGAACACAAAGGACACTGTCTTAGTGTGAAGACATGACAAAAAAATCTATAATCAGTGTGATCGATTGAGTGGAGGGGGGGGGGTGGAAGGAAGAGGAAGGGGGGATGTGAAACTGATCTGGACACAGCAGGATCCTGCGTTTGTCTGGTAGGGTGCGGCAGTAACTAGGTCAGGCATACTGAAGTTAGGGGTACATTCTATGATATTAAGAATTTTGTCCTCCAACTCTTTCTCTGTCCAACTCGGTTGATTGCAATGTTGCTGAACGTATTGTTCTGGCCAGCTTGTTATGACAGGTGACATGAACAAACCATACAAGTTTGTGTTGCTTTAGAGAAACAGACATTCCTTCATTTCACAAAAACGAAACGTGTATTTACCAGACAGTAAAAAGTTTCGTAATGGATATAATTTGAATTTTTCAATTGAGCACATTTGTCCTAGAAGGACCAAAGGGTCTTACAAAGATCAAACGTTTTTATATTTTAAAATTGCGAAATTTTGATTTTGATGTTCCATGGTTTATTTGCTTGCTATAGATATTCAGATCAAACGTTTTAAAAAATCGATTTCTGTACAAATTCACGTGTATGTGTAATGAGAATAAACGAATGTCTTTTGTTTGAGTTCTTATTCTTGTTCTTGTTCTTGTTCTTGTTCTTGTTCTTGTTCTTGTTTTTTTTCTTCTTCTTCTTCTTCTTCTTCTTCTTCTTCTTCTTCTTCCCCTCCTCCTCCTCCTCCTTCTCCTCCTCCTCCTCCTCTCCTTCTTCCTCTTCTTCTTCTTCTTCTTCTTCTTCTTCGTCGTCGTCGTCGCCGTCTGCGTCTTCTTCTTGTTCTTCTTGTTCTTGTTGTTGCTGTTGCTGTTGTTGTTATTGTTGTTGTTGTTGTTGTTCTTCTTCTTCTTCTTCTTCTTTCTTCTTCTTCTTCTTCTTCTTCTTCTTCTTCTTTTTTTTTTTTTTTTTTTTTTTCTTCTTCTTCTTCTTCTTCTTCTTCTTTTTTTCTTCTTCTTCTTCTTCTTCTTCTTCTTCTTCTTCTTCTTCTTTCTTCACTTCTCCCATTTTTTTAAACACAAAGCTGACAACACTAAAATGTTGGAAACATTCAGATGAGCTGCGAACAGACCCAGTTTTAATGTAGCGGGCTGGGATTAAACTCGAGCTATCAGATCATAAGTCCATGGCTCTATAGAAAGAACCAACCAGACACAGTCCGCTAGTACAGCAGTTTTGACGCAACGCATATGGAATCGCCCAAACACTATCACGCCTTCTTAGGTCAAGTGA
>CM060312.1:69290736-69303236 GCA_030674185.1 Monoplex corrugatus | reverse complement strand
TGGTTGGTTGATTGATTGATTGATTGAGTGAGTGAGTGAGTGAGAGAGTGAGTGAGTGAGTGAGTGAGTGAGTGAGTAAAGTGAGTGAGTGAGTGGTTGGTTGGCTGGTTGGTTGGTTGGTTGGTTGGTTGATCGATGATCGATCGATCGATTGATTGATTGATTGATTGATTGATTGATTGATCGATCGATCGGTCGGTTGATTGATTGATTGATGATTGATTGGTTTTAGTTGGTGGTTCGGTGATTGATTGACTGATTGATTGACTGACTGACTGACTGATGATTGATTGATTGATTGATTGATTGATTGATTGATTGATTGATTGATTGATTTGGTTCAGTTTTTACGTCGGCACACACCTCAGATGATACGGTCGATGGGGATAACCACCCAGGGAAGTGGGGGAAGAGGGGGGAGCTTATGTAATCCTATACTGACACCACCAGAACAGCAATGATGTTAAGATGGGACAGTGATAAAGCCAGTTATAACCGTTTGACTCCCGCAACCTATCCACCAACTGCAAAAGCTTAACCCTTTGATTCCCTCACCCTGTCCACCAGCTTCCTGCAGGAGGCAGGATGAGGGAATCAAAGGGTTAAGTTTTTGCTTTGTTAGCATGGTTGACAAAGCAGGATAGCTGGTGGACAAGGTGAGGGAATCAAAGGGTTAAGTGTTTGCTTTGTTGGCATGGTTGACAAAGCAGGATAGCTGGGGAAAGGTGAAGGAATAAAGGTTTAACGTTTTGCTCGTATACCAGACTGAAAAGCAGGATAGCTGGTGGAGCAAAGGTGAGGGAATCAAAGGTTAAAGTGTTTGCTTTGTTAGCAATGGTTGACAAAGCAGATAGCTGGTGTGCAAGGTGAGGGAATCAAAGGGTTAAGTGTTTGCTTTGTTGGCATGGTTGACAAAGCAGGATAGCTGGTGGACAAGGTGAGGAATCAAAGGGTTAATGTGTTTGCTTTGTTGGCATGGTTGACAAAGCAGGATAGCTGGTGGACAAGGTGAGGGAATCAAAGGGTTAAGTGTTTGCTTTGTTGGCATGGTTGACAAAAGCAGATAGCTGGTGGACAAGGTGAAGGAATCAAAGGGTTAAGTGTTTTGCTTTGTTGGCATGGTTGACAAAGCAGGATAGCTGTGGACAAGGTGAGGGAATCAAAGGGTTAAGTGTTTGCTTTGTTGGCATGGTTGACAATGCAGGATAGCTGGTGGACAAGGTGAGGGAATCAAAGGGTTAAGTGTTTGCTTTGTTGGCATGGTTGACAATGCAGAATAGCTGATGTGCAAGGTGAAGGAATCAAAGGGTTAAGTTTTTGCTTTGTTGGCATGGTTGACAATGCAGGATAGCTGTGGACAAGGTGAGGGAACCAAAGGGTGAATGCAGCGCACCCCGGGATTCGAACCCACAACCATCAGCATGTGAATCCGGCGCTCAACCAACTGAGCTACTGAGGCCCGCTAAACTTGTCATGTAATTGCTACCATTCATATACATGTGCATGTACCGGGGTTCGAAGCGCCGAGTGTAAGACGTTGTTCTGATGCATTTGCTCAAAACAACATTCAAGAAGATGAAAAGCATTCTTACCAACAATTGCCTATCAGTTAACATCAGGAAGAGAATTCCTGAATGTTATATAGAACCGATAATGTTATACAGAGACAGAGGACAGACAGAGACAGAGAGAGACAGAGATGGAGACACAGACAGACAGACAGGCAGACAGAGACAGAGATAATGTTATACGGTTGCGAGGCGTGGACAGTCAACAAGCAAAGCCAGAACAAGATTGGGGCAGCCGAGATGTGGTTTCTAAGAAGAATGTTGAGAGTTCCATGGACAGCAAAGAAAACAAACGAGACAGTCTTGATGGAGGCAGACACAAGAAGATCATTGATAAAGAAGGTTAGGAAAAGACAAGTAACATTTATAGGCCATTTTGTGAGGAAAGGGGAATAGGAGCACCTGGTCACAACAGGAAAGCTGGAGGGAAAGAGAACACCAGGTAGACCCTGGGAGAACATATTGGACGGACTTGCGGCGACAAAGGATAGATTCGTATGGAAGGCCGTGATCGCCAACGCCATGCGGCAGGGCACATGATGAATAAATGATTTACTCAATAGCTTGCTGTTGATGTGACGGTTCCATAATATAATGTTGAGATGTAGGTCCAGTGTTCAAGTCTGCCCGGTTTTCCTTTGATACATACTTGGAACGAATACTGGCTTAAGCGACACAGTGGGAAAAGGAGATATGCTTCATCTTCCGTTTCAGTTTTGCCACAGAGAGAGAGAAAGAGACAGACAGACAGACAGACAAATAGAGACAGAGAGACACATAGACAGAAACATTGAGACAGGGAGAGAGAGAGAGAGCCAACCAGCCAACCAGCCAGGAGAGACAGAGAGACACAGAGACACTGTGAGAGGGAGAGAGAGAAAGAGAAAGACAGATAGTGAAAGAGAGAGAAAGAGAAAGAGACAGACAGACAGATGAACATACAGACAAACAGAGACAGAGACAGACAGACAGAGGAGAGACAGAGAGACACGGAGTCAGAGACATAGAGATGGAGAGAGAGAAAGAGAAAAAGACAGACAGACAGACAGAAAGAGACAGACAGACAGAGAAGAGACACAGAGACAGAGATTTTGAGAGAGGGAGAAAGAGAGAGACAGAGAGAGACAGAGAAACAGAGACAGAGAGAGAATGGGAACGACACAGGGAGACAGAGATAGAAAGAAAAAACAGGTGGGGAGGTAGGCTAGTATAAAGATAGGGAGAATGTGGAAAGAGACACACACACACACACACACACACACACACACACACACACACACACACACACACACACATACACACACACACACACACACACACATACATACACACACACACACACACACACACACACACATACACACACACACACACACATACACACACACACACACACACACACATACACACACACACACAATACACACACACACACACATACACACACACACACACACATACACACACACACCACACACACACATACACACACACACATACACACACACACACACAACACACACACATACACACACACACACACACATACATACACACACACACACACACACACACACACACACAACCCCACACAGGGAGGGAGAGAGACAGACTGACAGACAGACAGACGCACATACAGACAGACAGAGACAAAAGCACAGAGAGAAAATGACACACGAAGAGATAGAGAGGAGACAGACATAGAGAGACAGAGAAAGACCGACAGAGAGAGAAGGGGAGACAGAGAGAAAGAAAGAGAGACAGAGACACAGAGAGAGTGGGAGAGAGATATATAGAGTCACAGAGAGAGACAGAGACAGAGAGAGAGAGACAGACAGACAGAGACACAGATAGAGGACATACAGAGACAGAGAGTGAGAGTGAGACGCAGAGACAGAAACAGAGACTGAGAGAGAGAGACAGAGACAGAGAGAGAAGGAGAGACAGAGAGAAAGAAAGAAAGACAGAGACAGTGAGAGAGAGAGAGACAGACAGACAGTGAGAGACAGAGACAGAGGACAGACAGAGACAGAAAGAGACAGAGATGGAGAGACAGACAGACAGACAGGCAGACAGAGACACACAGAGAGAGAGTGAGAGAGAGAGACAGAGAGAGACCACACACAGAGATAGAGACAGAGCGACAAAGAGAGACAGAGAAAGAGAAAGAAAGAAAGAAAGAAAGAGACAGAGGCAGAGAGACAGACAGACAGACAGAGAGGACAGACAGAGAAGACAGACAGAGACAGACAGACAGAGACAGACAAGGACAGACAGACAAAGACAGACAGAGAAGACAGACAACAGCACTTACACCTAATGACATGTCAAACACGTTCCCGTGGTTGGCTGTGCGACTATTGATGGGCTCTGGCTGTGCGACTATTGATGGGCTCTTGTCGTGTGTGGGCGTTCATCTCAATATTAGTTTCTGTCGTTGTTCCCATTGATTGAACCCCTCATGTTCATGCCGCTGGCGACTTGTATGCATTGTGTTGTGTGCAATGCCAAGTCATTGTTATAGGCATTTTGAACACGTAATATATGTTAACAGCTGTATTTTAGTGTTTTTTATTGTCTGTTTTGTCATTTTTGATAGTGTTGCGTTATCGTTTTTGTTGTTTGTTGTTTCATTGTTGTTGTCATTCTTATTGTATTGATATTGTTTTCATGTTGTTATTGTTCATGTCGTTGTTATGTTGTTTACAGTTATTGTCATTATTTTTGTCATTGTCATTGTTCTTGTCATTCTTGCTTGATAGTGTTGTCGTTATCGTTTTTGTTGTAGTTGTTGTTATCATTGTTATTGTCATTCTTATTGTGACTGATATTGTTGTTGTTGTTGTTATTGTCATTGTCGTTGTTATTGATAGTGTTACGGTTAGTGTCGTTATTTTTGTCATTGCCATTGTTCTTGTCATTCTTGTTGATAGTGTTGTCGTTATCGTTTTTTGTTGTAGTTGTTGTTATCATTGTTATTGTCATTCTTATTGTGACTGATATTGTTGTTATTGTTATTGTCATTGTCGTTGTTATTGATATGTTACGGTTAGTGTCGTTATTTTTGTCATTGTCATTGTTCTTGTCATTGCCATTGAAGGTGCTGTTGTTATTGTTACTGGTGTTATTGTCATTGTTATTGGTATTGTTGTCGTCGTTGTTCTTGTTCTTGCTAGCATCATTATCATTATCAATATGATTGTTGTTCTTGTTGTTATCAAAAGTATCGTTATTATCTTTTTTCTCATCATCATCATCATTTAATGATACTAATAATAATAATAATGATAATGATAATGATAATAGTAATATCATCTTTATTATTGTTGTTATTACATTATTATTACAATTAACATTATTATCATTATCATTATTATTATTATCACTATTGTTATTATTATCATTATCGTTATCATTTGTATTATTAGTTTAGTAATAGTAGTAGTACATTATTATTACTATTATTATTATTATTATTATTATTATTATTATTATTATTATTATTATTGTTCTTGTTGTTATTAGCAGTAGTAGCAGTAGGATACTTGCTGTTATCATCATTATTATCGTTATCATTCGCACAAACATCAATACCAACACCAATACCAACATCAATACCAACACCAATACCAATACCAACATTAACACCAATACAACACCAACACCAAGCACCAATACCAACACCAACACCAACACCAAACACCAACACCAACACCACACCAACACCAACACCAAACACCAATACCAACACCAACACAAATACTAACACCAACACCAGCACCAACACCAGTACCAACACCAACCACCAACACCAAACATCAAACACAACCAAACAACACAATAGCAATACAACAAACACCAACACCAATACCAACACCAACACCACAACCAATACAAATACCAACACCAAACACCAACACCAAACCAACACCAACACCACACACCAACACCAAACATCAAACACAAACACCATACCAAACACCAAACACCAACACCAACACCAACACCAAACACCAAACACACCAACATCAACACCAACACCAAACCAAACACCAAACACCACCAACACCAACAACAAACCAAACACCAACACCAAACCAACACCAAACACCAAACACCAACACCAAACACCAACACCAACACCAACACCAAACATCAAACATCCAACACACCAAACAACCAAACACCAACACCAAACCAACACCAAACCAAACACCAACACCAACACCAACACCAAATACCAAACACCAACACTCAAACACCAAACACCAAACACCAAACACTAACACCAAACCAACACCAACACCAAACACCAACACCAATACCAACACCAAACACCAAACACCAAACCAACACCAACACCAAACACCAAACATCAAACATCAAACACCAACACCAACAACACCAACACCAACCACCAACACCAAACAACAAACACCAACACCAATACCAACACCAACAACAAACACCAACACCAACACCAAACACCAACAACCAACACCAACACCAAACATCAAACACAAACACCAAACACCAACAACAAACACCAACACCAATACCAACACCAAACACCAAACACCAACATCAACACCAACACCAACACCAAACACCAAACACCAACACTAACACAACACCAACACCAAACACCAAACACCAAACACCAAACATCAAACACCAAGCACCAAACAACACAACACCAAACCAAACACCAAAACCAACACCAACACCAACACCAAACACAAACATCAAACACTAACACCAACACCAAACCAACACCAACACCAACACCAACACACACCAAACATCAAACACCAATACCAACACCAACACCAACACCAACACCAAACAACCAAACAACAAACAACCAATACCAACACCAACACCAACACCAACACCAAACACCAAACAACAAATACCAATACCAACACCAACACCAACACCAACACCAAACACCAAACATCACAACACCAACACCAACACCAACAACCAACACCAACACCAACACCAAACACCAGACACCAAACACCAAACATCAAACACCAAATCAACAACAAACAAACAACAAACAAACAATAAACAGACAACAAACACCTTCATAGTTGAAGTGTAACCACTCACGATCCTATCATAATGCAGTCAGACCCATAAAGGATCGCCAAGACATGCTCAGCACTTAAAACAATCACCTTTCCTTTATGCATGTTGAGCAAAGTGGGGTCTGGGGACAGGGTGTGTGCATCCAGACAAGTGGCTTGCTATGGCACCTTGAAAGCCTCGTGTTTGAATCACACGAACGACGTAGTTGCCAGATGGATGGTTGGGACCATCTCTCGATTCATACAACGCTAAGACCTTGCCTAGTGCATAGGTTTTGTGCAGGCTCAGGAAGTCCTGTCAGATAACTGCTGGCAGATTTGGGTTGATATGGAGTTGTCCAAGCGCGGTGAACCCGTCTTGAAATAACTCCAATAACTCCAATAGGTTGGCGAGGTTTTTGCGAGGAACGCTAGGTAGGAGCGTTTCTTTGGTTCACCTAGCGGCTAGCGTAGCTAGGTATTGGCTAGGTCAGGTTAGGTAGCAACGAGAGATCTTGCGAGCAAGGTTAGATGGCGGCTGAGCAGGTTGCCTTTGTGTCTGATGATGACTCCAGTCTTCTGTTGTGAAACAAGCTGCTGTACGTTGACTAAGAATCTACTTCCGCCTCTCATCAGATTCATAACACACTTTTTACTCGCCCTAGCCATTCTCTATCTCGACACTCCCCCCCCCCCCACCCCCACCCCGTGGGGATGCTGGGAGGCTCTTTCAGTATAAATAGTGTCCTCACCTTCTGGAAATTCTGTGCCAAAATTGTGTCTTTTCTGTCCTACTCTTTGTTTCTGCCTTGTTCCTTTGCTTTCTGTCATTTCTTCCTATCATTTTCTGCCTTGCTTGGTCCATTCACCTGTATATGTTTGATAAATGTCTTACGCACTTTTTCTAAGGATTGATACTTGGGTGCTTGTATTATATGTATTTTTGGCTCTAGGGAGGTGAGATATGCGAAAAAATTTATTTTTTTAGGCCAGTTTTTATCTATGTTTTGGTGTCCTTGGGTATGCTTAAATTTGTATTCGGGTGTGTTGTTTAAATCCCCTGTGTGATAAATCGGACGGAGTGGTCAACGCCAGAGGCATGTCCTTAGATTATGTGCACGATTGCATTGATACGTGTACTTAATTTTCTTTTCTTTTTTTTTTTTTTCCGTGTTGAAGTTTTGTAGTTTTGAAACGGTCATAGCCCCTGATATGGCTCTACACAGTCGGCTGGGCTTTAAACAACAATAGCAATAACAATAACATCTCATCACTTGCGGGCTAGTATGTTAGCATGTAATAAACGGGCCCCTGGTTCGTATTGTAGCTTGAATACACTGACCCCAGTCCAACCCAGCTGTAAATGATGACGGTCCTTTTCCATAGACACAGAAAATAAAGCAGAAAGGGAGGAGATGCGATAAGCATCACCCTTACTATGCTGGATCTGAGAGAAGTTTGTCTCGGACATCAGGTTTCCCCTGGCGCCGCTCACGTAACAGGGAAAACCTTTCCCTCTTTTGCCACTCTCAGGCTATTGTGCATGACACCACCGCCCACCCCCATCCCCAGTACGTCTCCATATCCCCACCTTATCCCCTTGATGCCATCCACTCCCCCTCCACTCTCTCTCTCTTTCCCTCTCTCTCTCTTTCTCTCTCCCTCTCTCTCTCATTCTCTCTGTCTCTCTGGCTGTCTGTATCTCATTCTCTCTCTCTCTCTCTCTCTCTCTCTCTCTTTTATCTCTCTGTCTCATTCTCTCTGTCTCTCTGTCTGTTTATATCTCTCTCTCATTCTCTCTCTCTCTCTCTGTTTATCTCTATCTCTCATTCTCTCTCGCTCTCTGTTTATCCCTCTCTCTCATTCTCTCTCGCTCTCTATCTGTCTGCCTCTGTCTCTCTGTCTCTTCTTGTCTGTCTGTGTCTCTGTCTGTTGTCTGTCTTCTCTGTCTCTCTCTGTCTGTCTGTCTCTGTCTCTCGCTCGCTCTCTCTCTCTCTCTGTTTTTTCTTCTTACTTAGTTGTCTCAAACTAACGCATTCGCTACAGTCATCTGACTGTCTACATGTATATTCCGCTACGTGGGACTGGTCCGTCACTTTTATTCCCATCACTGTAGTATTGTAGTTGGCACGTGTGTATCTTTTCCCCCCATTACTGTCGGCTTGAGTGTAGATTTTTTCTCCTGGTTATTGTAGTGGACCTGTGTACATTTTTTTTTCATGCATGTCTTTACTGTTATTTGTTATTTTCATCTCTCACCTGTTTATTTATCTACATACTCCTTTATTTTGTATCTATTTATTCACCTACCTACTTCTTATTCTCTTACTCACTCACTCGCTTGCCTGCCTGCTTGCTTGCCTACTTATTTACTTACTTGCTTGTTTACCTACTTACTTTACTTACTCTTACTTACTACTTATTTTATGATTAAAAAAGTTTATCTTCACCTACTTGATAGACAGCTGAGCATTTGGGCATTGACTAGTGGGGGGGGGGGGGGTCCTGTCATGTAAGACGAGTTTATACAGAATAGCTAGTTGTGTTGTGATTCAGATCTTTAATTATTTATTCATTTACTTTGTATATATGTTCCTTTCTTGAAGGTAAGATACACACATACACATGTCATTTACATGTAACTAAGATTATTCCAAGGGTTGGCTGATGAAATACCGGTATAAGATATAGACTAGGTAAAACATAATCTAGGTAACGCCTCAGGACCTGGCCAGCTCATGAGTTTATGTGCGGGCTTAAGGCATGTGCCATGATTACCATACACGTGGCACCTGTGACGTTAGTGCATATGGAATTCGTTCCGAGCGCGGAGACGTCATCTTGAGAAACTGAAACTGAAACTGTGTGTCGGTTTTGTTGTTGTTGTTGTTGTTGTTGTTGTTGTTGTTGTTGTTGTTTTCTTATCACCATAGTAGGCCTGTAAGAGGTTTTTTTCCCACGATTATAACAAGGTTGTGTGTAGTTCCTTTCTCCATCACTGTAGGCGTGTGTGGGTGTTTTTTCCGTCTCTATAGGTCTGCGTGTATTTTTTCCCTATCACTGTAGTCATGTGTGTCGTTCTTTCCCATCATGCGTGTCATCTTTCCCATCATGTGTGTCGTTCTTTCCCATCATGTGTGTCATCTTTCCCATCATGTGTGTCGTTCTTTCCCATCATTGTGTGTCGTTCTTTCCCATCATGTGTGTCATCTTTCCCATCATGTGTGTCATCTTTCCCATCATGTGTGTCGTTCTTTCCCATCATGTGTGTCGTTCTTTCCCATCATGTGTGTCTCGTTCTTTCCCATCATGTGTGTCATCTTTCCCATCATGTGTGTCATCTTTCCCATCATGTGTGTCATCTTTCCCATCATGTGTGTCGTTCTTTCCCATCATGTGTGTCATCTTTCCCATCATGTGTGTCGTTCTTTCCCATCATGTGTGTCATCTTTCCCATCATGTGTGTCGTTCTTTCCCATCATGTGTGTCGTTCTTTCCCATCATGTGTGTCATCTTTCCCATCATGTGTGTCGTTCTTTCCCATCATGTGTGTCATCTTTCCCATCATGTGTGTCGTTCTTTCCCATCATGTGTGTCGTTCTTTCCCATCATGTGTGTCATCTTTCCCATCATGTATGTCGTTCTTTCCCATTATTGTGTGTCGTTCTTTTCCCATCATTGTGTGTTGTTCTTTTCCCATCATTGTGTGTTGTTCTTTTCCCATCACTGTGTGTTGTTCTTTTCCCATCATTGTGTGTTGTTCTTTTCCCATCACTGTGTGTTGTTCTTTTCCCATCACTGTGTGTCCTTCTTGCCCATCACTGTGTGTTGTTCTTTTCCCATCACTGTGTGTTGTTCTTTTCCCATCATTGTGTGTCGTTCTTTTCCCATCACTGTGTGTTGTTCTTTTCCAATCATTGTGTGTCCTTCTTTCCCATCACTGTGTGTTGTTCTTTTCCCATCATTGTGTGTCGTTCTTTCCCATCACTGTGTGTCGTTCTTTCCCATCACTGTGTGTTGTTCTTTTCCCATCACTGTATGTCGTTCTTTCCCATCACTGTGTGTTGTTCTTTCCCATCACTGTGTGTCATTCTTTCCCATCACTGTGTGTTGTTCTTTTCCCATCACTGTGTGTCGTTCTTTCCCATCACTGTGTGTCGTTCTTTTCCATCATTGTGTGTCGTTCTTTTCCATCATTGTGTGTCGTTCTTTCCCATCATTGTGTGTCGTTCTTTTCCATCATAGTGTGTCCTTTCCCATCACTGTGTGTTGTTCTTTCCCATCACTATGTGTCGTTCTTTCCCATCATTGTGTGTCCTTCTTTCCCATCACTGTGTGTCGTTCTTTCCCATCACTGTGTGTTGTTCTTTCCCATCACTGTGTGTTGTTCTTTTCCCATCATTGTGTGTTGTTCTCTTCCCATCACTGTGTGTTGTTATTTTCCCATCATTGTGTGTTGTTCTTTTCCCATCACTGTGTGTTGTTCTTTTCCCATCATTGTGTGTTGTTCTTTTCCCATCACTGTGTGTTGTTCTTTTCCCATCATTGTGTGTCCTTCTTTCCCATCACGGTGTGTTGTTCTTTTCCCATCATTGTGTGTCGTTCTTTTCCCATCATTGTGTGTCCTTCTTTCCCATCACGGTGTGTTGTTCTTTTCCCATCATTGTGTGTCGTTCTTTTCCCATCATTGTGTGTCCTTCTTTCCCATCACGGTGTGTTGTTCTTTTCCCATCATTGTGTGTCGTTCTTTCCCATCACTGTGTGTCGTTCTTTCCCATCACTGTGTGTCGTTCTTTTCCCATCACTGTGTGTCGTTCTTTCCCATCACTGTGTGTTGTTCTTTCCCATCACTGTGTGTTGTTCTTTCCCATCACTGTGTGTCGTTCTTTTCCCATCATTGTGTGTCGTTCTTTCCCATCATTGTGTGTCGTTCTTTCCATCACTGTGTGTTGTTCTTTTCCTATCACTGTGTGTCGTTCTTTCCCATCACTGTGTGTTGTTCTTTTCCCATGATTGTGTGTAGTTTGTTTCCCATCACTGTGTGTTGTTCTTTCCCATCACTGTGTGTCGTTCTTTCCCATCACTGTGTGTCGTTCTTTCCCATCACTGTGTGTCGCTCTTTCCCATCACTGTGTGTCGTTCTTTTCCCATCATTGTGTGTCGTTCTTTCCCATCACTGTGTGTCTCTCTTTCCCATCACTGTGTGTTGTTCTTTTCCCATCATTGTGTGTCGTTCTTTCCCATCACTGTGTGTCGTTCTTTCCCATCACTGTGTGTTGTTCTTTTCCTATCATTGTGTGTCATTCTTTCCCATCACTGTGTGTCGTTCTTTCCCATCACTGTGTGTCATTCTTTCCCATCACTGTGTGTTGTTCTTTCCCATCACTGTGTGTCGTTCTTTCCCACCATTGTGTGCAGTTGTTTCCCATCATTGTGTGTCATACTTTCCCATCAGTGTGTGTCGTTCTTTCCCATCACTGTGTGTCGTTCTTTCCCATCACTGTGTGTTGTTCTTTTCCTATCATTGTGTGTCGTTCTTTCCCATCACTGTATGTCGTTCTTTCCCATCATTGTGTGTCGTTCTTTTCCCATCATTGTGTGTCGTTCTTTCCCATCACTGTGTGTCGTTCTTTCCCATTACTGTGTGTTGTTCTTTTCCCATCATTGTTTGTCGTTCTTTCCCATCACTGTGTGTCGTTCTTTCCCATCATTGTGTGTTGTTCTTTTCCTATCATTGTGTGTCGTTCTTTCCCATCACTGTGTGTCGTTCTTTCCCATCATTGTGTGTCGTTCTTTTCCCATCATTGTGTGTCGTTCTTTCCCATCATTGTGTGTCGTTCTTTTCCCATCATTGTGT
>CM060312.1:69265736-69285736 GCA_030674185.1 Monoplex corrugatus | reverse complement strand
AAATGTAGGGAAAAGGTCATGTTTTTGGCTCATCAACAAAGCAATAACATACAAAAACATATCCAAGAATATTCTACTACTGGAAGTTTCGATGTAAAATTGAAGACTTAGGTAACAGGTCAGTTTTTTGTTTGTTTGTTTATTTATTTGTTTGTTTGTTTATTTATTTGTTTCTTTCTTTCTTTCTTGGTGTGTTTCTTTTTGTGTTTATATGTTTCTTTGCAGGGGGGGGGGGGTGTTTGTTTCTTTCTTTCTTTGTGTGTTTTTTTGTTTTGTTTCTTTGTGTTTCTTTCTTCCTTTCTTTCATTGTTTGCTTGGTTGTTCGTTCGTTAATTTGTTAGTTTGTTTGTTTGCTTGTTTTTGTTTGTTTCTTTCTTTCTTTCTCTCTTTCTTTCTTTGGTTTTTTTTTTTATTCTTTGTTTTTTTGAGGGATTGGATTGAACTCAAGATATTAGAGCGTTGAGTCCATGCCTCTTACAAACGCGTACGTACAAATGCTACTTTATTTTTTCCTAACAGCCGTTATTGATCTTTATATCTGTTTAAATCTCAGGGTACAGGAAAAGAAATCCGTCAATAAATCGATAACCTAAAGCATAGTACGTAAGAAAATCGAAGAGTGACAGCTTTTGTAGTGATTATAGAGAGATAGCAAGGACGTAGGCAAGAATGTATTAATTAATCTGTGTGTGTGTGTGTGTGTGTGTGTGTGTGTGTGTGTGTGTGTGTGTGTGTGTGTGTGTTAGTGTTGTGTTTGTCTGTGTGTATGTTTGTCTGTGTGTGTATGTGTGTGCGTGTGTTAGTGTGTGTGTGTTTGTCTGTGTGAATGTTTGTCTGTGTGTGTGTATGTGTGTGCGTGTGTTAGTGTGTGTGTGTTTGTGTGTGTTTATGTTTGTCTCTGTGTGTGTGCGTGCGTCCGTGTGTGTGTGTGTGTGTGTGTGTTGTGTGTGTGTGTGTGTGTGTGTGTGTGTGTGTGTGTGTGTGTGTGTGTATGTGTGTGTGTGTGTTAGTGTCTATGCAGGAGTGTGCGTGTGAGTGTGTGTGTGTGTGTCTGTCTGTCTGTTTCTCTGTCGTTGTATGTGTGTGTCTGTCTGTCTGCCTGCCTGTCTGCCTGTCTGTCTGTGTGTATGTGTGTGAGTGATTGTGTGTGTGTGTGTGTGTGTGTGTGTGTGTGTTGTATGTTCGTATATGTTTGTGTATATATGCGTGTGTGAATGTGTGTGTGTATGTGTGCGTGTGTGTGTGTATGTACGTGTATGTGTGTATGTGTGTGTGTGTGCTCGCGCGCGTGTGTGTGCGTGCGTGCGTGCGTGCGCGCGTGCGTGCGCACGTGTGTGTTTATGTGTGTGTGTTTCAGTGGCAGAGAGTCATAAGTCAGGAATTCTCATGAATAAGCTATAGAGGCCAACAACCCTTTTATGTGGTGTAAGAAAGAGAGAGAGGGAGAGAACGAGAGAGGAGGGGAGAAAACGAGGGAGAGTGGGAGAGAAAGAGGGAGAGAGGGAGACAAACACGGATAGAGGGAGAGAACGAGGAAGAAAGGTTGAGACAGAGGGAGAGGGAGGGGGATAGAACGAGGAAGAGAGGGAGAGAGAACGAGGAAGAGAGGGAGAGAACGAGGAAGAGAGGGAGAGAACTAGGAAGAGAGGGAGAGAACGAGGAAGAGAGGGAGAGAAAGAGGGAGAGGAGGGAGATAAACACGGATAGAGGGAGAGAACGAGGAAGAAAGGTTGAGACAGAGGGAGGAGGGAGGGGGATAGAACGAGGAGAGAGGGAGAGAACAAAGGAAGAGAGGAAGAAACAGGAAGAAAGGGAGAGAGAGGGACGAGAGGGAGACAGGAGAGAGAGAACGAGGAAGAGAGGGAGAGAAGAGGAAGAGGAGGGAGGAGAACGAGGAAGAGAGGGAGAGAACGAGGAAGAGAAGAGAAGAGGAACGAAGAAGGAGGGAAAAGAAGAGGAGAGCGAGGAGGGAGAGAGAACGAGGAAGAATGGACAGAGGAGAAGAGGAAGAGAGGGATGAGAACGAGGAAAGAGAGGGAGAGAGAACGAGGAAGAGAGGGAGAGAGAGAACGAGGAAGAGAGGGAGGAGAAACAGGAAGAGAGGGAGAGAACGAGGAAGAGAGGGAGAGAACGAGGAAGAGAGGGAGAAACAAGGAAGAGAGGGGAGAAGACGAGGAAGAGGGGAAGAACGAGGAAGAGAGGGAGAGAACAAGGAAGAGAGGGAGAAGAACGAAAGGAAGAGAGGGAGAGAACGAGGAAGAGGAGAGGAGAGAACAAGGAAAGGAGAGGAGATAGAACAGGAAGGGAGAGAAGAGGAAGGAGAGGAGAGAACGAGGAAGAGGAGGAGAAGAAGAAGGAGGAGAGAAGGGAAGGAGGAAGAGGGAAGAGAGGAGAGAACGGAGGAAGAAGGAGAGAGAGAAACAGGAAGAGAGGGAAGGAGAAAAGGAAGAAGGGAGAGAAGAGGAAGAGGGGAAGGAGAGAACAAGGAAGAGAGAAGAAGGAGAACGAGGAAGAGAGGGAGAAGAAGAGAGGGAGGAACGAGGAAGAGAGGGAGAGAACAAGGAAGAGAGGAAGAACAAGAGAGGAAGAGAGAGGAGAGAGGAGAAGGAAGAGAGGGAAGACAGGAAGAGAGAAGAACAAGGAAGAGGAGGAAGGAAGAGAGGAGACGAAGAGAGAAGACGAGGGAGAGGAGAGAACAGAAGAGAGGAGAGAAGAGAGAGGGAGAGAACAAGGAAGAGAGGAGAAAGAGGAAGAGAGGGAGAGAACAAGGAAGAGAGGGAGGAGAACAAGGAAGAGAGGGAGAGAACGAGGAAAGAGAGGAGAGAAACAAGGAAGAGAGGGGAGAGAACAAGGAAGAGAGGAATAGAACGAGGAAGAGAGGGAGAGAACAAGGAAGAGAGGGAGAGAACAAGGAAGAGAGGAGAGAACGAGGAAGAGAGGGAGAGAACGAGGAAGAGAGGGAGAGAACAAGGAAGAGAGGGAGAAGAACGGAAGAGAGGGAGACGGAAAAGGGAAAAGGGAGAGGGAGAGACGAGAAAGGAGAGAAGGAAGAGGGGAGGAGAAAGAGAAGAGAGGAAGAGAGGAGAGAACAAGGAAGAGAGGAAGAAAGAAAGAGGAAGAACAGGAGAGAGAGAACAAGGAAGAGAGGGAACAGGAGAAGAGAAAGGAAGAGAGGGAGAAAGAGAGGAGAACAAGGAAGAGAGGGAGAGAACGAGGAAAGAGAGGGAGGAGAGAAAGGAAGAAGGAGAGAGAAAGGAAGAGAGGGAGAGAACAAGGAAGAGAGGGAGAGAACAAGGAAGAGAGGGAGAAACGAGGAAGAGAGAGAGAAGGAAGAGAGGATAGAGGGAAGAGAGGGAGAGAACAAGGAAGAGAGGGGAAGAGGAGAGAACGAGGAAGAGAGGAAGGAGGAGAAGAGGAAGACGAGGAGAGGAGAACGAGGAAGAGAGGAGAACGAGGAAGAGAGAGAACGAGGAAGAGAGGGAGAGAACGAGGAAGAGAGGGAGAGAAGGACAGAGGGAGAGGAGGGGGGAGGATAGAACGAGGAAGAGAGGAAGAGAACGAGGAAGAGAGGGAGAGAACTAGGAAGAGAGGAACAAAATGCGGAATGGAGGGAGAAAAAGAAGAAACAGAGGGAGAGGAGGGGGAGGGACGGAGGGAGGGAATGAAGAAGAGAGAGAGCGAACGAGAGAGAGGGGTAGAGAAAGAGGGAGAGGGGAGAGAACAAAGAAGAGAGGAAGAAAACACGAAAAAGAGGAGGAAAAAGAAGGAACAGATAGAGAGAGGGGGGGGGGGAGTGAGGGAATGAGGGAGAGAGAGAGAGAGAGAGCAAACGAGAAAGAGAGGAAGAGAGAAAGAGTGAAAGAGGGAGAGAGGGAGAGAACGAAGTAGAGAGGTAGAGAGGGACAGAAGGAAGAAACGCAGAGAAAGAGGGAGAGAAAGAGGAAGTGAGGGAAAGAACGAGAAAGAGAGGGAGAGAAAGAGGGAAAGCAGGAGAGAAAGATGGAGAGAAGAAGAAACAGAGCACAAAAGCTTGACCACCACCACAATCGAACATTGTTGACACGAACAACAAGGTTTAAAATACAGACAACTTGTAAATGGACAAAATGCAATCAATTGAGACCAGCGGTTAAAATATCCCTTTGGGATCCCCGTGGAGGCATGCATGTCAAACGTATCTGAAAAGCAAAATGGATCATGTCTAGATCATCCTGTCTGACCTCTTTTGGGATTGTACGAATACTCCTTGTGGTTGTGGTAAAATGCATGTAAAGTTGGGAGTTTCTGGCTGCTAAGTGTCGAGACTATAGTAAGGGGAGAGAAGAGCTGGCAACTGTGCGAGCTGACGGCTAGGCGGGCTGTCCAATAGAGAGGTAAAGGTCCAGAGCAAGGCAATGGAGGATTCTTTCATTCTCGTCTCTCTTGATCGTCCGGGTTGATGCTCTCTGGTGATCTTGATGTCATTTCGGTTGATACTCTCTGGTGATCTTGATCATCTTGGTTGATGCTCTTTGCTGATCTTGATCATCGATGCCCTCTGGTGATATTGATCATTGATGCTCTCTGGTGATCTTGATCATCTCGGTTGATGCTCTCTGGTGATCTTGATCATCTCGGTTGATGCTCTCTGGTGATCTTGATCATCTCGGTTGATACTCTCTGGTCATCTTGATCATCTCGGTTGATGCTCTCTGGTGATCTTGATCATCTCGGTTGATGCTCTCTGGTGATCTTGATCATCTCAGTTGATGATCTCTGGTGATCTTAATCATCTCGGTTGATGATATCTGGTGATCTTGATCATCTCAGTTGATGATCTCTGGTGATCTTGATCATCTCGGTTGATGATCTCTGGTGATCTTGATCATCTCGGTTGATGATCTCTGATGATCTTGATCATCTCGGTTGATGATCTCTGGTGATCTTAATCATCTCGGTTGATGATCTCTGGTGATCTTGATCATCTCGGTTGATGCTCTCTTGTGATCTTGATCATTGGTGCTCTCTGGTGATCTCGATCACTCAGTTGTTCCTCTGATGATCTTGATCAGCTTGGTTGATGTTTTTTGGTGATCTTGATCACATCGGTTGATGATCTCTGGTGATCTTGATCATCTCAGTTGATATTCTCTGGTGATCTTCATCACTGATGTTGTCTAGTGATCTTGATCATCTCCATTGATGTTCTTTGGAGATCTTGATCATCTCGACTCGTGTTTTCTGGAGATCTTGTGTGTGCGTGTGTGCTGTGCGTGCGTGCGTGTGTGTGTATGTGTGTATATGTGTGCGTGTGTGTGTGCATGCGCGTGTGTGTGGGGGTGTGTGTGATTGTGTATGTGTGTGTGTATGTGTGTGTTTGTCTGTATGAGTGTGTTTGTGAGTGTGTTTGGGGTAGTATGTGGGTGCAAGTGCGTGCGTGCATGCATGTGTGTGTTGTGTGTGTATGCGTGCGAGCGTGTGTGTGTGTGTGTGTGTGTGTGTGTGGTTGCATATTTGTTTGTGTGTGTACGTGTGTGTGTGTGTGTGTGTGTGTGTGTGTGTGTGTGTGTGTGTGTGTGTGTGTGTGTGTGTGTGTTTGTGTGTGTGTGTGTGTGCGGGCGGTTGCATGTTTCTTGTGTGTGTGTGTGTGTATGTGTGTGTGTGTGCGTGCGTGCATGCATGTGCGTGTGTGTGTGTGTGTGTTGTGTGTGTGTGTGTGTGTGTGTCCTTCCGTCTCTGTTTACATTCCTTCCTATCATTCCTATTGCTGGTGTCCAGCAACACGGAATGGGCGTGAGATGGCCGTCAGTTATGTGCTGAAGATAATAATCGTCATGCCCATCAGTTATTCGTATTTTTCACTGCTACTTTTCTTTTTTTTATATATATATATGTATATAACTAGAGGGCTGTTATTCTTTAGCACAAGGTATGAAGATGACTGGGGATGATTATTTGTGTGTGTGAGAGAGAGAGAGAGAGACAGACAGACAGACAGAGACAGAAAGACACAGAGAGAGAAAGAGTAAGGAGAGAGAGAGAGAGACAGACACACAGAGAGACAGACAGACAGACAGACAGAGACAGAGAGACATAGAGAGAGAAAGACAGAGAGAGAAGAGTAAGAGAGAGAGATAGACAGAGACAGACAGATAGACAGAGACAGAGACAGACACACAGAGAGACAGACAGACAGAGACAGACAGAAGGAGCCTAAGACAGAGAGGCACAGAGAGAGAGAGAAGAGAGAAGGAACGAGCTCTTTCTTTGACTTCTATTGTGAAGAGAAAAGGAGCGGAGAGAGAGAGAGAAGAGAAGAGAGATAAGTAGAACAGACGGAACAGGATGAGTCAGAGAGAGAAAAGAGAACAGAGGATAGAAAAAGTGAGAGAGAAGAGAAAAGAGAGAAAGAGCAGAGAGAGAGAGCAGATGTGAGTGCAAAACAGGTTTATACGCTGGGCATCTGAGGTGCGATGTGTGGTGTGTTTTAGTGGTTGTGTGTGTGTGTGTGTTGTGTGTGTGTGTTGTGTGTGTGTGTGTGTGTTTTGTGTGTGTGTGTGTGTTGTGTGTGTGGGGTGTGTGTGTTTGTGTGTATTGTGTTGTGTTGTGTGTGTGTGTGTGTGTGTGTGTGTGTTGTTGTTTTTTGTTTTGTGTGTTGTGTGTTGTGTGTGTGTGTGTGTGTGTGTGGTGTGTGTGTGTGTGTGTGTGTTGTGTGTGTGTGTGTGTGTTGTTTGGTGTGTTTTTGTGTTTGTTTGTGTGCGTTTGTGTGTGTTGTGAGGTTTGTGTTTTGTGTGTGTGTGTTGTGTGAGTTTGTGTGGGTGAGGTGTGTGTGGTGTGTGTTGGTGTGTGAGTTTGGGTGTATGTGATGTGTCGTGTGTGTTGTATGTGTGTGTGTGATATATGTGGTGTGTGTGTAATGTATGTGTGGTGTGAAATGTGTATGTGTGATTAATGTATTGTTGTGGATTGTGATGAGGATAATGCTGTTGTCGTATGTTGGTTGTGTATTGGTTACTGACGATAGCGGCAGTAGCAGTAGTAGAGAAGGCCAGTAACAGTATGACCATGGTGGCGGTGGCGAGATATTAATGAATGAGTTTCTTCACAGACAGAGAGAGACAGACAGACAGACAAAGACAGAGAGAGACAGAGAAAGAGAGACAGAGAAAGAGAGATGGAGAGAAAGGGAGAGAGAGAGACAATGACAATGACAATGATGCTTTATTTTCCAACGGTAAAAGTTATTGGCTAGAAGCCATTTTTCAAACTTGCCGTTGCTATTCTATACACATGACATTCGTTTACAGTAACAAGTACAGCTTACTTGTTACTGTAAAGAGAGAAAGAGAGAGAGAGAAAGGGAGGAGAGAGAGAGAAAGGGAGAGAGAGAGAGAGAAAGGGAGAGAGAGAGAGAGAAAGGGAGAGAGAGAGAGAGAAAGGGAGAGAGAGAGAAAGGGAGAGACAGAGAGAGACAGAGACAGAGAGAGACAAACAGACACACACATGTACACATGCACACACAATCACAAACACACACACACTCACACACACACACACACACACACACACTCACACACACACTCACACACACACACACACACACACACACACACACACACACACACACACACACACACACACACACACACAAAACAAACAAACAAGAAAACATTCAAACTTTTAATTAGCATGTTTTTTTCCACAGAAGGAATAAGACTTAGCGAGAAAAAGGAAAAAACGAAAAAAGAAACAAGAAGAAGAAAATCGTAGTGCATTGACTGGTCATGGTCAGTATTGACATTTCCAATCAATGTCTGAAAGATTCCACCTGAGGGAAGAGGGGAGTGGGTGGGGTGGGGGTGAGGGTGGGGAGGGAACAGAAAGGGGAGAGGAAGGGAGAGGGAAGAGGGAGGCTGCCTCAGTGTAAGATCATATCAGTTATTTCAAAACTGTTCAAAGTCTGTCATGGATTACACAGCATCTTCAGAGGTTGTCGTGGATCTGACGTATTAATATCATCTGGGTCGTCCTGTCTTTGTCTGTTCCACCATTTCTTTATTAAAAAAAATAAATAAGAAGAAAGAAAGGAATTGATTTGCATTGATTCGTTGAGTCTTGCTCCTTTCTCAGTGACAGACAGGCAAGCAGACAGGCAGACATTCACACACACACACACACTTTCTCACACACACATATTATGCGTGCGCGTGCACACACACACACACACACAACACACACACACACACACACACACACACACACACACATACACACACACACGCACACACACACAATTTTTATCTCTCTGCCTCGAGATAGAGAGAGAGGGGGGAGACAAGAGAGAGAGACAGACAGAGACAGAAACAGAGACAGAGAAAGAAAGAGACAGAAACAGAGAGACAGAAAGAGACAGACAGAGAGACAGACAGAAGAGACAGACACAGAGAAGAAGACAGAGACAGACAGATACAGAAAGACAGACACAGAAGACTGACACAGGAAACAGAATTGAACAGAGAATGACAGACAGACAATACTGACTAAAACAGAACCAGACGCCACGGATCGATCCGAATCAATCTACTCATTCATCAAGAAAGAAACAGAACGGGCTTAATAAAACAGAAAAAAAGAGTGTAGTAAAAAGCCACTGAAGACGCTGATGATATATTAAAGCCATGATACTCTCTGATGATGTTACACGATCCGGAAAAGACGAAACGCTCTTGAAATAGCTGATATATATTGATGTGGCTGGTCTCCGTCCTCCCTCATTTCACTCTCCCTCACCTCTCCCTCCCCAATACTCCTCCACTTTGTTTTGATTCTCCATCCCCCCCCTCCCCCCATCCCCCTTGTCATTCCCAACTGGCATCGTTCTGATTTTTGACAAAAATTTTCGATATGGGCTAATCGATGATTTTTTTTTTTTTTTTTTTTTTTTTTTTAGTTATTTGATTTCTCATCTTAGAAAGGGGAGCAGGTTCTTGTGTCGATCCACGGTAAGAGTAAGAGGCTGCGTGCGGTTTGTTGTCTCTGTCTGTCTTCGTCTGTCTGTCTGTCTGTCTGTCTGTCGTCTCTCTCTTGTCTGTCTATCTATCTATATATATATATATACATATATATATCTGTCTCTCCTTCTCTCTCTCACAACCACAACACATCTCTCTCTCTCTCTCTCATACACACACACTCTCTCTCTCTCTCTCTCTCTCTCTCTCTCTCTCTTACCCCCAGAGAGAGAAAGTGAAAGTCTCTCTGTATGTATGTGTGTGTCTCTGTCTGTCTGTCTGCCTGTTCGTGTCTGTCTGTCTGTCTGCCTGTGTGTAAATGTGCGTGTGTGAATGTGCTCGCGTCTGTCTGTCTGTTGTTCTCTTCTCTCGTCTCTCTCTCTCTCTCTCTCTCTTCCCTTTCTCTTTCTCTCTCTCTCTGTCTGTGGAAGAGTATCAGAAGCAACGAATCAATCCAAATCAATTCCTTTCTTTCTTCCTTAAAGAAATGGTGGAACAGACAAAGACAGGACAACCTAGATGATGTTAATACGTCAGATCCATGACAACCTCTGAAGATGCTGTTTGATCCATGACAGACATTTGAACAGTTTGAAATAACTGATATGATCTTACACTGAGGCAGCCTCCCTCTTCCCTCTCCCTTCCTCTCCCCTTTCTGTTCCCTCTCCCTTCCTCTCCCCTTTCTGTTCCCTCTCCCTTCCTCTCCCCTTTCTGTTCCCTCTCCCTTCCTCTCCCCTTTCTGTTCCCTCTCCCTTCCTCTCCCCTTTCTGTTCCCTCTCCTTCCTCTCCTTCTGTTCCCTCCCTTCCTCTCCTTTCTGTTCCTCTCCCTTCTCTCCGTTTCTGTTCCCTTCCTTCCTCTCACCTTCTGTTCCCTCTCTTCTCTCACCTTCTGTTCCTCTCCTTCCTCTCCCTTTCTGTTCCTCTCCCTTCCTCTCCCTTTCTGTTCCCTCTCCCTTCCTCTCACCTTTCTGTTCCTCTCCCTTCCTCTCACTCTTTCTGTTCCTCTCTCTGCTTCTCCCCTCTCCCAGTGATTCTTTCGACATTGATTGGAATGTCTATACTGACTACTCAATTTCTACGATATTCTTCTCTCTCTCTCTCTCTCTCTCTCTCTCTCTCTCTCTCTCTCTTTCGTCTGTCTGTCTCTCTCTTTCTCTCTCTCTCTTCCTTTCTCTCTCTCTCTCTCTCCCTCTTTCTCTCTCTCTCTCTCTCTCTCTCTTTCTCTCTTCTGTCTCTGTCTCGTCTCTGTCTCTGTCTCTCTCTCTCCGCTCTCTCTTTTTTAATTCTTTTTGCACCCTGAATTTTATTCTTCTGTTAAAACAAATTGCTGAGTTAAGGTTTGAACGTTTCCTCGCTTTGTGTGTGTGTGTGGTGTGTGTGGTGTGTGTGTGTGGGGTGTGTGTGTGTGTGTGTGTGTGTGTGTGTGTGTGTGTGTGTGTGTGTGTGTGTGTGTTTGGTTTTGGTTTTGGTGTTGTCTTTTTTTTTCTCCCTTTCAATGAGGTTTGTTTTCTTTGAAATAAACAAGAGCATTTGAAAAAGCAGTTAGTTATTGTAAGGCAGTGACAATTATCTATTATCATGAATTTACCTAGAAATGTCAACAAATTACTGACGTGATATATGTTTCTTACACAGATGATGAAGGACTTTCTCTTTCTCTCTCCTTCTGTCTATCTGTGTCTGTCTCTGTCTGTCTCTGTCTGTCTGTCTGTCTGTCTCTCTCTCTCTCTCTCTCTCTGCTCTGTCTGTTGTCTCTTGTCTGTCTGTCTCGTCTGTCTGTCTGTCTGTCTCTATCTTCTCTTTTGTTTCTTGTCTCTCTTCTCTCTCTCTCTCTTTCACTTCCTCTCTCCTCCTCTTCTTTCACTCTCTCTCTCCGCTCTTCTCACCCCACCTCTCTCTCTCTCTCTCTCTGTCTCCCACTCTTTCTCTCCTCTTTCATCTTCTCCTCTCACTCTCTCTCTCTCATTCTCTCTCTTGCTTTCCCTTGTCTCTCTCACTTTTTTCTCTCTCTCTCTCTTATTTTATTAAACTTCCTCTTCTCTCTCTCTCTCTATCTCTCTCTCTGTATCTCTCTCTCTCTCTCTCGCTCCCTCTTTTTCTCTCTCTTCTTTCTCTCTCTTCTCTCTCTATCTTCCTTTCTCTCTCTCTCCTCTCTTTCTTTCTATTATATATATATATAATCTTTCTCTCTGTCTCTGTCTCTTGTATATCTCTCTCTCTCTCTCTCTTCTCTCTCTCCTCCCGTCTTTTTTTTTTCTCTCTCTTTCTCTCTTCTCTCTCTCTCCCCTCCCTCTTTCTCTCTCTCTCTCTCTTTCTCTCTCTCTCCCCTCCCTTTCTCTTCTCTCTCTCTCTCTCTCTCTCTCTCTCTCTCCCCTCCCTCTTTTCTCTCTCTCTCTCTCTCCCCTCTCTCCTCCCCCCTCTCTCTGTCCTCTTTCTCCTCCTATTGTTTTTCTCCTTTTCTGCTTCGTTTCCTTTCTGTTCTCTCCTCTTTCTTCCGTTTCCTCCTCATTTCGTTCATGTGTCCTGTCTTGTCTTATCAAGGGCTGATGGGCGCTAAAAGTCAAGTGGTGGACGAATCCAGTTCAGTCAGCTTTTACAACCTCTCTCTCTCTCTCTCTCTCTCTCTCTCTCCTCTCTCTCTCTCTCTCTCTCTCTCTCTCTCTCTCTCTCTCTCCTCTCCTCCCTCTTTCTACAGGCACCAGTGACTGCCCATAGGTGCTGTGAATGTCATGCTGATGCTGGTTCAGTGAAAGAACTATGGATTCAAGAACCAGAAAAGAACACGACAAAACAAAAAATAACGAAAGCGTATTTAATACGCGTTTTTATTCTTTTGGGGTGTTTTTTTTTTTTTTTTCTCCTTTTTTTTTCTGGTTCCTGTTTGCTTGAACGTGGGCACACTGATTTAAAGAAAGAAGATAATATCAACTTATTAGCGAGTCGAGTTAAATGTCATATTGAACACTTTTATCCCAATCATTTAAAAATCTACACAGATGGCTCATTAATTGAGAAAATAGCAGGTTCTGCGTTTCTAATACCAGCTCTTAAAATAGAGAAATCTTTCCATATAGGACCCAACAAATCAATATTTACAGCTGAACTCTTGCAATACTGATGGCTTTGAATTACTTAGTAAATTATCCTCGAAATGTATCACAAATCCTTTTCTGCGTTGATTCTAAATCAGTGCTTCAGGCTCTTGAATTAATGAAATTAGACACTAGATCTGAAATGGTAATAGATATTAGCCATTTAATTCATTACTTATCCTTAAGAGGAAGACTTATTTTTGTTGGATACCGTCTCATTGTTCGTTTCATCATAACGATGTGGTTGACAGGGCTGCCAAACGAGGAGCTAAAGATTCACCAAAATCAAACAACATAAAGCTTTCTCCCTCTTTAAATGAATCTTGTAATTTAGTAGACGCCTATGTTTGGAAACTGTTTCAAGATAATCAGAAAAAGTACAATACTAATAGCATGGATTTTAAAATCAGCAAAATCAGTAAACAGTCTACTACAAACAGATTATACAGTCCCTTATGTATAGGTGGAAACTCGATGCATTCAAAACAAAGTACACCAGAAATATTGCCTGTCTTTGTGGACAGAAAATAACGACCAGTCATTTACTTTCTTGCATTAGTATAAAGCGATACATTCCGATACTTTCTACTCACACAATTTCCGACATATTTGAATCATCATTATTGACATATGAATTTTTCGTTAGCCTATCTAAAAGTCCAATAGTTCAATATTTATAATTCGTTCATCTTCCTGTTCATAGTTACAGTTAGCTAGTTTATTGTAATATTTGTTGTAGTATGCTACTTCATTTGTCATGTTTATGCTTCCCTCCGACATTTTGCATTGTCCTTGCTTCTTACTTGTTTTTCACATGGTTTCAGCCCGTATATGTTTTTTGATGCTCGAGTGGGCTAAAAGTAATATGAATTTAAACTTGAACTTCCTTTTTTTTTTTTTTTTTTTCTTTTTTTTTTCATTTTATTATTTATTCATTTTTTACTTTATTTTTTTAAAAACCGAGATTGACTACACATAATACCTGCATTTACCCCTCCTATTTCTACTCCCCTTCCCAACATCGCTCCGTCTTTTTGTTTTTGTTGTTGTTTTTTTTGCTTTTTGTTTATTTGTTTTTTGTTGTTGTTCATTTATTCATCTATTTTGTTTTATCTTTTATTTATCATTTATTTATCTTATTATCATTGTTATCAATTATTATGTTATATATTTTTTTTTTTGGTCTAAAATCACTTAAGTGAATAGACATTAAACCAATGACCACCACCACCACCACCACGTGGGCAGTCACACTTGTTTTGGATTATGGATTCAAGGTTCTAGGTTGTTGGGTTTTTGTTTTGTTTTTTGTTGTTTTGTTTTTTTGGGGGGGGTATTTAATCCTTTGATTCCTGCATCCTATCCACTAGCATCCTGCATTGTCAACCACGCTAGCAAAGCAAAAATTTAACCCTTTGACTCCCTCAATCTATCCATACACATACACATACACATATACTGACACGCACACATACACACACACGCACGCACACACACACACACGCACACTCACACACACACACAACACACACGTACACATACCAACACACACACATAATTATACCAACACACACACAAAGACGTACACGCCAGGAAGCTGGTGGGTAGGGTGAGAGACTCAAAGACTGTGCAGTTGATGGATAGGGTGCGAGAGTCAAAGGGTTAAGCCGCGTACCGACTCGTCTCGGATGCGTGTATGCACTTTGCTTTGCCCTACACTGCGTAGTCAATATATTGCTGCACAGTCTGCATACTCCGTCCTTGGTGGGTGTGCACGTTGGGTGTTTTCATGTTTCCATAAGGCACCGGACACTGACATGACTTAACCCTTTTCCTAACAAGAAAATAGGTTACTGTACTAACTATTGACCAAGTAATGTTAGGAGAGAGACTTCAGAAACACTCAAATTACGCCTGTTTTTCGCCATTTTTGCCGCTTCAAACGTCGTGTAAACGCAGAAAGGAAATGACAAGAGTATACTCCCTTTCCCGGAAAAGAATTCACGTCAGCAATGCGGTCATTTTCTATTTATATACTCGAAACTGAAACTACGGTTCAGGGCACGAAATCCTCGTGACGCGGTCCACGGAGAGAGAAAACTGAGTCACGAGGATCTCGTGACGCGGTACGGAATGTGTTAAAGCATCTTTAATGCGTATAGTTGATATTATGCACACACGTATACACACGAAGTGGGTTTTGGCATTGGCAGGTCTGCACACGTGTTGACCTGGGAGATCGGAAAAATTTCCACCCTTTATCCACCAGGTGGAGGTGTCTGGGCGGATCGAACCCAGGACATTCTTATTGGAAGTCTTATGTTTGCCCGTTTGACTACGGTGTCTGTCAGTTGAAGGTATCATATCTTAGTCCTTGTCGGCCCCAACATTCTAACCTTTTGGTATTTGAACTTTGAATTATCAGTGTTCTCCTTTGGCAGTAAAGCGGGCAATACAGCCGTGTCCGTTGTTATTCATAAACTGAGCATTGTTTTATGAAATCACTTTTTCATTAAGAGTTAAGAATTCTTAAACGATGTTCACTTCAGTTGTGCAAAGCATTAAAGACGATCAGTTCGTTTGTTTGTGTCTTTCTTTCTTTTCTCCTTGTTTGTTTGTTTGTTTGCTTCCTAGTTTGATCGTTTACTTGCTTGCTTGTTTGTTTGTTTTAGTTTTTTTTTATTGAATAAAGTTTCGGGCCTTTCGTTCATTTCAAGACTTTACCCGCAAACAAGGTTTCGCACGGGCTACAAACATTCTATTAGATCATTGCTGATAGATTAAGGCGGACAGCGTATGGAACTGCTTGCAATTGTAAATATTTTCATGGGTAAATTTACACTATTGTTGCAGTTGACTCACGAGAGGTGTTACTGCGTGCGAATAATTTCATGTGCTGTGACCCACGATTGAACTCATGCGAACAAAACAAAAAAAAGACTGAGTTCAGACTTACCCAAAGAGAGATTCAAATGTTCTCCATAAGATCCACGATTGAACCCATGCGAACAAAGAAAACTGAGTTCAGACTTATTCAAAGAGAGAATCAAATGTTCTCCATAAGATCCACGATTGAACCCATGCGAACAAAAAAAAAACTGAGTTCAGACTTACTCAAAGAGAGACTCAATGTTCTCCATAAGATACACGTTTTCCTTGTCTTTGAGGAATCGCGAATGCGTATCTAACCATGGACAGGAGCAGTTCGTGTTGTGGACTAATGATCTCTCCTATCGATCTTTCTGACTAACTGGTATAGGGGTCCTTATCGGCTGGTGTGGTGGGTCTTCGTGTGGAATACAACACCGATTTCAGAGACACTCACATTGCATGGGAAGAAGGGGTCTTGCGGCCTGGGGTTCTGCTTCGTCCGCCATTCCCCTGATATTTAGAGAAAAGACGGTCCATAATAGCAGGGGATGTATATGAAGATGTTTATGTGAACCAGTCTGAGTCAAATTGGAGTCGTATGTGTTTCATGTTATTGGAAAGCTTATGGCCAAAAAAATTAGATTGACACAAAAAATATAAAAAATTGCTCAGAACGTGTTAGGGACGTGCATAAATGGAAATGGGCAGTATGATAGCCATCTTGGAATTGCCTTTCTTTTCCTCCCTCTCCCTGTCTCTGTCTCTGTCTGTCTGTCTCTCTTTCTCTCTCTCTCTCTCTCTCTCTCTCTCTCTCTCTCTCTCTCTTTCTCTGTGTCTATGTCTGTCTCTGTCTCTCTCTCTCTCTGTCTGTCTCTTTCTGTCTCTCTCTGTTTCTTTCTCTCCCCTCTATCTGTTCTCTCTCTCTCTCTTCTCTCTCGTTCTCTGTCTGTCTGTCTGTCTCTCTCTCTCTCTGTCTCTATCTCTTTCTGTCTCTCTATCTCTCTCTTCTCTCTCTCGCTCTTCTCTCTCTCTCTCTCTCTCTCTCTCTCTTCCTCCCATCTCTCTCTTTCTATCCCTCTCTCTCTCTCACTGTCTCTCTCTCTTTCTGTCCCTCCATCTCTCTCTCTCTCTCTCTCTCCTCTCTCTCTCTCTCCCTTCCTCCCATCTCTTTCTTTCTGTCCATGTCTCCTCTCTCTCTCTCTCTATCTCTCTCTCTCTGTCTCTCTCTGTCTCTCTCTCTCTCTCTGTGTCCATCTCTCCTTTCTCTCTGTCTCTCTCTGTCTCTCTCTCTCTCTCTGTCCATCTCTCCTCTGTCTCTGTCTCTATCTCTCTCTCTATCTCGCTCTCTGTCTCTGTCTCTCTTTCCCCCCCCCCCCTCTCTCTCTGTCTCTCTCTGTCTCTGTCTCTCTCTCTCTGTCTCTCCTTAGCCCCTTATCTCTTTATTTACTCTCTTTTGTATGTCATTAAGTTTTTTTTTCTATGGAGCGATTAATCAACATCACTCTTCTAAATGGATGTGGGTTTGCGGATGAGTGTGAATGTTTATTTTGCTGTCACACACACGGTGGAACCATCACTAGGAAACATTCATCAGACACTCTGGCACTCTCAGGGACCTTCAGGAAGCGGCCGGCCACCTTCATCAACTGCTGCAGCTGAAGTAGACACGTTGGCAGAGAAAAGGAGGAAAATATTGAAGTGAAAGAGAAGGAGGATGGAGAAAAAAATCCAAGAAGAAGAGGAGGAGGAGGAGGAAAGAAACAGAAGAAGAAGAAGAAGGTGGTAGTGATGATGGTGATGATGATGATGATGATGATGATGATGATGATGATGATGATGATGATGAATGATGACTACGACGACGACGACAAAGACGGCGACTATGATGCAAGCCAAAGGTAACAAGAACGAGGCAGAGGACGACAAAGATGACGACGAAAAAAGAAAAAGGAAGATCAATAACAACGACGACGGTGTGTACAACGATGACAACGATGACGACAATAACAGCAACAGGACGAAAACAAAGGCAAAGAAGATGAAGAAGAAGAAGAAGAAGAAGAACAACAACAACAACAACAACAGCAACAACAACAAAGAAGAGGAGGAGAAGGAGAAAAAGGCGACGAAGAAGAAAGAGGAGGATGAGGAGAAGAAGAAGAAGAAGAAGAAGAAGAAGAACAACAACAACAACAACAACAAAAACAAGAACAAGAACAAGAAAAAGAAAAAGAAAGAACAAGAATAAGAAGTAGAAGAAGAAGAAGAAGACCAAGATCAAGAAGAACAAGAAGAACAAAATTAAGAACAAAAAACAAGAAAAAGAAACAGAAGAAAAACAAAAAGAAAAAAAAAAAGAAGGAAGAGGCGGAGAAAACTGTCACATCACTCACCCCCGCAACAGTGGTTTCATTTTTCATCTGCTCCCTATATCTTCTAAGATCGATGAGAAATAGTCACTGATTCACATCCACGCGAAACGTCCATATGTCTGTCTGGGTGTCTGGATTGTGAGATTTATCTGGACTTTATCGATTCAAAGAGTCACCACATGTGTGAGAAGGGTGACAGAATTGTTCAGACGTTCGCCCCTTTGTCTTTCTTGCTTGTTTCGTTGGACATATCTGAAAATATCTTCCACCTTCGAAAACGTGTAGAAGTAACAAAACTGAAAAAGAAAGAACCTTTTGATCGCATCGTAGCTGGCACCAGATAGGTACCAGATACTTTAAATCTTTGGAATCAATTTGTTGTCGTTCTGTTTTTCGTTGTGTTTCTTGTTTTGTTTTGGTTTGTTTTGTTTTGTTTTGTTTTGTTTTTATCAGAAAATGGGAATTTGTTAGTGTGGCTGAACCGTTGTTTTTCTGTACGTCCCGAAGTTTGATACGACACGGCCCGTTACTTGTTGATGAAAATAACATGTTTTCCTGGTAAATCTAAAAACAGTATGGTCAAGCCATACCGACATTGTTCCTTTCCTCATGCCTGCTTGCGTCGATAAGATCTTCATAATCCTTGCGTAAATAAAACCTTCAAAGATATTTGCGTAAATGAGTCCTTTAATGATATTTGCGTGGATAAGATCTTTAATGATGCTTGGGTAAATAAGACCTTTAATGATGCTTGGGTAAATAAGACATTTAATGATACTAGCGTAAATATGACCTTTTCATGATGCTTTCATAAGTGAGACTTTCAATGACGTTTGCATTAGTAAGACTTTCAATAATGCTTTCGTAAATAAGACTTTCAATGACGTTTGCACAATTAAGACTTTCATTAATGCTTTCGTAAATAAGACCTTCAAGGACATTTGCGTAAACAAGACTTTCAGTAATGCTTTCGTGAATAAGACCTTCCATGACGTTTCCATAATTAAGCTTTCAATACTGCTTGTGTACATAAAACCTTAAAAAATGTCTGTGTGTGTGTGTATGTAAGCGTGTGAGTGTGTGTGTGCGTGTGTGTGTATGTGTGTGTAAGCGTGTGAGTGTTTGTGTGCGTGTGTTGTGTGTGTGTGTGTAAACGTGTGAGTGTGTGTGTGTGTGCGTGTGTGTTTGTATGTGTGCGAACGTGTTCGTGTTGTGTGTGTGTGTGCGTATGCACGCGCGCGTGTGCCTGTGTGTATATTTTGATTTATGTGTGTATGTGTGTGAGTGTGTGTGTGCGTGTGTGTGTGTGTAAGCGTGTGAGTGTGTGTGTGTGCGTGTGTGTGTATGTGTGTGTGTGTGTGTGTGTGTGTGTGTGTGTGTGTGTGTGTGTGTGTGTAAGCGTGTGAGTGTGTGTGTGTGTGCGTGTGTGTTTGTATGTGTGCGAACGTGTTCGTGTGTGTGTGTGTGTGTGTGTGCGTATGCACGCGCGCGTGTGCCTGTGTGTATATTTTGATTTATTTCATTCTTTTTCATTATTTTTCTTCGAGATGGATGTAGGGAGGAGGAGGGTTAAAATGATAAATTAAGTGCAAGAGCTGACGCCAACAACATGGCCCACGCTCATTTTTCCGTCTACATGGATTTAGTTGTGAGGACTTTGCATCGTGGCAGCGTTCTGAATTTGATAAGGAACCGTCCCCAAACAGTCCACAAGTCTCTGGGAGTACACTTTCCCTTAACCCTTTGACTCTCGCACCCTGTCCACCAGCATCCTGCATTGCCAACAATGCTAGCAAAGCAAAAATTTAACCCTTTGATTCCCTGACCCTGTTCACCAACATTCTGCATGGCCAACCGTGCTAGCAAAGCAAAAACTTAACCCTTTGATTCCCTCACCCTATCCACCAGCTTCCTACAAGAAGCTGGTGGATAGGGTGAGGAAATCAAAGGGTTAAGTTTTTGCAGTTGGTGGGTTGGGTATGGGAGTCAAAGAGATTAAGATATATGTACGTGTGTGTGTGTGTGTGTAAAAAAAAGGGGGGTGTTGTGGGGGTGGGGGTGGGGGTTGAGACCCGCAAGGAGCCAGAAAAAGACAGACACACTGAGACACGGACATTTCAGACAGAAGAATATACAACATATTGCATTGTGGCCACAAATCCAGGTCATGTCCTTTCAAACTTAAATGTTAATGATTTCTTGTAAGGTACAAGAAAAATGGGGGGAAATACAGACAGACAAAGAGAAAGAAAAAAAACAGACAAACAAACCAATAAGCAAACAAACAAACAAGTAGACAAAGAAACAAAGAAAGAAAGGAAGAACACCGATCTAAAGATTGGGTTGGTTAGTTTTTGTTTGTATAATATGTGTGTGTGTGTGTGTGTGTGTGTGTGTGTGTGTGTGTGTGTGTGTGTGTGTGTGTGTGTGCGTGCTTGCGCGTGTGTGTGCAGGTGTGTGTGTGTGCGTGCTTGCGCGTGTGTGTGCAGGTGTGTGTGTTTGCGTGCGTGTGTGTGTGTGTGTGTGTGTATGCAGTTTTGTGTGTGTGTGTGTGTGTGTGTGTGTGGTGTGTGTGTGTGTGTGCTCCTGCGTGTGCGTGTGTGGTTTTTGTGCGTGTGCAAGTGTGGATTTTGTGTGTGTGTCTGTGTCTGTGTCTGTGTGTGTGTCTGTGC
>CM060312.1:69255736-69260736 GCA_030674185.1 Monoplex corrugatus | reverse complement strand
TGTTCTATCCTCACAAATAAAGACACAAACAAACTCAAAATCATACAACAAACAAACAAAAATGCTTTTACAAGGTTTCATTAAAGCTTTTAGCCCAAGAGGCCACTGGCACACACACACAAAAATAATAAACAAAAACACGAAACACAAGCGGCAAACAATATTTGAAATAAAAGAAAAGTGACAACCTAATTCTGTTGAATACAAACAAGTTTGACACAATGAAGTGCTGGCCTTATCCTTGAAATAACATGAACAAGCTAGAGAGAGAAAAACTGCTTAGCTCTCCGAGTTCCGTAAATTAACAGTCTTGTTTTGTTGTTGTTGTTGTTGTTGTTGTTGTTGTTGTTGTTGTTGTTGTTGTTGTTGTTGTTGTTGTTGTTGTTCATCTTCTTCTTTATCGTCGTCGTCGTCGTTGTCGTTGTCGTTGTCTTCTTCTTCTTCTTCTTTTTCTTCTTCTTCTTCTTCCTTTTCTTTTTCTTCTTCTTCGTTCGTCGTCGTCGTCGTCGTCGTCGTCGTCCATCTTGTTCTTCTAGTTCCTGTTCTGGTTCCTGTTCTGGTTCCTGTTTTTGCTCTTCTTCTTCCTGTTCTTCTTCTTCTTCTTCTTCTTCTTTTTCTTGCTGTTGATCTTGTTCTTGCTGGGTTTATTGCTGCTGTTGCTGCTGCTGCTGTTGTAAAGTGTTGTTGTTGTTGTTGCTACTGCTGCTCTTATTTCGTTGTAGTTGTTGTTCGTATTGTTGTTGTTGCTTCTCCTGCTGCTGCTTTTTGTATTGCTGCTGTTATTGGTTTTGTTGTTGTTGTTGTTGCTGCTGCTGCTGCTGCTGCCACCGTTCCTGTTGTTGATGTTGCCGCTTCTGTTGTTACTGTCGTTGTTGTTGCTGTTGTTTTTGTCGTTGATGATAATGATGTTGTTGTTGTTGTCGTTGTTATTGTTGTTGCTGTTTTTTGTTGTTACTGTTTGTATCGTTATTGTTGTTGTTGCTGTCGTTGTTTTTGTTGTTGCTGCTGCTGCTATTTATGTTGTTTTGTTGTTGTTGTTTCCGTCCCTGTTGTTGCTGTTGTCGTTCTTGTTGTTGCTGTTGTCGTTCTTGTTGTTGTAGTTGCTGTTGTCGTTCTTGTTGTTGCTGTTGTTGTAGTTGCTGTTGTCGTTCTTGTTGTTGCTGTTGTCGTTCTTGTTGTTGCTGTTATCGTTCTTGTTGTTGCTGTTGTCGTTCTTGTTGTTGCTGTTGTCGTTCTTGTTGTTGCTGTTGTCGTTCTTGTTGTTGCTGTTGTCGTTCTTGTTGTTGCTGTTGTTGTATTGCTGCTGCTGCTGATGTAGTGATGGTGATCTTTCCCAGATACGAGCATTTTAGAGACAGCATTTTCAATATGATTTTTCTTTATTTTCATGGTGGTTTTTTGTTGTTGTTGTTTTTTATTTTTTGTTTTACGCACTCTGTACCAACGATATCTTGCTGCACAGTCTGCATACTCCGTTTTGTGTGCGCCTGCATGCTGGGTGTTTCCACATTTCCATGAAACAGCTACTGACATGATCTTTAATGTGCATATTTTGATCTTCTACACGCGTGTACACTCGAAGGAGGTTTAGGCTCTTGACAAATCCGCACACAGCTTTTCGAACGCCGGAAGTTTTCGCTAGCGTTCCGATGTTAGTGAGATCTACAGGTGCTCCAACTTTAAACTGAAATTTTTTTAATTAATTCTTCATCTTTGACTCCGCGGACCTGTGGAGGAAGAAGGAACCCATCCCAGCCAAAAAGATCGAACGCCACACAACGATCCTCTTTACTCTATCCCCATCCCTCCCTCTCCCTCTCCCTCTCCCTCTCTTCTCTTCCTCGGTCATTCTTTCCCGTCCTTTGCTTTTCAGTCTCTTATTGTCTCCCTTCGATCAGTAAGTACCGAGAATGTTGATTTATTTGGGCGTCGAGGCGAACAGGCCCCTGCGGCTGCCCCTCCCGATCGATACTGATTAATTTTCAAGACGTTCTGCTTCCCCACCTCCTGTCTTCTACTCCAACCGTTCATTTGTGGCCTGTGGACAGTGCCAAGTAGTAAAGTGAAGAGTGTCACTCAGGACACAGTGGCCAAACACAGGACTAGCTGCCGTGCTGTCTGTCTGTCCTGTTTCTGTCTCTCTCTCTCTCCGTCCATCTCTCTCTCTCTTTCTCTCTCTCTCTTTCTCTCTCTGTCTCTCTGTCTCTCTCTCTGTCTCTCTGTCTCTCTCTCTCACTCTCTCTCTCTCTCTCTCTCTCTTTCACTCTGTCTCTCTGACTCTCTCTCTGTCTCTCTGCCTCTGTCTCCCTCTTTCTGTCTCTGTCTGTCTCTGTCTCTCACTCACTCTCTCTCTCACTCTCTCTCTCCCATCTTCTCTTTCTCTCTCTCTTTCTCTTCCCCTTCAACTTCTCTCTGTCTCTCTCTGTCTCTGTCTCTCTCTGACCTCTCTCTGCCTCTCTCTGTCTCCCTGTCTCTCTGTCTGTCTCTCTCTCTCTCTGTCTCTCTCTCTCTCTCTCTCCTCTCTCTCTCTCTCTCTCTCTCTCTCTCTTTCTCTCCAACCGTTTATTTGTGGCCTGTAGACAGGACCAAGTAGTAAAGTGAAGAGTGTCATTCAGGACACAGTGGCCAAACACAGGACAAAAGGTCTGCACGACCAGCTAGCTGCCGTGCTGTCTGTCTGTCTGTCTGTCTGTTTCTGTCTCTTTGTCTGTCCTGTTTTTTGCCATCTCCATCTCTGTTTCTGTCTCTGTGTCCTCTCTCTGTCCTCTTCTCTCTCTCTCTCTCTCTCTCTCTCTCTCTCTCTCTCTTCTTTTCTTTCTTCGTGTGTCTCTGGCTCTCTGTCTCTGTCTGTCTGTCTGTCCTCTCTGTTTCTGTCTCTCTGTCTGCCTCTCTCTCTCTCTACTCTCTGTCTGTCTGCCTCTCTCTCTCACTCTCTACTCTCTCTCTTCTCTCTCTCACTCTCTCGTCTGTCTCCTTCTTCTCTCTCTCTGTCTAATCTGCCTCTGTTTACTCTCTTTCACTCTCTCAGTTTTCTCTGTTCTCTCTCTCTCTCTTTCTCTTCTCTCCTCTTCTCACTCTCTTTCCTCTCTCTCTCTGCTCTGTCTCACTCTCTTCACTCTGTCTCTCTCTTTCTGTCTCTGTCTCTCTCATTCATCTCTCACCTCTCTCTTCGTTCTTCTTCTCTCTCCTCTTCTTTCTTCATCTCCCCTCTCTCTCCCTGTTTTTCTCTCCTTACGTACAATATAAATCTATCATCTATCTATCTCCCCCCTCCCCCCCAACGTTTATTTGTGGCCTGTGGACAGGAACAAGTAGTAAAGTGAAGAGTGTCATTCAGGACACAGTGGCCAAACACAGGACAAAAGGTCTGCACGACCAGCTAGCTGCCGTGCTTGTGTGTCTGTCTGTCTGTCGTGTTGTTGTGTTGTTTGTTGTCTGTTTTTTGATCTGTCATTCTGTTTCTGTCTTGTGTCTTTCTCTCTGTCCATCTCTCTCCTCTCTCTCTCTCTTCTCCTCCTCTCTCTCTTGTCTCTGCTCTCTGTCTCTGCTTCTGTTCTCTCTCTCTCTTCTTCTTTCTCTCTTGTCCTCTCTCTCTCTCTCTCTCTCTGTCTGTCTGTCTCTCTTCTCCATCTCTCTTCTCTCTCTCTCTTCTCTTCTCTCTTCTCCTTTCCTCTTCTCTCTTTTTCTTTCTCTCCTTTCTTCTGTTTCTTATCTTCTCTCTCTCTTCTTCTCTTCTAGTCTCTTCTCTTCTCTTCCTCCTCTCTCTCTCTCCTCTCTCTCTCTTCTTCTCTCTTCTCTCTCCTCTCTCTCTGCTCTGTCTCTCTTACTTCTCTTCTCTCTTTGTCTGTCTGTCTCTCTCTCCTTCTCTCTCTCTTTCTCTGTCTCATCTTCTTCTCTCTATCTTTCACTCTCATCTTCTATTTCTATCTATCTATCTATCTCTCTCTCTCCTCTCTTTGTCTTCTCTCTCTCTCCTCTCTCTGTCTCTCTCTTATCTCTCTCTCTCTCTCTCATCTCTCTCTCATCTCTTCTCATCTCACCCCTCCTCCAACCGTTCATTTGTGGCCTGTGGACAGGACAAGTGTAAAGTGAAGAGTCTTCCATCAGGACACAGTGGCCAAACACAGGACAAAAGGTCTGACGACCAGCTAGCTGCGTGTGTGCTGTTGTTGTTGTGTGTGTGTGTTGTCTGTGCTGTTTTGCTGTGTTGTGTTGTGTGTGTGTGTCTGTGAGTGTCCTGTGTGATGTCTGTTGTGTGTCTGTGTGTGTGTGTGTCTATCATCTCTCTCTCTCTCTCTCTCTCTCTCTCTTTCCTTCCCCTCCTCTCTCTTCTCTGTTTCTCTGTCTACTCTCTCTCTGTCTTTCTCTCTCTCTCTTTCTCTTTTTCTTTCCTCTTCTCTCTCTCTCTCTCTCTATCTGTCCTTTCTTCTTTCTCCTTCTCTCTTCTCTCTGTCTGCTCCCTCTCTCTTTCTGCCTCTCTCTCTCTTTCTGTTTTTCCTTTTCTCTCTCTTCTTTCTTTCCTTCTTTATCTTTCTCTCTCTTTCTTTTTCTCTTACGTCTCTCTCTCTCTCTCTGTCTCTCTGCCTCTCTCTTCTCTCTTTCTGTCTCTCTCTCCTTTCTCTCCTCTCTCTCTCTGTCTGTTTCTCTTCTATCTATCTATCTCTTTTCTCTCTGTCTGCTCTTCTGTCTCTCTCTCTCTCTCTCTCTTCTTATCTGTCTTTATTTGTCTTCTCTCTCTCACTCATCTCATCTTATATCTATCTATTTCTATCCTCTCTGCTCTCTTTTGTCTCTTTCTCTCTCTGTCTCTGTCCTCTGTCTCTGTCTGTCTCTCTCTCTCTCAGTCTCTCTCTCTCTCTCTGTCTCTCTCTCTCTCTCTCTCTCTCTCTCTCTCCCCTCTCTCTCTCTCTCCTCTCACCTATCCTGTACAGAACCAATTGTAAAGTAACTTTCCCCTCACACAGTGCCAAACACAGGACAAAATGGTCTGAACGACCAGC
>CM060312.1:69235736-69248236 GCA_030674185.1 Monoplex corrugatus | reverse complement strand
ACACATACACACACGCGCGCGCGCGTGCACATACACACACACGCACACACACACGAGAACCATAATTATACACAAACACACACACACACACACATTACAGAGAGAGAGAGAGAGAAACAGACAGACAGACAGACAGAGACAGAGAGAGAGATTTTTTTTATTTAATCAGTTGTAGGTCACTGCCCACCTCAGGTGATATGGCGGACAGGGCATCCCACGCAACTGAGAAAAGGGAGCTTATCTAATCCTGCTCTAAAGGGAGTTTATCGATATCTAATCCTGCACTAAAGGGAGCTTATCTCATCCTGCACCAGTAGCAACGATACGTCAAGTACGCAGTAGGAAGGCCAGTCTTACTCTTTGACACCCACACTCTATCGACCAACTGCAAAAATTTAACCCTTTGATTCCCGCACCCTATCCACCAGCTTCGTACAGGAAGTTGGTGGGATAGGGCGAGGGAATCAAAGGGTTACTATTTTTGCTTTGCTGGCATGGTTGACGATGCAGGAAGCTGGTGGATAGGTGAGGGAATCAAAAAGGGTGAATGTGGGGCATTCTGGATTCGAACCCACAACCATTGGCAGGGCAGGACAGGGTGCAGGAGTCAAAGGGTTTTAATGTTGCGAACCTTGGATTCGAACCCAGAACCATTGGTAGGACAGGGTGCAGGAGTCAAAAGGGTTAATGTAGCGAACCCGGGATTCGAACCAGCAACCATTGGCATAATTATGAATCTGACACTCGTCTGTGTTACTGAAGCCCGCCACAGAGAAGCAATGACACTGACAATGTCGACGGTGATTAATTTTTCCAGCGTTTGAAATGATCGGCTGAGGATCAGTTTTCAAATTTGCCATTGCTAATCCTTATAATAATATCTGAAAAAGAAATACGTCAATAAATCAGAAAGATAGGAAATTGTACATATGGAAATCGAAGGGTAACAACATGTTGCTATAGTTTGAGAGAAAGAGAGCGAGCGAGCGAGCGAGAGAGAGGAGAGAGACAGAATGACAGACAGACAAAGAGACAGAGATTGACAGAGAGAATGAGAAAAACAGAGAGACACAGAAAGAGAGGGAGACAGAGACAGAGACAGAGAGAGACAGAGACATAGAGACAGAGACAGAGACAGATACGGAGGCTGACGGAGACAGAGAGACCGAGAGACAAACAGACAGAGACAGAGAAACACAGACACACAGACAGACAAAGGAAGAGAGAGAGACAGAGATACAGAGAGAGACAAAGACAGAGAGAGACAGAGAGACAGACAGAGATAGAGAGACAGACAGACAGAGACAGAAAAACACAGACACACAGACAGACGAAGGAAGAAAGAGAGACTTTAAGACTTGAGAGTTTGTTCGAAAGGGATTCTTCGCACTCGGACAATTTCATATGCGCTTCACCCAAATCAGCCAGGAATGACTTGACAGGCCCCCTGAGCTTAGCAAGACCCTATGCGCTGGTAAGGTCTTCAAATGGGAAGAAGGGTGGCAGAAAAAGAAAAAAAAGAAAACTATGAAACTCTAAGCTGATACCACCAGCATGATAGAAACATTAAACTTGGCAGCAGACACACTTGTTTATAATGTTACCGGCTGGGATTGATCTCGAAATGCCAGATCTCGAATCCATGGCTCAATCAAAAGAACCCACGCAAAGAAAGAAAGAAAGAAAACAAAGAAAAGAAAAAAGAAACTGACGTAGGAATTGATGCGAAGACCATCAACTCAAAAATGAGAAAAAAAAGATTTCATAGCATTCAAAGATTACCCTCTCTCTCTATTTGTCTCTCTGTCTCTATCTGTCTGTCTGTCTCTCTCTCTCTCTCTCTCTTCTCTCTCTCTGTCTCTCTCTCTCTCTCTTTGTCTCTCCCTCTCTCTCTCTCTTTGTCTGTCTCTCTCTTGACTCTCTCTCTTTGTCTGTCTCTCTCTCTCTCTCTGTCTCTCTCTCTCTCTGTCTCTCTCTCTGTCTCTCTCTCTCTCTTTCTGTCTCTCTTTCCATCTCTGTCTCTATCTTTCTCTCTCTCTCTCTGTCTCTCTCTCTCTGTCCTCTGTCTCTGTCTCTGTCTCTCTCTGTTCTCTCTGTCTCTCTCTGTCTCTCTCTCTCTCTCTCTCTCTCTCTCTCTCTCTTCGCCTAACACCTACCCTTTCTACTTTTAAATCCAATTTAAAAACCCGTCTCTTTTTACCGACAGTCAATTTTGCAGCAACCTCTTTCCCTCAGTTTGTGTAGGTCATTTCTGTATCTTGTAAGGTATTCTGTATTGATCGCATGCGTATGTCTGGTGCGTGAGTGCGCTTTGATATGAATTTGTCAAGATTCGGCACCATGTAAATACTATAATTATTAATTATCATTAAAGAGTAATGTTGTCAAACGGCATCTCTAATATAATACATAGATATTATATATACATACTACGTCATCCATCCATCCATCCATCTTCCGTCCTACAAACATACATACATACATACATACATACATAACATACATACATACACCCATACTACATACATAATACATACACATACATACATACATACATACATACATACATACATACATACACCATAACAATACATACATACATGATCATACATACATACATACATACATACATACATACAATGTATTCATACATACATACATACATACATTATTCATACATACATACATACATACATACATACACACACATACATACATACATACATACATACATAATACATAACATACACACACAACATATACATAATACATACATACAACACACACACACATACATACACACACATGCATACATACACACATACATACATACACATACATACTACATACATACATACATACATACATACATACATACATACATACATACATACATACACAGATAGATAGATAATTACCGAAAAATTATCCGTTCATTCTCCAACATTTTCCTCTCCAATAAAGGATGCTAACACACTTCTTCACACAAGTACAGTGCACTGCGAGAAGCAGAGAAAGTACAAGAAGGTCATACATGAGTATTGAACGTTTGGTCAATGACCGGATCGCACTTTCAAGTTATACATTACTGGTAAACTGTTTGGTACACAAAGACATTCTACCTTGCTATGGTTAGTAAAACTAAAGTGATTATATCTCGTTCTTTTGCAGCGCTCTTCTTCAAACTCGTTTGGACTTCTTTGATAAGTCCTTGCCCAGGGAGGTTGTACACTGATGTAAGTAGAGTACTAGAGACTGAGAGAGACAGAGACAGAGAGACAGAGCAGAGAGACAGAGACAGAGAGAGACACAGAGAGAGACAGAGACAGAGAACAGAGAGAGACAGAGAGAGACAGAGGCAGAGAGAGACAGAGAGAGACAGAGAGAGACAGAGAGAGACAGAGAGAGACAGAGAGAGAGACAGAGACAGAGAGAGACAGAGACGAGAGAGAGACAGAGGCAGAGAGAGACAGCGATAGAGAGACAGAGAGACAGAGATAGAGACAGAGACAGAGAGAGTCACAGAGAGAGAGAGACAGAGACAGAGAGAGACAGAGAGACAGAGACAGACAAAGACAGAGAGAAAGAGAGACAGACAGACAGAGACATAGAGAGACAGAGAGACAGACAGAGAGACAGAGACGAGAGAGAGAGACAGAGGCAGAGAGAAACAGAGAGAGAGACAGAGACAAAGAGAGACAGACACAGAGACAGACACAGACAGAGACAGACACAGACAAACAGAAAAAGACAAAGACAGAGAGAAAGAGAGACAGACAGACAGACAGTCAGTCAGAAAGAGACAGACAGACAGACAGACAGCAGTCAGACAGTCAAAGAGCTAGAGAGAGAGAGCTGCAGAGAGAGAGAAACTGAGACAGACAGAGAGAAAGAAAGAGAGAGAGAGTAACATAGAAAGAGGACAGACAGACAAAAACACAGACACAGACAGAGAGAAAATGAAAGACAGAGACAGAGTGAGAAAGACAGAGAAACAGACAGAGAGTGAGAAAAAGAGAAAGAGAGACAGACAGAGAGAGTGAGAAGAGAGAAAGAGAAGAAAGAGAGAGGGGAGAGAGATGAGAGAGAGAGAGAGAGAAGGAGAGACAGAGACAGACATACACACAGACAGACAGAAGAGGCGGATCATAAAATTTAATCCATGTTTATTCCAATGGGAATTTGAATGAGTTACTATTTACCTGAGTGTGTTACGATAATGACGAACCTGAAAGTGGTAGGACGAGAGTGCTTCACGCATGACAATTCATGCATATGCAGGTGAAAGGTACGTGTCTGTTGGCCTTATAACAGAACAAGCATTTACGGCCGTCTGTATGCTACCGTGCTGAAGAATCACTTGAGATCCGCTTGCTCTCACAATGTCTCTTCAGTTCGGTGAATATGACGATCAGGTGCATATATATATATAGAGATATAGATAGATAGATAGATAGATAGATGTGTGTATATATACATATAGATGTGTGAGTGTGTGTGTGTGTGTGTGTGTGTGTGTGTCTGTGTGTGTGTGTGTGGTGTGTGTGTTTGTGTGTCTGTGTCTGTGTCGTGTCGTGTCTGTGTGTATAGAGAGAAGGAGATACCTCTCTCTTTTTCTCTTTCTCACTCTCTCTCTCTCTCTCTCTCTCTCTCTCTCTCTCTCTCTCTCTCTCTCTCTCTCTCTCTCTCTCAAATTCGTTTAATGTTCTTCCCATGAATTAGTCGAAACACTCGACTACTGAACTATATATTTCAAATGACAAACATGACAGTTTGGTAAAAGTATACATTTACAAACCATAGATGAAGAAAAGGCGAGTTTCCGGGTAGGTCATAGTACAGTTGGTCATATTTTTACTCTCATATCCATGGTGCAGAAGCAAATATTGAAACAGAAAATTGTGCGTTGCCTTTATCGACTTTCGTAAAGCATTTGATACTGTACGCAAAAAACAAATATATGGAGTATTTTGTACAAAAATGGATAAAAATGTGAAAATTATGAATGTTTTGAAGAGCATGTGCTCTGCTGTGAAAGCAAATGTACCGGCAGGAGGGGATATGACATATGTATTCTTTTGCCCTCGGGACTTAAGCAAGGTGAAGTCTGTTCCCCTTATTGTTTTTGTTATTCATCAATGAACTGACCCAAGAGATTATATCTAAACATACGCATGGCATTCATTTGTCCCAAGAGGTACTTGATTTATTCATACTACCTTTTGCTGATGACGTTGCTTTGTTTTCAGACAGTATGATTGGCCTCTAGATACAGTTTAATGTACTGAATGATTGTGAGAGATCCTGGGGGTTGACTGTCAATTTGGACAAAACCAAAAGTGTAGTTTTTCGTAATGGAGGGTTCATTACTGTCAAAGAGAAATAGTATCGTGGATATTATCCATTGCTGATGTATATATGTATAAGTATCCGGGTGCTTACCTGTCAACCAGGATGTGTTTGTTCACAACATGAATGACCTTTCAAATCGTGCTAGAAAAGGGGTATGAGCCATTGTAAATGTTCTCTCTCTCTCTCTCTCTCTCTTTCTCTCTCTCTCTCTCTTTCTTTCTTTCTCTATCTCTCTCTCTTTCTTTCTTTCTCTCGCTCTCACTCTCTACTCTCTCTCCCCCCTCTCTCTCCCTCTCTCTCTATAACTCTCCTCTCTCTGTCTGTCCGTCTGTTTGTCTCTGTCTCTGTCTGTCTGTGTGTCTGTCTCTGTCGTCTCTCTGTCTCTGTCTGTCTGTCGGTCTTGTCTCTCTATGTCTGTTTGTCTGTCTGTCTCTGTCTGTCTCTCTGTCTGTCTCTCTGTTTCTGTCTCTGTCTGTCTCTCTGTCTCTGTCTCTGTCTCTCCTCTCCTCGCCCTGATATGGCTCTAAGCAGTCAGCTGAGCTTTAAACAAAATATAACAATTCTGTCTCTCTCTGTCTCTGTCTCTCTCTCTCTCTTTCTTTCTTATGCAAAAAGAGGGTGCTGAGACACGAGAGGCAAGTATATATATAATAAGAGTGAAGTAAGTGAATAAATAAAAACAAAAATAATGACGATGTAATCAACATGATAAGCGGGACAATAATCATAGAAATATTTTCATAGAAAAGAAGAGAAGAGGTAACGACAAATCGCGATGATAACGAAAACTGTCCCACTCCCACTCTATAAAACACCACTTCTATGCTGATGACACCCAACTTCAAGACAGTGACTCACCTGACAATATACAGCGCCTCCTGACTCGCACCACTGAGTGTTACTCGGACATCAAAAATTGGATGACATACAACAAACTTCAGCTAAATGATGACAAGACAGAAGCTATCCTCATTGGCACCCGTCAGAAACTTTCTCAGCTGCCTCCTCTTTCTCTCCCATTATGTAACACATCAGTCCCAATTTCTGATTCAGCTAAAAACCTTGGTGTCTGCATTGACTCTACCCTCTCCATGAACAACTTTGTTTCTCAAACTGCCAGATCTTGCTACTATCACCTCCATCGTATAAGCCTGATCAGGAAGTATCTCTATGTGGAAACAACTGCAAAACTCGTTCTCTCCTTCATAATGTCTCGCATTGACTATTGCAATTCACTCCTGTCCGGTCTTCCTGCCTCCACCACTCACATCCTACAGCGCATTCAAAACAATGCTGCACGCCTTGTACTCAAAAAGAAAAAAGCTGACCACATATCTCCTCTCCTGGCACAACTTCACTGGCTCCCTGTATCAAAGCGCATACAGTACAAACTAGACACCATGTGCTACAAAAGCCTCAATAACGCAGCCCCCGATTACCTGTCAAGCCTACTTGAGATCTATGTTCCCTCACGTACCCTCCGCTCTGCCTCCGATCCTCTGACTTTTCGCTTTCCACGCACTAAGCTCAATACCTATGGTCCACGAGCCTTCTCTGTTTCTGGTCCGCTCTCCTGGAACAAACTTCCTCTCTCAGTCCGTCAGCAACCTACTTTTGTCTCCTTCAAGTCGCTCTCAAAACTCACCTTTTCTCCTCTGCATTAAATCCTGACCTCACTCAATCCCCTCTGCAGCCTGTCTCCACTCGGAGGGGAATCACATTGCAATATATAATTGTATATAATATGCTCTCTATAATTTTCCATTGTTTTTATTCTTTCTCCCCATTTATAGCCGTGGTGTGTGTGTGTGTGTGTGTGTGTGTGTGTGTGTGTGTGTGTGTGTTGTGTGTGTTGTGTGGCGTGCGTGGGTGCGTGGTGTGCGTGCGTGCGTGCGTGTGTGTGCGTGCGTGCGTGTGTGTGGTGTTTCAGCGCTTAGATTTGATTTTATCAAGATTTTGCGCTATATAAATATTGTAATTATTAATTATTATTATTAATTATTATTAATTATTATTTCACCTGCCAATGATTCGTGTGTTCCAACCCAACAAGCAATCAAAGCAAATCAAAGAAGCAAACTCAAAAGAAACAAAAACGATGAGAGCGAGACAGACAAAGACGTGGATATGGCATTGACTTAATTAACCAAACTATTCAAGAGATCAGGGAGAAAGTGGTGAATAATGATGAGATAGAAACAGGCTTGCGTTGACACACACAGACACACAGACACACACGTACAAACACACACACAAATACATACGCACACCACACCACACACACACACACACACACACACACACACACACACACACACCACACACCCCACCACACATTGCACAAACACATACACACTCACTCATTCACAAACATACTCAAGCACATAACATTATATTCATAATCACTCACACATACACACACACTCACAATTGTATTCAAACAGACACATACACGCGAGCACACACATACACATACACACAAAACACACACACACATGCATACACACACACTCACAAACATACTCAAACGCTCACACAAACACACACACACACATACACACTCGTACTCACAAACATAAAATTATTCGAATACTCACACACATTCTCTCTCTCTCTCTCTCTCTCCTCTCTCTCTCTCTCTCTCTCTCTCTCTCTCTCTCTCTCTCTCTCTCTCTCTCTCTCTCTCTCTCTCTCTCTCTCTCTCTTCTCAAGTATCTTTTCTCCCACGCGCGCGCGCGTGCATCACATACACCACACAAACACACACACAACACACACGCACACACAACACAACACACACACACACACACACACACACACAAAACACACACACCATACCACACGCCACCTCACTACACACACACCCCTGTCTATGTGTGTCGTAAGAACAACAAAGAGCCTTTGTACAGCTATTGTTCCTTTTAATTGGATTTCAGTGCTGGCTTTTCGTTTTGTAAGCTGAAAGTCTAAATCGTTTCAACTGTAGCCATGACGTTTTCGGAGCATCGACGAAGAATTTCGACATTTCCTTCGCAAACAGTAAGAGTACCGAAATAAACGAGGCATCATAAACTCAAGTTTTATTCCTACTTAAAAAAAAAAGAAGAAGAAAAAAAAGAAAAGCAGCAGTAGTAGCAGTAGAATCAGCAACACAAAGACAGCAATCATCGATATGAATGACAATATTATCAACAACAACGTCAACAATTGAAAAATATCAATCGACAGTGTTAGCGACATCATCGTCGTCGTCGTCATCGTCGTCATCATCATCGTCGTCATCGTGTCGTCGTCATCATCATCATATCATCATCAACAACAACAACAATACCATCATCAACATCATCATCGTCATCAACAGGATCATTATCGTTTACAACATTGTCATCAGCATCAGCATCAGCATCAGCAACAGCAGCAGTATCAGTGACAACATCCCCTTAGACAGCATTATCATCAACAACATTATCAACAATCACATTATCAACAACATCACCACCAATAACAGCAACAACAACATCATCATCATACAACATCATCATCAATTACATCACCATCAACAACAACAACATCACCATCAACAACAACATCATCAACAACTGACAACAACAACAAACAACATCGTCAACAACAGAGTCAACAACGTCAACAGCATTAACAACAACAACAACATCATCGTCGCCGTCGTCGTCATCATCATCGTCAGCATCAATAACAGCATCCATACCAACATGTTGTCAACAAAGTGATAACAACAACAAAACAACAGCAACAATAACACAAAACCCGACAACAACGACAACACTAACAACAATAACAACACTAACAACAACAACGACAACAGCACTAACAACAACAATAACAACACTAACAACAACAAGGAAAACAACAACAAAAAAATAACAACACTAACAACAACAACAAAAACAACAATTCAACAAGATCCCAACACTGGCGATGCTCTAACCATGGAGTCTGAAGTTCGAGTTTGTTCAAGAGGGATTCATCGCATCAGACAATTCCTTATGCGCTCCACCCAAATCTGCCAACAACTGTCTGGTAGACTCCCTGAGCCTGTACTGCACAAAACCCAAGCCTTGGCAAGGTCTTAGAATGAGGAGGGGAGAGGGAAGAGGGACCTATGAAACAGTAAGCGCCCCCCCCCCCCCCAGAATGATGAAACATTAAGAAGGGCAGTCAACAGGCCAGTGGACCTATCAACACTAAGCTGACACTACCAGAATGAGAAACATCAAGAAGGGAGTCAAGCAGGGCCTATGAAACAGTAAGCACCCCCAGAATGATGGAAACAAGAGGGCAGCAACAGGCCAGTGGCCTATAAACAGTAAGCTGACACACCAGAAAGATGGAAACATTAAGACGGGCAGCGAACAGGCCAGTGGACCTATGAAACAGTAAGCTGACACCACCAGAAAGATGGAAACATTAAGACGGGCAGCAAACAGGCCAGTGGACCTATGAAACAGTAAGCTGACACCACCGAAGATGGAAACATTAGACGGCAGCAAACAGGCCAGTGGACCTATGAAACATAAGCTGACACCAAGAATGATGGAAACATTAAGACGGGCAGCGAACAGGCCAGTGGACCTATGAAATAGTAAGCTGACACCACCAGAATGATGGAAACATTAAGACGAGCAGCAAACAGGCCAGTGGGCCTATGAAACAGTAAGCTGACACCACCAGAATGATGGAAACATTAAGACGGGCAGCGAACAGGCCAGTTTTTAATGTTGCTGGCTGGGATTGAACTCAAGATATCAGATCTTTTAGTCCAAGGTTCTGTCCAAAAAATACACCCAGCCCGTGAGTTTCACTGTAATTCTACCCAAGACAAACTGAAGCTACAGCAAAAGCTGGCTTGAGCACGAAATGCAAAAATCGTGCATATTATGTATATTTAACTCATTCATTTCCACACCCCATCCATCAACCGCAAAAACTTAACCCAAAACATCCTGTAGCTACAGCAAAAGTTGGCTTGAGCACGAAATGCAAAAATCGTTCATATGTATATTTAACCTTTTGAACCCTGCACCCTATCCACCAAGTGCAAAATTTCAACTCGTTGATTCTCTCACCCTATCCACCAGTTTCCTGCAGATTGTTGTCAGATCGAAGTACTGATTGAATAACAGAAATGAATAAATGCTCGTACACTCGAACAAAATGGAAACTGGAGTAGAGTACTGAATAATGTACGAATTGTTGTTCTGGGAGTCAAAGGGTTAAGTTTTTGCTTTGCTAGCATGGTTGACAATGCAGGATGCTGATGGACACAGTGCGGGAGTCAAGGGGTTAAAGTCTTTGACGGAATGCAAAGACCCTTTCAGCTTTCACAGACAGAAGGTTTACGTGTCATGTGTGTCTTATCTTCGTCTTGGACTGAAAGTCGTGATCCGTTCCGATGGTTTAACCCTTTGACTCCCGCACCCTGTTCACCAGCGCCCTGCATTGTCAACCATGCTAGCAAAGCAAAACTTAACCCTTTGACCCCTACCTATCCATCAGCTTCCTGCAGAACGCTGGTGGATAGTGTGTGGGAGTCAAAGGGTTAAGTTTTTTGCAGTTGATAGAGAGGGTGCGGGAGTCAAAGGGTTAAGTTTTTACAGTTGGTAGATAGGGTGCAGGAATCAAAGGGTTAAGTTTTTACAGTTGGTAGATAGGGTGCGGGAGTCAAAGGGTTAATGCTTTCACAGTTGGTAGATAGGGTGCGGGAGTCAAAGGGTTAAGTTTTTACAGTTGGTAGATAGTGTGAGGGAGTCAAAGGGTTAACTTTTTACAGTTGGTAGATAGTGTGAGGGAGTCAAAGGGTTAAGTTTTTTGCAGTTGGTAGATAAGGTGCGGGAGTCAAAGGGTTAATGTAAACTCCATTGTATGATGTTCCTTTATCTTATTGTGACTGTTTGCTCTCGGAATGTGGTGGTGGTCTTTGATTTAATGTCTATTCACTAAAGTGATTTAAGACACACACAAAAAAACAACAACAACAAAATATATAAGGAGAAAAGAGGAAACTTGGAAATGGTTAATCTTCAGGAAGAAGAAATGAACAAAACAAAACAAACAAAAAAACCCAACTGTGCCGAAGACGAGAAAGAAAATTCACAAATGACATTATCACAATTAACGATTGAAACAGTAAAATTAGCTAACCATAACATTGAACATGAGAAATAACGGCGCATTAAAGATAATTCGCTATAGGACTTTTTGACAGGCTAACAAAAATTCATATGTTAAGGATGGTGAGGCAAATATGTCAGAAACTATCTTCGTTGATAGCGTAGGTATATGTCGTTTTACCCGAACGCATGAATGTCTCGGAATGTCTCTGAGGGGATGTATTCATCATTTCTGTCAGTCGTGTATCCTGCACTCACTTCTTACAAAATGCTTATATTGTTCCCATTGTTCAGTCTAAATTTCATTATATAGGAGTGTTTATCATCATCATCATCATCATCATCATCATCATCATCATCATCATCATCATCATCATCATCATCATCATCATCATCTCACCTGCCGCATGGCGTTGGCGATCATGGCCCTCCATTCTTCTTCTTCTTCTTCTTTTTCTTCTTCTTCTTCTTTTTCTTCTTCTTCTTTTTCTTCTTCATCATCATCATCATCATCATAATCATCATCATCATATGCCCTGCCGCGTGGCGTTGGCGATCATGGCCCTCCATTCATCATCATCATCATCGTCGTCGTCGTCATCATCATCATCACCATCATCATATGCCCTGCCGCGTGGCGTTGGCGATCATGGCCATCCATGCGAATCTATCCCTTGTCGCTGCAAGTACATCTCCCACCTTCTCTGTCCTCAGCCACCCAGCAAGTCCGTCCAATATTTTCTCCCTGGGTCTACCTCGTGTTCTCCTTCCTTTCAGCTTTCCGCGCGCGTACCCACACCACCACACCACACCATCAGTTCCGCCAATAACACAACACAACAACGGAAATCCCCATAAGCTGCTTTTTTTTATGACAGCGTTTAGGATTAGACTGATGAATCTGGGATTTGCAGGAGAGGTCATGGCACCCTGCCATTTCGTATGCCAGAGGAAGAACATGTACGTTCTTTCAAAATGGTTGTAAGATCAAAGTACTGA
>CM060312.1:69208236-69218236 GCA_030674185.1 Monoplex corrugatus | reverse complement strand
CACTAATGCTAGTCCGTTCACACACAAACACTTGAGTTAATTGAAGCCATCGCACGGTAAAACATATATTTAGATCTCAGCAGAAGTGGCTCTAGCCTCGGGCGAAGACGTTTTAAAAGGTGTTTTGGCTCTCGAGATCCAGTGACCCAATTTTGGGTGGATGGATAAACATTTAGCTGTTTTTGGAATGAACTTGCTTTAAGGCAGTAGGGACAAAATACAGCTTCACACAAAGTCAAGCCACAGGCCGCTGTTTACATAATATAAAACACTACAAGTGAGAAGCAATAAACTTGCAATCTGTGTGTGTGTGTGTGTATGTGTGTGTGTGTGTGTGTGTGTGTGTGTGTGTGTGTGTGTGTGTGTGTGTGTGTGTGTGTGTGTATGTGTGTGTGTGTGTGTGTGTGTGTGTGTGTGTGTGTGTGTGTGTGTGTGTGTGTGTGTGTGTGTGCATTCGCGCATGCCCGCGGGCGTGTGTGTATGTGTGTGCGTACGTGTGTGTGTGTGTGCATGTGCGTGCGAACGCGCATACGCGCGTGCGTCTGTATATGTGTGTGTGCTTTGATCATAAATGAGCATACACACCTATCTGTTAAATTATTTGGACTGTCATGTATGATATCTATTTAGGTGTGTGTTCTACAAAAATGCAGTCTATATTTAGTTGTATGAATTCTTGCCTAAATCTGAATAAAAAAAAATTAAAAGAGAGAGAGAGAGAGAGAGAGAGAGAGAGAGAGAGAGAGAGAGAGAGAGAGAATAAAGAAAAAAGAAAAAGGTAAAAGCAAACAAAAATGAAATAATGACCTAAAAATCAACACTTTTTTTAAGGAAGGTGTGTGCATGTCCCTTCCTCGAGAAAACAATTTGACCACATGAGTCGGACCAGTGTATTTTCTGGCTTCCGCATGCTAAAGATCCCAAAGCAGCTGAAAATCGTGAAGAGCAGCGCTTTCGTCCAGCAGCTCTGGTATAAAACGTTGCAGAGATAGGTTGATTTCCCAGGTCCCTCCTCTTAGAGGCCAATTAGCCTTCTTGCTTTTCGTAAGTCTTGGTAAAAAAAAAAAGGGTGGCGCTGCACTGCGGCGACACACTCTCAAAGGGGGAAAGCAGTCTGATTTTCACATGGTAAATTCACTGTGACAACAAAAAACAAAAACAAAAAAAAAAATCCCCGGATTTTCTGTAATAGTTTCAGTTATATAAAGAAGGTTATATTATAATGGCTTGACCATCTTGTCTTTTCTTATTTCCTGGTACGGTTTTTTTTTTTTTTACCCCTCCATGGTTTTAAACGGATATTGAGATAAAAAAAAAAAAATAACGTCATTAGCATATGAAAGACAAAACATACTGACGGGCTGGAACATGCTGGCCCAATCGTACCGGTGATCTTCCCTCTACCTCTTCCTAACTCAACAAAGCTAAATCAGTCGCTGTGGTATAGTGACGCCAATGCAACAGACAAAACTAAATCAGTCGCTGTGGTATAGTGACGCCAATGCAACAGACAAAACTAAATCAGTCGCTGTGGTATAATGACGCCAATGCAACAGACAAAACTAAATCAGTCGCTGTGGTATAGTGACGCCAATGCAACGGACTACCGACTGAAAGGTTGTGGGTTTGAATCCCCCATCACTATTTCCCTTAAACATTATTTGCGGAATTTTTTTTAGCGGCAACTGGCTCCTACCCAGAGTTAATTATCTATTTATTTACTGTATACATATGTTCCTTTTTCTGAAGATAAGATACTCAGATACACATGCCATTTACATGTAACCAGGAGTGTTCCAATGATAGGCTGATACAGTACCAGTATAACATATAGACTAAATAAAACATAAGCTAGGTAGGGCCTCAGGACCTGGCTAGCTCATGGGTTTATGTGCAGGCTTAAGGCTTGTGCCATGATCACCATACACATGGCACCTCTAGTGCATATGGAATTCGTTTCGAGCGTGGAGACGTCGTCTTGTGAAACTGAAACTGGGAAGACTGGGACAACACAATCGAGTCTCATCCACTTCATGGATGCGTTATGGAAGAAGATGCTCAAATCTTCTGACCAACACCGTAAGTGTCCGAATCTCTCGAGTCTGCTTGACGCCAGGATAATCATGTTATGATAGTAGGTATAGAGTACAGCCCCGTCACGTAGTCTCAATCTTACATGCAACTCCATAGCATCATGATTATCATCCTCATCGTCACCATCGTCATCGTATTGTAAAAACTGTTCCTGTTTCTATGGCCATCAAGTTGGCGCAGAAAACGGGATTGAAAACAGAACAAAACAAAACAAAACAAAACAGCCGTCAGAACGAAGGAAGTCTCGTCAGCACGAAGGAAGTCTCCATAAATTCCTTGTTAAAAAACAAACAAACAAACAAACAAAAATCCTAGCATGCGACGGTCACGAGAAAAAAGCTACTGAGCGGTAATAGTCAAAGTATTTTCAAAACTTGTTCAAGTATTCGGGAGGACTCTCCAGGGTTTCAAACTGAAAAATGAGAAAAATACGCTTTTCATATATAAGACACGAGATCTGATGTCTCGAGTTCGATGCCAGCCCGTAACATGAGTTCTGTTTGTTGCCTACCCATGCTCTGATCTTTCTGGTGGCAGTGGCAGTGTTTCACGTCCCATTCCCCTAGGTCCTCCTTTTCTTACTACCCCCACCCACCGCCTGTTTCAACGAGACCATGCCATCGTAGGCCTGTATCGCGTGCTGAAGGATGTTTGCCAGGTAAGCTACATGCTGGCAGATTCGTGTGGAAAATTATGGATTTGTCAATGTACGGTGAATCTTCCTTGAACAAATTCCAAAACAAACAAACAAACAAACATACGATGAATCTTTCTTGAACAAATTCCAAAACAAACAAACATACGATGAATCTTTCTTGAACAAATTCCAAACAACAAACAACAAACAAACAAACAAACAAACGACCTTGCCAGCGTAGGCCTATAGCCTAAGGTTTTGCGCATGCTGAAGGTGTTCGCCCGATAAGCTACATGCTGGTAGATTTGGCAAAGTACGATGAATTCTTTTTTGAACAAACAAACGAAATAACAAATTAACCCTTTGACTTCTGCACCCTGTCCATCAGCATCCTGCATTGTCAACCACGCAAATAAAACTAAGAACGTAACCCTTTGACTCCCTCACCATATCCACCAGCTTCCTACGGGGAGCTGGTGGATAGGGTGAGGGAGACAAAGGATCAAGATTTTGCAGATGGTGGATAGGGTGCGGGAGTTAAAGGGTTAACCCTTTGACTCTCACACCTTGTCCACCAGCATCCTGCATTACCAACCATGCTAGCATAGCAAAAACTTAACCCTGCAGGAAGCTGGTGGATAGGGTGGGGGAATTAAATGGTTATGTTTTTGCTGCTGGTGGATAGGGTGTGGGAGTAAAGGGTTAAGTTTTTGCAGATGGTGGATAGAGGGTGGGAGTCAAAGGGTTAAAGCGAACCGCAGTAGCGAGAAGACACTAACTCTATTCGTCACACTCAAGCCCAACACGGATGACTTGTCTGTGACTGTGTCTGCTGGTGCTCACAAATCTGAAGGCGGCACTCCCGAAATTCCAGGCGTGATCAGTCAGTCTCTGCAGGAAACTGGGTCAGTGATGCGGGCCATTACGTGTTCATAGGCCTGGCCTTCGTACTCCCCCCCCCCCCCCTCACGCTTCACGTATTGATCGAACAGTGCCAAAAGATCAGGCGCTGCCGAAATATTATAACATTGCATGTCAGCCTCCTCTTTTACTCATAACGGGCACGCGCGCAAACACAACTCACACACACACACACTGACACTACAGCACCCACTTCAAAGACGTTATATCAATTGATTTGACCCACCTGCACATCGACACACACACTAGCACACAAATGCCTGCACACGCACATGCCAAACACAATCACGTGCGTGCACTCGCCTTTGTCGATCACCCCTCTCCTTCTCTCTTTATTCGATTCATCTCCCTCTCTTTCCCTTTGATACACACCGACTGCACAAGCGTGTTATGTTGCCTGCGTGTGCTAACCTATCTACCTAAAAAAAAAGACGAACCTGTCACGATGTATACCGCTTGGCTATTTTTTATGCCCCGGCGGGTCATGACAACGGTCTGTGCTTTTATTTAGAATCGCATTATTTCTTCGTCGTGACGCGGACTCGTCACTGTAGCACGCGATGACATAGGCCTACAGCAGTCAACACTCAGTTTCAAGCAGCCCGCCAAGGAAAGCAGACGACATTTTCTTCCTCCGCCACCGCTGGCTGGCCTAATCACGTGATCTTCAGCAAGCAAAATGTCGGAAGACGTGGAACAGAACGGGGAGACAGCTGGGCTTGTCTCTCAGCGGGATCGAAACGTCAAGTATGACCACAAAATATCAGACATCGAAAGATCTTCTCGGGTATGTATTGACACTTTATATCTTTTTTTTGCCTCGTACCGTGGAACGAACATGAAATTGTCGTCTGCTTCTTTTTCATTCGATCACGGTTGTTTCTCTCAGCCGCCAGCCAGGGATTGTTTCACGTGTTCATTGTGTGTGCTTCGGGGGGTTCAGTGAGGTTACTGTGTCACTCCCTCCCTTGACCAGTTTGCGAACAGTGCCAAAAACTAAGTGCGCTTCCTCCTAATGGTCAGCCAGTCCTATATCAAAACTTTAGACTGTAGATTCCATTCGCGAGAAGAGAGGATGATAACGATTGCTTTTCCCATCAGTAAGCCAGTGGGAATACATTGTCGGTGTTGGCTGTCGATGCGACCACTGGGAGGAGGAAGTTTGTTTATGTTTGCCCCCATGGATCCATGACCATTGTTACTCTTACGACATGCCTCGTGTAATTAACATGTATTACATTTGTGTCATAACGACTCAGTGGCACATGTACACACATGCATTTAATAACAATAACACATTAGGCCTACAGATCTCTTAGTAAGTGTAGTCTCAGTCTCAGTCCCTGTCAGTATGATTATGATTTTGGAGTCTTTTTATCACTTGCCAGTAGCACAGGTGCGATGAGTCTAATCAGCAGCTAATGGGAGATGTGTACATAGATCTAGAATAGTGTCACTGTCAGTGTGAAGGGATGTGTGTGTGTGTGTGTGGATCATGGATGTATGGTGTGAGAAGTGTGTGGATGTGTGCGAGAATGTGTATATTTTGCATGTGTGCTTGTGTGTGGGTAAATATTCATGTGTGTATGTGTTTGTGTTTATGTGTGTATACATGTGTTTTTGTATGTATGTGTGTGTACATGTATGTGCATATGTGTGTGTGTGTCAGTCTGTGTGTGCATTGCCATTAGTTGGGACCACAGAAGGGTTGAGATCTGTTAAACAATAATATTGTTCATCCTGCCGTATTCAGATGTTGATAATTCAGGTGTGTGTATGTATGTGTGTGTGTGTGTGTGTGTGTGTGTGTGTGTGTGTGTGTGTGTGTGTGTGTGTGTGTGTGTGTGTGTGTGTGTACACTCTCTCTCTCACTCACACACACACACACACACACACACACACACAGTATACACACACACACACACACATATATATATATATATATACACACTCACACACATATATATATATATATATATATATACACACACACACATACAAACACACACACATATATATATATATATATATATATTATATATATATATATATGTATATATAATCCCCATTTTTCAGAACCAATTCTTCCTTATGCTGAAGCTGTCATTGATCTGTTCAGTATTTGTAAAAAAAAAAAAAAGAATATTAGTACATGTGAACAATAACTGATTTGAAGTTAAGAACTAAGCTGATATTATATATGCTTAGATTAGGTGGAACATTGTTTTTTTTTTTCTTTTCTTTTCAGAGTAAATTTGAAAACAAAAGTTTGCATGACAAGCAAGGAATAAGTGAAACTGAAAGTGCTTCTTTGTCATAAATAGAGTTGATATTATATTATCCATGACTTTATTTTGAAATCATAGTCCGTTTGTGATTGATAATAGAAATAACATGATGAGAAACAACAGTCATACACAGAATGTGTACAGAATTACACAAACAGTGTGTTTGAAAACTTTAATTAATGTATTGAGATTTTTAAAAGAAATTGTTTTCTGGCATCCTTAACACTGAAACTTCAGTGAAAGAGTGTTTCATGCTTCCCATGGGTGTTATTAATTTTCTTTGGTTAGAATTGTTCTAAATAGTTTTACATTAATCAGTGTGAGATTATCAGTCAATTAAAATGGCTGTATAGGTTTATTTGTGCCATCTTGAATTTCTCTTGAACCATGTGCATCTGTTTGTTTGTTGTGTCTGTGTGGTCACTGTGTGTGTGCGCATGTGTGTGTGTTTGTGTGTGTGTGTGCATGTGTGTGTTTGTGTATGTACATGCATTTGTATACATGTGTGTGTTGTGTGTGTGTGTGTGTGTGTGTGTGTGTGTGTGTGTGTGTGTGTGTGTGTGTGTACATGCATGTGCATGCATGCTTGTGTGTATGTGTGTGTAAGTAATTTAGAATTTTTTTTGTGTGTGTGTGTGACTTTTGCTGCTCAAGCTTCATTCTCGCAGTGTATGCTCTGCTGGTTACTGTGACTGATGAGTCTCTCTGTCTGTCAGCCTATCTGTCGCAGTGTCTGTTTCTCTGAATTTGTCTCTCCCTCACCCCTTCTCTCCCATCTGTATCCACCCACCAACCCACAACACACACACAACAAAATTTTAACAAAATACTTAAGCAGCTTCCTTCCAGCAGAATTATACAGTCCCTTATGTACAGATGGAAACTTGATGCATTCAAAACAAAATACACCAAGAACATAGTGTGTCTGTGTGGAAAGAAGATAACACATAGTCATATTCTCTCTTGCGTTAAAGGTAAAACGACATATTCCTACACTATCTATGAGTACAGTTTCTGACATATTTGCCTCATCATCATTACTATATGAATTTTTTGTTAGCCTGTTAAAAAAAAGTCCTATCGCGAATTACCTTTAAAATGTTATTTCACTTGTTCACTGTTATGGTTTAATAAAATCAATTCTTAGTTTTATTTTTTTAATTCATTTCTTCTAAGTATTTATTAATTTTGTTTGTTAGTTAGTTTGTTTAAATCGTTAATTATGGTAACGTTATTTGTTAGTTTTACCTTCCCTTTCTCGAAACAGTTGTTTTCTGATCATCTTTTCTCAAAACCAAAATTGACAATTTTCAAATATCCTCTTCACTCCTCCTGTATCACCCCCCCCCCACCCACCCCCAGTTTTTTGGGTTTTTTTGGGTCTAAAATCACTTTAGTGAATAGACATTAAATCAGAGACCACCACCACACACACACACTCATCCACACACACACACATGCACGCACACATGCACGCACACATGCACACACGCACGCACGCACGCACACACACACACACACACACACACACACACACACACACACACACACACACACACACACACACACACACACTCACACACTTTATCGTCACATTAAGATAAAAGTTGTACATAACATACACAAACACTCACACACACATACACACACACACACACACACACACACACACATATGCGCACACATGCACACGTGTGTGCACATGCACACACACACACACATGCAAGCACACACAACACACACACACGCACACACACACACACACACACACACACACACACACACACACACACACACACAAAAACCCCGCATACACACACACACACACACACACACACACACACACACACACACACACACACACACACACACACACACACACACACATCCTGCCCCACCCCATCCCACAACTTGTACCTTTGCTTAACTGATCAATTATAAAGGCTTCAAATAAATCATAACCATCAGAAACAAATCAGTATAATGCAAAACCTACTACTGCCAAATCGGACAGCAGCCAGATTTATCTCATGGCTGACACTGTGACAGCTGAATAAGAGCAGGCAGCTCATCATAGTTTATCACGATTATGTTATATATGTACAAATAATCAATTAATATTCATGTTTTATATGTGTGCGTCTGGGTCACCTTGATAAGTTATTCTGTTTCACCTGTAGGATGGATGTGTGTGTGTGTGTGTGTGTGTTGTGTGTGTGTGTGTGTGTGTGTGTGTGTGTGTGTGTGTGTGTGTGTGTCGCGTCCGTCCGTCCGTGCGTATGTGTGTATGTTTGCATGTGTGCATGTCTTCGTGTGTGTTTGTGCGTGTGTTGTTTGTATTTGTTATATGTGTCAATGTGTGTGTGTGTGTGTGTGTATGTGCTGTGTGTGTGTGTGTGTGTGTGTGTGTGTGTGCGTGTGTGCGTGTGTGTGTGTGTGTGTTTGCATGTGTGCATGCTTTCATGCATGTTTGTGTGTGTGTTGTGTGCATCTGTTATATGTGTCACTCTGTGTGTGTGTATGTGTGTGTGTGTGTGTGTGTATGTGTATGTGTGTGTGTTGGTGGATGGGTGGGTGAGTGCATAAAAATTATGAAGGTAGAGCCTGTGTGTGTGTGTGTGTGAGATCACTTTTTTGTATGCTCTGCTCTCTTTTATTTACTTAATTTTTTTTATATGAAGATTTTCTTTGTGGAAACTGACACCTTACAAGTACAATGTCTGTGTTTCTCTCCTATTCCTATACTTTTCATTTTCAGTCTGTTGTTGGTGTGACATGTATGTGAATCTCACTAAGAGAGATACTGTCTTTCAAGAGACTAATTTTTTTTCTTTCAAATTTGGACAGCATATCTGGCCTGATGGATCCTGAAGAACGCAACAACTAGAAATGGGTTTGATCCATAATTTGGGTCACTGCACAGGGAAATGATGTGAAATTGCCTGTGGCAGTTTGTATGCATATCATCTGGTGTCAGACTGACTTCAGCCTATGTTAAAGAGGTAGAGTATCTGCCTTCTAATCTAAACTGCATGATTTGCTTGAGTGCAAATCAGGCTTGAGCAAAACTCCATGCATCTGACTCAACCAGTTAGCCCAGCTGTGAATGGATACACTCCCCCCCCCCCCCCACATATGTGTGTGATATATATATATATATATATATATATATATATATATATATATATATTATCATTATATGTATACATACATACATGTTATCTGACTTGCTTCAAAGACAAGAAAGGTAAAATATGGAGAGGGTGTAGACACTACCCCCATAATACTGCCCCCTCTCTTCCACCTCCCCCTTCACACCCCCCTTTCCCCCCAAACAACAATAATAACAACAAACAAACCCAGACATACAAGCAAAAAAGAGTTTGGGTCGCTACAGCCTCACTCTCTTACAGTCACAGAGTTCAGGGACAGTCTTTGCTTTAGGATTTACCAACATTTATATCTGTATGTTAAAATGTTTTAGCTAAGATTAGTAACAAGGAATTGTTACAAATTTTGAAATTCGGGGAAATTGTTCAGTCACATTCATTGATTCACAGTCAAGGATAACATCAGATATTTTTAAACAAAATGGAGATTGTTGGAATAGCACATTAATAAGACCACTTTGGCTGCAATCTATAATCATAGCTGTGTGTTTGAGGCATTCTAAACAATAATTCTTTTTTGAAAAGACAAAAAGGAAAAAAAAAAAAGAAAAAAAAAAGACTAAACAAATAATAAAATAAATAAATACATGAATAAAAAATAGATAAATGAATAAATGTATAAATAAGTAAATAAATGAATGAATAAATAAAAAATAAATGAGTGAGTGAATGAATGAATGAATGAAGAAAACAACACACACACACACACACTCACACACACACACACACACACACACACACACACACACACACACACACACACACACACACACACACACACACACGCACACACACACACACACATACACACACACACACACACACAGACTCATATACACACAAACTCATACACACACATACACACTTCATACACAGACACACACACACAC
>CM060312.1:69183236-69203236 GCA_030674185.1 Monoplex corrugatus | reverse complement strand
ACCCAAGTATCACGGATTTGTGCGCCGTGACACACACACACACAAAGTTGACCCCAGTAATTTTCTTCCCACAGGTATTGTCACGTTTGTGTAACCATGACTTGTCAGCTGACCAGTCTGAGTATACTTGTACAATCTAGGCTCCCCCGCTCAGGTGTTGGACGAAAACAGTTGACTTAAGTAATTTTCTTCAGAGGGGCATAGTCTCATTTGTGTAACCATGATCTTGTAAATTGACCAGTCATGATCCGGACTTGTACAATGTGTCTAGACTCGGGTGCTGGAAGAAATATTTGTTCATAGTAACTCAGTAAGTCTGTAACTTTGACAACAGGGAAATCTTTTATGAAATAATTTTGTTTCATATTAAGTGAAATTTCCCAGAAATTTCCTCCATAAACAAACGAGAAGTTCTTGCAGTTGTTGATGTCCATCTACAACCTCCCTCCTGCCCCCCACCCCTCCCCCACCCCCACAAACGCACAATGGCACATGTACATATGCAGGCAGCGAGTGGCAGATTCTGTGGGTTGATCCTAGTGTGTTTATTCCATTTTTGTTTGTTTTGTTATTAATTAAGAGATTTGGTGGGAGAAAGGTCAGCTATTGCATGAATTGGCATTACACCAGAATAGCTTGATGGATGAACCCCCCCCCCCCCCCATCCGCCACCTAGTTGGTGGTGACATTAACAGTAATGAAATCGTATGCATTAACCTGTGTGTTTGTGTATGTGCATACATGGGTGAGTATGGACATGTGCATCAGTGTGTGCATTCGTATACACACACGCACACACACATACATACACAAACACACACACACACACACACATAAGCAGACAGACAGACACACAGACACATACACACACACACACACACACACACACACACACACTACACACACACACACACACACCACACACACACACACACACACACACACACACACACATCACACGCCACACACACGCACACACACACTCTCTCTCTTACATACACACACACTCACACTCACATCTACCTCACGACAGAGACAGACAAATGCACAGAGAGAGAGAGAGAGAGAGAGAGAGAGAGAGAGAGAGAGAGAGAGAGAGAGAGAAGAGAGAGAGAGAGAGAGAGAGAGACGATCAAACCAAAGGTTGTTAACCTTCATGAAAGCATGCTGGGATACAATATTTTATACTGGTCATGAATCATGGCAATTGGGCCCACGAACGACAACACCATATTACGTTGATTGTTTCGAGGTGCGGGGTACATCCGTATTGTAAGGACTTGGAGACACTGGAACCATGTGGGTGAAGAGACACACACACACACACACACACACACACACACACACACACACACACACACACACACACACAGAGAGTTGTGTGCATGAAATCATAGTTGAACCAATCACAGAGAGAGAGAGAAGTGTAGAAGGAAGGAAACGTGAGAGATAGACAGGTAGACAGACTGGCAGAGTTACCACGTGACATGTTGTTATTATGATTATCCATAAACCGCCACTCAAATTGCGTTAAAAATGTTTGACAAGTGATCCCTGTCTCATATCTTTTCCTTATTGATTTTGTTTACTCACTTTCATGCAGTGAGAGGGTGAGAAGGGGAGATTTCTTTTTCTTAAAAAAAACTTTTGTAATAAATTTTAGTTGATGGTTTAAGTAACATTTTATTTTGTTTGTAAATACTGTGTGTAATTGTTGTGAATCTGAGCACATGAACAGCCATACAAGCGCGAAGACATGCTGTGTCCCGCCCACCTTCTGTTTCTCTTTTTTTCTCTTTCTCACTCACACACTTACTAACACGTGTGTGCAAGCATGCACGCATGCACACACACTCACACACATACACATACATATGCACAAACATGCAAGGCAATTCAAATTCAGTTCAGAATCAATTATTAACGAAAGTTGGTGACAAAACAACACACACGCACATACTGTCTCTTTCTCTCATACGCATGTGCACACACATACATGAACACACACTGACATATACTGATGATACAGGGCCACAGTGCTCACACACACACACCACACACACACACACACACACACACACACACACACAACACACACACACACACACACACACACACACAACTCTCACTCACACACACACGCTCACACACACATGCTCACACACACACACACACACACACACACACACACACACACACACACACACACACACACACACACACACACAACACACACACACACACACCATGCACACTCTCACTTCATAAGAATTTATGTGCATGTCAGTGTTCAGTAGGCAAACTGGTACAAAATAAAACCTTACAGAAAGGTTATTGATCTAGCTGTCTTGACTAACGATAGTGATCTAGCTACCTTAGCTTACGATATCCCTTAAACCTGTCATGTGTTTAAAAAGACATATAAAACCATCTAAACAGTCTGTTTTCCTCATGCAAGTGCTATTGTGATTCTTGAAACGGTAATACCAAAGTTCAAATATAGCTCCAGATAAAACTATTTCCATTTTCAGCTTACAAAAGGAAAAGACAGAATTAAAAATCAATAAAAGGAGCAAATTCAATAACAGGAGCTGTTATTCTACAAGCTTACTGTTCGTATATTGTTACAATGTCACGTACAATGTGTGTGTTTTGTTGTGTGATGTGTACATGAATTTGCCAGCATTTTTGTGTCTGTTTGTACTGTCATTTCTGAAGATAATTTGCTCCTGTGAATAAAAAATAACAAAAACGACATTAACAGAGTAACAACAACAACAATAACATCAAACAAACAAACAAACAAAAACTGCCAACAAAACTGGTAGCTTTTATTTTGTTTATGTAGTACTGGTACAATATGAAATTGATTATATATGAAATTGATTGTCATTCCTCTTATTATTATATCGATTGATTATCATTCAGCTGATTATTTTATGAATTAGTCCATTTTCCTGAATGTTTTTCTAAAAAGAAAATATGCCCAATCCTTAGTTAGTATGCTTATAGAAGTATCACTACCTGGTATGTAAACTGTTTTGATGCTGAGATAGTGAGAATGTTGTAAACAATTGGGTATCTGTATACTGTAATAGTAATTCTTTTTCTGTTGTCCGCTATGTAAACTGTTTTTGACGCTGAGATAGTGAGAATGTTGTAAACGATCTAGAACATAGTGGTAGCATATCATGATACTCATTGATAGTAATTCTTTTCCTGTTGTCAATGTGCAGTCTGTTTCATTGTTACTGATGTCAGTTCTTTATTTTGTCTGTAGTACTCTAGTATGCCAAGAATATATAGTAATTTGAATGTTTTTTTTAAATATGCAGATGGTAAAATACATTGTAATTTGAACATTTCTTTAAATATGAAAATGATAATCATAAGTCGAAGAGCTGGCCCAGTCTAACTGATCCATTAATACAGTTTGATACAAATGATAGTATGGTTGGTTGTCTCATTGACTGATTGAGTTTTCCCCTGTCAGTTGGTCGTTTCAATGTGAGGATGAAGAAGGTTGTCTTTTTTGTTTGTTTGTTTGTGTATGTGTTTGTGTGTGTGTGTGTGTGTGTGTGTGTGTGTGTGTGTGTGTGTGTGTGTGTGTGTGTGTGTGTGTGTGTGTGTATGTGTATTCTTACAAGTGCTGAAATGACCCAGAGTTGGTGACCAGACTATGAAATTACTCATTGCAGAAGAAAATTATGTGTCTGTCTTATTTGATTGAGTGTGTGTTTGTGTGTGTGTGTGTGTGTGTGTGTGTGTGTGTGTGTGTGTGTGTGTTGTGTTGTGTTGTGTTGTGTTGTGTTGTGTTGTGTTGTGTTGTGTTGTGTTGTGTGTGTGTGTGTGCGCACGTGTGTGTATGTGTGCGTGCGTGCTTGTTTGTGTGTGTGTGTGTGTGTGCGCGCGCGCATGCGTGCATGTTAGTGTCTCGAAAACAGATCCAGCACAGCCAAACTTAATCCATAAACATCGTAGATGCATAAACAGTAACTTTATGAATTCTTATCCTCACAGAAAAATTGTTCACATTTCTGGTTGCTTTGATTCAAATAATGGATCACGCTTATTCAGCCTTGCACAATCAAAGGTTTCCCATTGTGTCAAACCTGTCACATAACAAGCCATCCATGAACAATATATGAAAATCATTGCTGCCTGGTAACGTTTTTGCTCATTAGACACACATGCACGTAGCCTTACCTCATGTTGATCACAGTCAGTTTTGCCCTTTTGTTTTGTTTGTTTGTGTGTTTGTTTTGTTTTGCTTTTCGCCCTCAGACAGGGAGATTGAAAAGAGTAGCAAGATCATGCTTACGCGCATTTTCTCCCCTCCCTAGGTCTATCCCACTCTCTTAGCCCCCAGCACACACACACACACATGCACGCGCGCGCGCGCACACACACACACCGCGCGCACGCACACATGCACACATGCACACACGCACATGCACACACGCACACACACACACAACACGCGCGCGCGCGCACACACACACATACACACACACACACACACACACACACACACACACACACACACCACACCACACACACACACACACACACACACACACACACACACACACACACACACACACACACACACACACACACACACATACATACACATATCCCTCTCCATGGGGATGCAGGGGAACAGGAGGATGGGGGATGGGGAGGGGGGCTCTTTGTGTACAAATAATATCCCCACATTCTGGAAATTCTGTGCTGGAAATTTCCTCTTTTCTGTCATTCTCTGTCTTTCTGTCTTGTTCCTTTGCTTTCTGTCATTTCTTCCCATCATTTTCTGCCTTGCTGGTCCATTCACCTGTATCATGTGTTTGATAAAGTCTTTCTTACTTTCTGTTAGGATTTCTGGTCGTTCTCTCCTTCATAATGTCTCGCATTGACTATTGCAATTCACTCCTGTCTGGTCTTCCTGCCTCCACCATTCACATCCTACAGCGCATTCAAAACAATGCTGCACGCCTTGTACTCAAAAAGAAAAAAGCTGACCACATATCTCCTCTCCTGGCACAACTTCACTGGCTCCCTGTATCAAAGCGCATACAGTACAAACTAGACACCATGTGCTACAAAAGCCTCAATAACGCAGCCCCCGCTTACCTGTCAAGCCTACTTGAGATCTATGTTCCCTCACGTACCCTCCGCTCTGCCTCCGATCCTCTGACTTTTCGCTTTCCACGCACCAAGCTCAATACCTATGGTCCACAAGCCTTCTCTGTTTCTGGTCCACTTTCCTGGAACAAACTTCCTCTCTCTGTCCGTCAGCAACCTACTTTTGTCTCCTTCAAGTCCGCTCTCAAAACTCACCTTTTCTCCTCTGCATAAAATCCTGACCTCACTCATCCCCCCTCTGTAGCCTGTCTCCACTCAGAGGGGAATCACATTGTAATATATATTTGTATATAATATGCTCTCTATAATTTTCCATTGCTTTTATTCTTTTCCCCCATTTATAGCCATGTGTAAGTGTGTGTGTGCGCGCGTGTGTAAATGTATGTTCAGCGCTTAGATTTGATTTTTATCGAGATTTTGCGCTATATAAATATTGTAATTATTATTATTATTATTATTATTGGCTAGGTGTATTAAGTGCGTTTTTGACTCTAGGGAAATTCAATATGCAGAAGCAACATCAGGTAATTTAGGCCCGTTTTGATATGTATATTTTAGTGTCCTTAGTTGTGTCTGAATTTGTATTCAGATATGTTTTTTTTAAATCCCCTGTGTGATAAATTGGACAGAGCGGTCAACACCAGGGGCATTTCCTTAGATTATATGCATGAATGCATTGATATGTGTAGCCTACTTAATTTTCTTCTCTTTTTTATTTTTCCTTGTTGAAGAAGTATGTTTTGAAACAGGTTATAGCCCTGATATGGCTCTGCACAGTCGGCTGGGCTTTAACCTTTTGACTCCCGCACCCTGTCCATCAGCATCTTGCATTGTCAGCCATGCTAGCAGAGCAAAAACTTAACCCTTTGATTCCCTCAGCCTATCCACCAGCCAGCTTCCTACAGGAAGCTGGTTGATAGGGTGATGGAATCAAAGGGTTAAGTTTTTGCAGTTGGTAGATAGGGTGCGGGAGTCAAAGGGTTAAATAAAAAATAACAGTAACAGTGGTCGATAGTGGTCGGTTCTGCTGTAAACATGAGTTGGAAACTAGTGTCTTTTGTTGTAGAGGTGGTGCACCAGATGAACTGTTCACCATATCTGGCGGCATGATAGCATTTGACACCGTTGTGAGTGACCAGAACCTGACCACCTGTATGGGTCACTGATAAGTGGTAGCTCTGTCTATAGCCAACAGAGACCTAGTCTCCTGTACACTGCGGTATTGGTCAGTTTAACCCTTATGCTCCTGCACACTATCCACCAACAGCAAAAAGCTTAATCCTTTGGTTCCCTCGCCCTATCCACCAGCTTCCCGCAGGAAGCTGGTGGATAGGGTGAGGGAATCAAAGGATCAAGTTTTTGCTTTGCTAGCATGGTTGGCGATGCAGGATGCTGGTGGACAGGGTGAGAAAGTCAAAAGAGTAACCCGATTGACAATGCCAGATGCTGGAGGACAGAGTGTGGGAATCAAAGGGTTAAACAAATAGAATCACTCTTGCAAAGACTTAGGCTTTCTCAAAAAAATCTTCAGGCAGCTCTGTGTGTCAGTTTAAGGATTACACTGTTGGAACTTTCTGTCTCATTCTTTTGAAGCTCTGACCTCATTGGGACATCTCAGTAACGTGCGAGCTTGAGTAAAGCGGGGATACCATGAATCACTGATTTTTTTTTTCAGACTGGCTAAATATTGTCAACAGGAAATAACTGTTTTTAAAAGAACAACAAACAGTATGGTCTGCTGTGTCCTGTTTTATTCAAGACTTGCCAACCAGAGGTATGGTAATATCAAACAGATGGCATTGGATTTTACACTTACTTGTAACAAGCCTTGTGTTTAATTTAAATCAGTTCATTCACTAGTACCTTTACTCAAGATTGGAAAATCCATTGTTCATTTTGTCTTGAATTTTAAGTATGATCGAAAAAGCTGTGTGACAAAAAAGGAAGGAAAGTTATTGTTTAGCGCCACACTGGACCATATAAAGATCTTCTGACATCGGTTAAGAAAAAGCAGACTACATCAGTATGGCCACATAATGTGATCCTGTGGTCTTGCTAAATGAGTCTTCCAGGGAACTGTTGAGAGAGGGAGATGAAGGGAAAGACAGAAAAAAAGTATGGACTAACAACGTTGCAGAAAGGACAGAGCAGAAACCATTTGCTGAGCAGAGAGGCCCACATTATAGCTTACAACTGACATAAGTGGAGGAATCTCGTAAACAGGTCTTTAGTGAGGTATCCTAGAGACACTTCACAGAGTTACAGAAGAAGAAGAAGAAGAAGAAAAGAAGAAGAAGAACAACAACAACAAGAACAAGAATAAAAATAAACAGCACAAAGGTATGCAACAACAACAACAACAACAACAACAACGACAATAACAAGAATAAGAATAAACAGCACAGAGTTGCAGTTCTTGTTGTTGTGTATACAGTTTTTCTTGTCGTATATGTCAAAAGGTTAAATCCTAAATCATCAGAGTTTGTGTATTCATGGTTTGGAAAGATACTTAAACAAGAGAGGAGTGGAACAAATGCTCTGAAAGCTGACTCCAGAGTAGAGACTCTTTGAAGTTTAAACCTCGGAGAAGTGTAAACCATTGCATTCCCCTGTAACTGTGTCTTTGATAGGACAGCATTTACCTTTAAACTGGTACTTTAACTTGTGAGGGAATTTTTAAGTGGAACATAGACACTAAACGTGATGTTCATCTTCAGATTTGTACAACTTCTAACCACCAGCTGGTGTTTATGCACCACACTGACTTAAATGTAAAAGATAAAACAAATAGAATGACTGTTGCAAAGACTTGGGTCCTGTCATGCTATACAGTTCGGCATAAATGTAAACAATTTAACCCTTTGACTTCCTCACCCTATCCACCAGCTGCAAAAAATTTAACTGTTTTGACTCTCTTACCCTACCCACCAGCTTCCTGCAGTAAGCTGGTAGATATGGAGAGATAGCCAAAAGAGTTAAGTTTTCGCTTAGCCAGCGTGGCTGATGATGCAGGAAGGTGGAAGATAGCGCATGGGAATCGAAGGGTTAAACAAATAGAATGACTCTTGCAAAGACCTAGGCTCTGTCAAAAACATGTAGGCAAGCTCAGTGTGTCTTGTCATTCTCTTGGTCAGCCATGGATGGGTATTTTGAGTAGAGGTATATCCGATGAGTTTGTCATATGAACATGAACTATATCTTTTTTTGTGATTGATCAGAATGGCTGCGCCAGGTGCGTGTGACAGGCAGCTTACACAGAGTGCTGTGTGTGCTGGTGGACTGAGACCTGTCCGCTTCTGCCTTCAGAAGACCTGCCGCATGGTGCGCGTTACTGCTAGTGTCATACATACATGTGTGACACCTTTTGTTTGCTTGACAATGTGTCATCTGCAAACGGATCTACTGTAGGATTGAGGACCCCCCCAAAAAAAAACAACAACAAAAAACCAACATAAACAAAACAAAACAACAACAACAACAAAAAACAAAAAAGCAACAACAACAAAAAGAAAAATAATAAAACAACAACAAATGAATAAATGCAGTAATGGTGGGATTGTAGAGGGGATGAAAATGATAAAAAAAAAAGAAAAAGCACTTGACGTGATAGTTCTATATAGATTCGGAGAGGGGTAAAAAATAATGAACAAGCACTTAACCCTTTGACGCCCACACCCTATCCACCACCTGCAAAAACTTAACCCTTTGACTCCCTTACCTATCCACCAGTTTCCTGCAGGAAGCTGGTGGGTAGGGTGAGGGAGTCAAAGGGTCAAGTTTTCGCTTTGCTGGCATGGCTGACAATGCAGGATAATAATAATAATAATTACAATATTTATATAGCGCAAAATCTTGATAAAATCAAATCTAAGCGCTGAAACAGACACACACACATGCACGCACGCACACACACGCACGCACGCACGCACACACACGCACGCACGCATACACACACACACACACACACGGCTATAAATGGGGAGAAAGAATAAAAGCAATGGAAAATTATAGAGAGCATATCAGGATGCTGATGGATAAGGTGCGGGAGTCAAAGGGTTAACGTGACATGCTTACCGGATCGGAGAAGGGTTAGAAATTATAACCAAGAACATGACATGACAGTGTTACATTCATTATGGATAGTTTCGAAAAATATGTGTACTATTGCCATTTCTTTTATTCAAACTGTTGCCTATTTCTTTCTTTCAGTATGTGAATTTAATTGTAGTAGCAGAGGAGTAAGGCCAGGTGCTGCCATTGCCAGATGTCACCCAGCTTGAGCATACTCTGAAGTAAACTAATATTGATATAAAACAAACTTCCATCACACTTATTATTACTGTAATTGTGCTTGAGAAAAAACATGGTCTATTATCATTTTACACACACAATACGATGGATGAAAGTGCTTATATGTATTTGGGGATAAACATAATGTAATTTTTCCACCTTTATACACATCTAGTCCTATCACTTTTCCACCTCTGTACACAAACCAGAAAAAAACATGAAAATAGAATCAGAACGCGTATTTAATACAACCAGACAAGACAGGTGCAAGTTTTCGGCCAACTGGCCTTTGTCAAGCGTAAATGTAGAATCACAAGCGAACAATCAACAAATACAAAAATAAGGAGAAAAAGACTAAAACTTTCCTGCTGCTTCATCCAGTGGGAGAAAAGGATTAAAATTTGTGCCTGTCTTGTCTGGTTGTATTGAATACGCTTTCTGATTCTATTTTCATGTTTTTTTTCTGGTTCCTGTTTGCTTGAACACGGGCAGTCACTCTTGTTTTACACCTCTTGACATGTCTAGTCCTATCAACACACACACATAACTACATTCCAAACTAGGGTGGAGTTTTCTGGTTTCAGCCTTAGCAACACTAATCACATGTTCATACTTTGGATGGCTTTTTGGGTTCAGGGTGTGGTTGGTTAGTTTTGTAACTGTTAAATACCAGTAGGATGCAGTTTCTTTAATGAAACTTTGTCGTATAGCGTTCCATAAGTAGAGTCATCGCGTCAGAGTTTATGATCACATATGTCTTCAAGGGATCTTATTAACCCTTTGACTCCCACACCCTATCCAGCTACTGCAAGAACTTAACCTTTTGATTCCCTCATCCTATCCACCTGTTTCTGCTGGAGGCTGGTGGATAGGGTGAGGGAATCAAAGGGTTAAATTTTTGTTTTGCTGGCATAGTTGACAATACAGGATGCTGGAGGAGAGGGTATGGGACTTAAAACTGAGCAACAGGTTGTTCCAGAACTGAAAGATGGTACATATGATGTAAGTGTGTGTGTGTGTGTGGGGGGGGGGGGGGTGGAGGAGAGAGAGAGAGAGAGAGAGAGAGGGGTTTTTTTTTAATCATTCTCGGAGAACTGCAGTACAAGTTTACAGGATTTCAGCAAAAGGATAATAATTCCTATGATTCTGAAAGAAGATGAAGAAAAATATGAAGATACTGACCTGTGTTGTTTGTGTCAAAAATCATGTGTGGGCTGAGAGGAGTTATTCACAGTTTTACAGAATGTGCTGTTAATTTTGTGACAAAATTAAGTGAAAGTAAGTACTACAGTCCAACAGTAGTTAAATAGAAATGGCTTCAGAGGTTATTGACTACTTCAGCATTGCTACAGGTCCATAAAAGAGCCAGCATCAGCGAAATTGGACTTGTAAATCTAAAAACTCAAAGAACTGATAGTTTTCAGTCACAGTTAACATACATAATAATAATAATAATTACAATATTTATATAGCGCAAAATCTTGATAAAATCAAATCTAAGCGCTGAAGCAGACACACACGCAGGCACGCACGCTCGCACACACACGCACGCACACATACAGACACACACACACACACACACACACACACACACCCACACACACGCATGGCTATAAATGGGGAGAAAGAATAAAAGCAATAAAAGCAAGAATAAAAGCAATGGAAAATTATAGAGAGCATAGCATACAATTATATATTATAACCATGTGATTCCCTCCGAGCGGAGACAGGCTGCAGAGGGGAGGGTTGAGTGAGGTTAGGATTTTATGCAGGAGAGAAAAGGTGAGTTTTGAGAGCGGACTTGAAGGAGACAAAAGTAGGTTGCTGACGGACTGAGAGAGGAAGTTTGTTCCAGGAGAGTGGACCAGAAACAGAGAAGGCTCGTGGACCATAGGTATTGAGCTTAGTGCGTGGAAAGCGAAGAGTCAGAGGATCAGAGGCAGAGCGGAGGGTACGTGAGGGAACATAGATCTCAAGTAGGCTTGACAGGTAATCGGGGGCTGCGTTATTGAGGCTTTTGTAGCACATGGTGTCTAGTTTGTACTGTATGCGCTTTGATACAGGGAGCCAGTGAAGTTGTGCCAGGAGAGGAGATATGTGGTCAGCTTTTTTCTTACGTGTTGAAAGTTTTGTTTTGAAGCGATCTGGAAATCACATACAGATAAAAACCAATTTGTTCATGCGAAGTATGATAATGCATAGTGTATTAACATCTGTAATGCTGATAATGTATAAAATACAGCTTTGGCAGTCTTGTCTTTTGTGTAATTCATGTAAATTACTGTAATGCACAGAAAAATGTCCAGTGAAAAGATGTGTGGGAAAATGTTCATGTCTAGCCAAGGTACAACATATTATTTTGTGGAGTCTCCATTTAAATTCTTAAGCATAAAATTGTATTTTCTATTATATCATTTTTTTTTGCAAATACAAATTGTTTTATTCTGGCAGGCCTTCAGAGGACACAGGGGATGGGGTTGCTTCGCGACAGGGAAACCAGATCATGGAAATAAGAATTGTAAATCGATCAAGTTCCTATACAACATCAACAGCATGAATACAGACAGAATACAGTCACTGGAAATGTTTACAAACACAGTGGTGTGTGTATCACTGTATGTCATTAGTATCACCAACAGCTTCATGGTGTATCTATAGATGGTTTTCAGTCTCATAAACTCAACTAGTCTAGAAGTGTCTTTGTCTTTCTTAGTTTGACTGGCACTAGAAACAGATCAGTCCATCTTCTTGGATACACTCAACCATGTCTGTACAACTAACATCTATATGTCTTAGTAGCAGACTGTTGTGCTGTTTCACAAGGATTGACAATGTTGTCAAAGGTATTTCTGCTCCTGGCCCCAAGGGTTATATCAGTTACATTCACAACTGCAGCACCACTTACAGTTATTCATGAAATTAGTGTGAACTTCATTTATGTGCATGAATGGTGAAAAAAATGCAAAAAATTCAAGAAACCAATACACAATTCAGCTGAAGTCTAAATTAACAAGTTAGTGTATACATTCAGTTGGAGTTAAGCATCAGAAATGGATTTCAATATATATGAGTCTCACTGATGGAAAAGAAGAAACACAAGGGAAGTGTCAGTGAAAGTTTTGCGGGAACAGTTCCAGAGAACATCTTTATGTATGACCAAATAAATTTGAGTATAATCTTTTAGTCTATCGGTGAAGAAAGAAAAGAAGAGAAGCTTCAGTGAATTTTAGGGGGTGAGGGTGAGGGTGAGGGCGGGGAATGGCCCCAGAGGGCACCTTCATGTATAATGAAATAAATTTATGTGTACATATGTTGATCTGTCAGTGAAGAAAAAGAAGAAAAAGAAGAAACAGAAGGGAAGTGTCAGTGAAAGTGCTTTTTTGTTTTTTGTTTTTGGAGGGGGGGGGGGGGAAACAATCTCAGAGGACACCTCCACGTACGGTAAGATTATATATTTTGTATGTTAGTCTATCACTGAAGGAAAGGAAGAAGTAGAAGGAAAGTGTCAGTGATGTTTCCCCCCCCCCCTCCCTTTTATGGGGGTTAGGGTGGGCGACAATCCCAGAGGAACCTTCACGTATGACCAGATAAATTCATATATTTTGAATATAAGTCTATGAGTGTATGAAAAGAAGAAGTAGAAGGGAAGTGTCAGTGAATTTCTTTTCCTTTTTTGGGGGGGGGGGGGGGAGGGTGTGGGTGTGGACAGCAATCCGAAATGGAACCTCCACGTATGAATTTATGTAATTTGTATATTAGTATATCACTGATGGAAAAGAAGAAGCAGAAGGGAAGTGTCAGTGAATTTGTGTGTGTGTGTGTGTGTGTGTGTGTATGTGTGTGGGGTAGGGGGACAACCCTAGAGTACACCTCCACGTATAACCAGATAAATTTATGTATTTTGTATATTAGTCTTTTGCTGAAGGAGAAGAAGAAGCAGAAGGGAAATGTCAGTGAATATTTTTTTTTTTGGGGGGGGGGGAGGGGGAAACAATCCCAGAGGACACCGTCGTATGTGACGTCAAGGACTACGGGATGCAAATGAAGTGTATAATTTGAAACAACGGTAGGGCAAGTGGGATTCAGGTTGGAATGAGAGGGAGTAGTGCTGTGTCACATAACAGATGTTCTTGCCATGACAGGGAGAGAGAGAGAGAGAGGAGTGTGTGTGTGTGTGTGTGTGTGTGTGTGTGTGTGTGTGTGTGTGTGTGTGTGTGTGTGTGTGTGTGAATTGGAGAGGGTATGTGTGATGTGTGTGTGGGTGTGGAGTTGGGAGTTGGAGATTGTATGTGTGATGTGTGTGTATGTGTGTGTGTGTGTGTGTGTATGTGTGTGTGTGTGTGTGTGTGTGTGTGGAGAGGTGGGAGTTGGGGAGGTATGTGTGTGTGTGTGTGTGTGTGGAGAGGTGGGAGTTGGAGAGGGTAAGTGTGATGTGTGTGTGTGCTTGCGTGTGTGTGTGTGTGTGTGTGTGTGTGTGTGTGTGTGTGTGTGTGTGTGTGTGTGTGTTCAGAAAGGTGAGAGTTGGGGAGGGTATGTGTACATGTGTGTGTGTGTGTGTGTGTGTGTGTGTGTGTGTGTGTGTGTGTGTGTGTGTGTGTTTTGACACGGGGGTGCCTAGTTTGTAACGTCTTATATGCTGTCTCTCAAGACACTCGTGATGGATGAGGAGAGCAGTTAGTGACATCATATATGTGTATATACAGGGATGGACTTTGTTGTTTTACAAAACTGTTTGTTGAGGACATGGTTGCTTTGATTGGTGTCATTGTCATTTTGTTAAGAACAAAATCTAATACACACCTGTGTAAATTGTATCAGCAGAAAAGTTTTTAATGAAGATGAGAGAGAGAGAGAGAGAGAGAGAGAGGAGGGAGGGTGAGTAGGATATTTGCAGTGATGGCATGGCAAATAATATAATGTACACATGAAGTTATTCATTAGAAGCTGTGTAGGGTTGGAGTACAGCAGCTCTCACCGATTGGTACATGGGCATTGGGAGAACTGCTCTGGATATATGGCGTTAAGATAAATGTATGATTAAACAAACAAACAAATGAACGAATGAATGTGTAAATAAATGTATGGCATTAAAACAATGAATAAATAAACAAATGAATGAATGAAGGAATATGTAAATAAATGTATGGCATTAAAATATCTGAATGAATAAACAAACAAACAAATGAATGAAGGAATATGTAAATAAATATATGTATAATAGAAAGTCAGACATAACAGTTTGAAATTAAATCAACCACAGATCTTTTTATGGGTTATTTACTTACTCTTTAACATATCAAAAGGGGAATAAAAAAATCTTTGGGAAATATAGCAACAAGGGGAAAGTGTGTGTGTGTGTGTGTGTGTGTGTGTGTGTGTGTGTTGTGTGTGTGTGTGTGTGTGTGTGTGTGTGCACGCGCACGCATTTCCTCTCGCCTTGTAGATGTTTTACTTTTCACTGAAATTTTAATTGGTGTTTTTTTGGTCAGCTTCGTACAGATCTCAGCTCTAGAAACTAAGAGGCTGGTAATAAAGGGGTTGAGGCATACATATAATGATAATGATATTGCTACTTCTGCTGCTTCTGAGTAACTGACTGACTTATCAAAAAGCAAATTAGATATTAATAAACTTTTTTTTGTAATGTTTCAGTGAAGGGAGGTGGGGAAGGAAGCAAAAATGCCCTGCTCAAGTTTATTTAGATGTTTTAAAGTTAGATGTTGTTTGGTCAGTTTTGAAAAACTGAAACATTGAAGTTTGTTTTCAGTTAGGAGTTTGTTTAACCCTTTGACTCATGCACCCTGTTCACCAGCATCCTGCATTATCAACCAATCTAACAAGGCAAAACTTAACTCTTTGACTCCCTCACCCTGTCCACCAGCTTCCTGCAGGATGCTGGTGGACAGGGTGAGGGAGTCAAAGAGTTCAGTTTTTGCAGTTGATGGACAGGTTGCAGGAGTCTAAGGGTTAAGAGGGATTCATCGCACTCAAACAATCCTATATGCGCTCCACTCAAATCTGCTAGCAGTTATCTGGTAGATTCCCAAGCCTGCACAAAACCCTTTGCGCTGGCAAGGTCTTGAATTGAGGAGTGGGAGGGGGGGGGGGGGAGTTGGAGTTTTGAAACATCGTTAAGCTGACACCACCAGAGTGATGGAAACATTAAGACGGGCAGTAACCAGGCCAATTTTTTTTTAATGTTGCCGCCTGGGATTGAACTCAGGCTATCAGATCCCGAGTCCACTGCTCTATCAATCATCAAAAGAACCGCCAAGCCCGCAAGACAAATCGAACAGACAGCTACAAAGTGGACAGGCCGGTGCCAGTTAACGGCACCAATACTGACAACACATAAATAACTACCGCACCACATAACCTCCTTAGGTCATTGGCACCTTCAACCTGCCGTAATCATCGCTGCTCTCTCTCTCTCTCTCTCTCTCTCTCTCTCTCACTTTCTCACTTTCTCTCTCTCTCTCTCTCTCTGTCTTGTAGCGAGGTCGGTGGCAACACACGCAACAGTGTTGCACATGGAATGAAGTTTTCATGGGCTAATACCAAAGACTAAGCTAATCGTGGTCAGAGAGGGCAGGAGTTACTCGCTAGTTCCGTTCTCCGTACACCGAACAGTTCAGAGTACAAAAGTTATTTATACGATCAACGGAGGTCAGCACAAGGGAGATAAACGAAGCAAGCGAAATGGAATTGCCTTTTTTTTTTTTTTTTTTTTTTTTTCTCCCGCTTACATTGTGCGGGAGCTCGTGACCAGCTCCTGCTATTGCTAGGCTTGTTTCCATTTTTTCTTTTTTTTTACTTCTCTTCCCCCCCCCCCCCCCCCCCCCCCCCCCCAGGTCATCAGGGTTGGGAGCGACAATCAATGGAGATCAGGCGTTTGCCGAGTCAGCGTTAGCAGTTATACGTGGAGAGACAATCTCTCACGGAAGATGAGCAAACATTGTGAAAATAGAATAATCACCCCCTGAAGGATGGAAACTTTTCATTGAAGAAGATGAAAGGACGAGTTTTCGGGGGCTTTATCAGTTTATGCCATTGATTTTTGTGTGTGTGTGTTCTTTTTAAAGATTGTGTGTGGTGTGTGTGTGTGTGTGTGTGTGTGTGTGTGTGTGTGTGTGTGTGTGTGTGTGTGTGGTGTGTGTGTGTGTGTGTGTGTGTGTGTGTGTGTGTGTGTGCATCGGTTTGTAGATGTCGCATTCCACCGATTTTGAGGATATTCAAAGCCACTAAAGGAATACAAAAATGTGTGTGTGTGTGTGTGTGTGTGTGTGTGTGTGTAAAATACAAAAAAGTGTATGTGTGTTTGTATGTATGTGTACACATTACTTGATCTGACAGTGAATTGTTGTGTTGAAGTGTGTGTGTGTGTGTGTGTGTGTGTGTGTGTGTGTGTGTGTGTGTGTGTTTTGTGTGTGTGTGTGTACTGAACATAACATACACCTCTCTGTCTCCGTCTCTCTCTCTCTCTCTCTCTCTCTCTCTCTCCCCTCCTTCCCTTCTCCCCCTTCTTTCTCTCTCTCTCTTTGTCTCTCCCTCTCACTGTCTTGCTCTCTCACCCCTTCTTTCTCTCTCTCTTCATCCATCTGTCTCTCCCTCTCTCTTTTGCTATCTCCCCTCTCTCTCTGTTTGGGGAAGATAAGAGTCATTATTTGTCATAGCTCGGACTGAATTGCTCTCTCCCTCTCACCTGTTTTCTGGGAATTGGAAAGATAGCCATAACTTGGAATGATCCGCAATGCATGAAATGTGCCTAACGTTCATTTTTGCCAGCACTTATTTCACAGACCTTTGTGGAAAATGATGAAAGTGGAAACCGGCCTTTCTGTAAGAAGATGTTGATATTATTCACTTGAAATTGTTAGAGTGCTGTGATCATTATAATGCATGGGATTTGGGCTCATCCTTTGGGTGGACCACTTTTTTTTTTCATTTTTGTGAAGTGACTCAAGTCAACATTCCTGTCCATCTGAAAATTAAAATATTGAAATGCCTAGTATGGCCCATCGTGTTACGTGGCTGTGAATCCTGGACACAAAGAAAAGATGATGACAAAAGAATTGAAGCAGCTGAGATGTGTTTTTTTTGGGTTTTTTTTTAGGAGGCTGCTCGTGGTCAGTTGGACAGATAGAAGAACAAACGAAAGCATACTGAACGAATTGAGAACAGCAAGAAAACTTCTATCATTAGTAAATGAAAGAAAATTAAGATATTTAGTCCATGCGCAACGAAACCAAGAGACTGACCTCATGAAGACTGTCTTTTAAGCAAGACTGAGGCAAAAAGAAAAGGAGGCAGACCACCAGCTTCTCTCATTGGCAACATCACCAAATCCAGCAGCATGAGAATCCATGAAGTCAGCAGGGCCAGCAAAGACTGGAACAAATGGAAGAGGATAACTCTGTCTGTGTCATTGACTGCAGCGGCCAACACCGCACCCGGGATGCCTACACATGAAGATGAAGATGACCCAATTGACCTATTAGATTAGTGTCATTGCTGATAATGCCGGGGTCATGGGTTTGACCCTCCAGTGAGCCACATTTTAGAATTTGGGCTGGCTGGTTCTTTCTGCAGAGCTGTGGACTCAGGATCCAATATCTCATGTTCAATCTAAGCCTGCTGCATTAAAAACTGGTCTGTTCGCTGCCCATCTTAATGTTTCCATCATTCTGGTGGTGTCCATATCCCTTCTGCTGCCTCATTTCAAGATCTTGCCAGTGCTTAGTATTTTGTGCAAGCTCAGGGATAACTGATGTGGATGGAGTGCATATGGAAGTGCTGAGGTGCGATGAATCCCTGTTGAACAAATTCCAAATCCCAAACCAAATTTCGCAGTCATACACCAACCTCCTACCCTGTGCTTGTCTGTCTGCATATTAATCTGTCTGTCTGTCTGTCTGTCTGTCTCTCCCACACACACATACACACATGCACAGCTTCCCCCTACTTGCTTTCCTTCTGTTCCTCTCTTTTTCTCTCTTTGTCTCTCTGTCTATCAGTTTCTGTTTCTCTCTCTCTGTGTCTCTGTCTCTCTCCCCCTCTCTCTCTGTCTTTCTGTCTCTCACTCTTTCCCCCTCTTTCCCCTGCTCTCTTTGCCTCTCACATACATTCACTAACTCAATGTCTGTCTGTCAAATGAAATACATACTTTCGATGGCAATATTTTGCAGACTTGATATTATTTTTTAAAAGAAAAAAAGGATGAAATTATGCATATAATCTGAAAAAGTTTTGAAAGTAAATGAACATATACGAAAGAACAAAATGCACAAAAAAGCAAATGCAAATATACAGGAAACAGTAAGGGAACTTTGAAAATTTCAGCTAAGAGTGAATTTTCTTTTGGTTGAAATATTTCAGACACAAAACAGGCTTATCTTTTTTCTCTATCTTTCTCACTGTTGCAGTAGATTGTTTTGTTTTATTTTGGTTTTAAGTTGTTTTTTCTTACTCTGTCAGATTGTATGTATTTGTGTTTGTGTGTGTGTGTGTGTCTGTGTGTGTGTGTGTATATGTGTGTGTGTTTGTTTAATATACATATATATATATCTTATATATATGTGTATATATACACACACATATATATATTCGTACATACATACACATACATACATACATACATATATATATATATATATCATATATGTGTGTGTGTGTATGTGTGCGCATGTTCATGTAAGTGGGCACACATGTTTACTAGTGTATGTGTGTGTACATGTGTATGTGTGCGCGTGTGCGAGCACATTGGCCACACACGTTTGCAAGTGTATGCAAGCACAATAGGCAGTTCGGCAGTTCCACTGTCCTTCATAAACTGTTTTTCTTTCTTATGTTCCCGGCTATAGCAACGTGAGAATGTGATGTTCCGAAGGGTCTGGAACTGTATTAGCTAGGGCGAGAAAATCTGCTAAATTATGCATTTTTTTCTGGCGCTGCATCTCCTGTTGATCTGGACTGTCTGCTTCCAGTCTTCGGGGATTAGTGGGAGGATGGGAGAGACAACAAAATCAATAGACAGGCCGCCAGATGAATGGCCCCCAACGCATCCCCCGCTTATCACTTGTTGCTTAAACACACACCTACACTCTCTGGAAGCCCTGGTATTAGGCCGTGCTTTTGTTTTCCAGTCCCCTTCCTACAAATGTTGTAATGTATATGTATATGTATATGTATGTTATTTCATAGTGGCCATTTTGAGTCACAGTAATGTAAAAATTGAAACTGGCAGAAGATTTTCTGGCTGTTTATCGATAACACAGAAGTATTATTGTCTTATTTAGTAGTTGTTGTTGTTTTCTTTGCTTTTAGAAATATATATGGCCTGACCATGCTTTTCCTCCCATTTTCACTTCTTAATTTTTAGTATATAAAAAGGAGGTCAGTTAATTCTAATTGATATGTATGTGGCTTTGATCTGTTCCCTCCCCCCCCCTCTCTCTCTCTTTTCCTGCTCTCTTTCCCTCTCTCACCTAACCTCTCTCTCGCTTTCTGTCTCGGTCTCTCTTTTCTCTCTGTCTCTGTCTCTGTCTGTCTGTCTGTCTCTCTCTGTT
>CM060312.1:69148236-69180736 GCA_030674185.1 Monoplex corrugatus | reverse complement strand
GAGTGCTTGGGGAAAGAAAGTGAAACTTCTGTCAACTACATAGGTCTGAGTGCTTGGGGAAAGAAAGTGAAACTTCTGTCAACTACATAGGTCTGAGTGTTTGGGGAAAGAAAGTAAAACTTCTGTCAACTACATAGATCTGAGTGCTTGGGGGAAAAAGTAAAACTTCTGTCAACTACGTAGGTCTGAGTGCTTGGGGAAAGAAAGTAAAACTTCTATCAACTACATAGGTCTGAGTGCTTGGGGAAAGAAAGTAAAACATCTGTCAACTACATAGGTCTGAGTGCTTGGGGAAAAAGTAAAACTTCTGTCAACTACATAGGTCTGAGTGCTTGGGGGAAAAAGTAAAACTTCTGTCAACTACGTAGGTCTGAGTGCTTGGGGAAATAAAGAAAACTTCTGTTAACTAAATAAGTCTAAGTGCTTGGGGAAAGAAAGTCAAACTTCTGTCAACTATGTAGGTCTAAGTGCATGGGGAAAGAAAGTAAAACTTCTGTCAACTATGTAGGTCTAAGTGCTTGGGGAAAGAAAGTAATGCTGCTGTCAGTCATATAAGTCTAAGTGCTTTGGGAAATAAAGGAAAACTGCTGTCAACCATTTAGGTCTGAGTGCTTGGGGAAAGAAAGAGAATTGCTGTTAACCATTTAGTCAAAATAGGTGGGAAAAGAAAGGGAAACTGCTGTTATTAGTGTTAACCATGTAAGTCTAAGTGTTTGGGGAAAGAGAGAAGAACTGTTTGTCAACCATATGCATGTAGGTCTTGTGTTTGGAAGGAGATAAAGGAAAATTGCTGTCACCTCTATAGGACTAAGTAGTTGGTGAGAAAGAAACTAAAACTGCTGTCAATCATATAGGCCTATGTGGATGGGGAAAAATTGCTGTCACCTCTGTAGGACTAAGTAGTTGGTGAGAAAGAAACTAAAACTGCTGTCAATCATATAGGCCTATGTGGATGGGGAAAAATTGCTGTCACCTCTGTAGGACTAAGTAGTTGGTGAGAAAGAAACTAAAACTGCTGTCAATCATATAGGCCTATGTGGATGGGGAAAAATTGCTGTCACCTCTATAGGACTAAGTAGTTGGTGAGAAAGAAACTAAAACTGCTGTCAATCATATAGGCCTATGTGGATGGGGAAAAATTGCTGTCACCTCTATAGGACTAAGTAGTTGGTGAGAAAGAAACTAAAACTGCTGTCAATCATATAGGCCTATGTGGATGGGGAAAAATTGCTGTCACCTCTATAGGACTAAGTAGTTGGTGAGAAAGAAACTAAAACTGCTGTCAATCATATAGGCCTATGTGGATGGGGAAAAATTGCTGTCACCTCTGTAGGACTAAGTAGTTGGTGAGAAAGAAACTAAAACTGCTGTCAGTCATATAGGCCTATGTGGATGGGGAAAAATTGCTGTCACCTCTGTAGGACTAAGTAGTTGGTGAGAAAGAAACTAAAACTGCTGTCAATCATATAGGCCTATGTGGATGGGGAAAAATTGCTGTCACCTCTGTAGGACTAAGTAGTTGGTGAGAAAGAAACTAAAACTGCTGTCAATCATATAGGCCTATGTGGATGGGGAAAAATTGCTGTCACCTCTGTAGGACTAAGTAGTTGGTGAGAAAGAAACTAAAACTGCTGTCAATCATATAGGCCTATGTGGATGGGGAAAAATTGCTGTCACCTCTGTAGGACTAAGTAGTTGGTGAGAAAGAAACTAAAACTGCTGTCAATCATATAGGCCTATGTGGATGGGGAAAAATTGCTGTCACCTCTGTAGGACTAAGTAGTTGGTGAGAAAGAAACTAAAACTGCTGTCAATCATATAGGCCTATGTGGATGGGGAAAAATTGCTGTCACCTCTATAGGACTAAGTAGTTGGTGAGAAAGAAACTAAAACTGCTGTCAATCATATAGGCCTATGTGGATGGGGAAAAATTGCTGTCACCTCTGTAGGACTAAGTAGTTGGTGAGAAAGAAACTAAAACTGCTGTCAATCATATAGGCCTATGTGGATGGGGAAAAATTGCTGTCACCTCTGTAGGACTAAGTAGTTGGTGAGAAAGAAACTAAAACTGCTGTCAATCATATAGGCCTATGTGGATGGGGAAAAATTGCTGTCACCTCTGTAGGACTAAGTAGTTGGTGAGAAAGAAACTAAAACTGCTGTCAATCATATAGGCCTATATGATGCGGAAAAGAAAAAAAAACAACTGATGTCAACTGTTACGTTCAGAGTGGTATTCGACAAGCAGGGGGACAGCTGTCCAGTATTGAGTAATCAAAGTTTTGTGCAAGTTTTCTGTCTTTTGTACATGCTTAAGAAAGGCCAGTTGGTTTAAATGAGCCTGTCTTGTCTTGTCTCCTCTTGTAATATCTTGTCTTGTCTCCTCTTGTCATATCTTGTCTTGTCTTGTCTCCTCTTGTCATATCTTGTCTTGTCTCCTCTTGTCATATCTTGTCTTGTCTCCTCTTGCCATATCTTGTCTTGTCTTGTCTCCTCTGTCATGTCTTGTCTTGTCTCCTCTTGTCATATCTTGTCTTGTCTTGTCTCATCTCATCTTGTCTTGTCATATTTTGTCTCATCTCGTCTCATCTCATCTTGTTATATCAAGTAGGTGTTTTGATTTGTTTTTGTGTATTTTAGGTCCCAGTATTTAGGCCTGAGTGATAGGGAGAAGTTTTGTGCATGTTTTGTCTTTTGTTTATGCTTTAAAAGGGCCAGTTTTTTTCTGAAAATGAGCCTGTCTTGTCTTGTCTTGTCTTGTCTTGTCTAGTCTCGTCTAGTATTGTTTTCTTGTATCAAGTATGCGTTTTGATTTGTTTTTGTGTATTTCAGGTCCTAAAGTTATTGGGGAAAGAAAGGAAAATTGTTTTCAACCATTTGGGACTGAGTAGTAGGTTGGAAAGAAAGGAAAAACTGTTACAAACCATATTTTTTTAAGTGATGGGTGAAAGGAATGAAGAAGAAAAAAGATCTAGCTTTCAGTTTCAGTTTCTCAGATGATGTCCCCTCCCTATTTTTGCGAAGTCAGTGAAGTATTGTGTGTGTTTTTGAAATAGTTATAACCCTGATATGGCTCTGTGCATTCATGTGGTCATTAAATATTATTGATAATGATAATAATGTTCCTGACAAGGTTATTCTTTTTTTTTCTTTTCTCATCTGTACATGCCGCATCTATATATAATATTGTTCCTGCCCTTTTGACTAGCTCATTTCTGTCAGTGAACATTCAGTATGATGCATAGGCCCAGGAAACTGGGCTCCTCTCCATCTCATTCTGTACATGGACGTTTGTTGATGTAGTCATGATGATGGTTCCAGATAACCTGATCTGCAGGATGTCTGTGTGTACTCAGTGCCACAGTGTTTGTATAATTGGACGGTCATCATTTCATTTGCTTGAACTGATGTATAAGGTAGAAGAGAAAGAGACCGGAATTGGGAGGAGGAGGCAACACACACACACACACAAACACCCCCCCCCCCACACACACACAATCTCTCTCTCTCTCTCCTCTCTCTCTCTTCTCTCTCTCTCCTCATTCTCTCATTCTCTCATACACACACAGAGGGCAGGGGCATTTTCTTTCTTTTGCATACATGCAAAATTTTCATATTCAATAGTGAAGAAAAAATAATATTGATAATAATTCACTGGGAGTAACTCAACTTGCAATTTAACTAGTAAGGGAAGGAAATAATAATTTGCTGTGAGTACTTCAACTTGCAATTTAACCAATAAGGGCAGCGCAGGAAAGCAAGTAGGGGAAGAAACCCTTATAGAACAACTCTAGTCGTACCATAGCACAGTTGCGCCCCTTGGCTTGCATTCTCCGCCTGGTGCAGCTGTTGTGAACAAGTTTTAAGATTGTCGATCTTCCTGCAGTAGACTCTCTCTCTCTCTCTGTCTCTCTCTCTCCTCTCTCTCTCTTCTCTCTCTCTCTCTCTGTCTCTCTCTCTCTCTCTGTCTCTCTCTCTCTCTCTCTCTGTCTCTCTCTCTTTCTCTCTCTCTCTCCCCCCTTCTCTCTCTGTGTCTGTCTCTGTCCATGTCTGTCTCTGTGTGTCTCTCTCTCTGTCTGTCTGTCTATCTCTCTTTGTTTCTTTCTGTGTGTGTGTGTGTGTGTGTGTGTGTGTGTGTGTGTGTGTGTGTGTGTGTGGTATTTCATGAAACTTAAGTTTTGAACAGAGTGTACAATTCCACTGACATCGGACCTCCTTGATAGAGCTGCAGACTCCAGATCTGATATCTTGAGTTCAGTCCAGCCTGCAAAAGTAAACAAACAAACAAACAAACAAACAAACAAACAAACAAACTTGCCTGGTCGCTTCCTATCTCAATCTGTATGTTTCCGTCATTCTGTTGACCTCTGGTTACTGATTCATAAGTCCTTTGCCTCACCCCCCTCCCCATCCAGTGCACAGGATTTTGTAAAGTACCAGTAAAGGAGTCCAATTTTCCTGTTTTTTTCTTTGCTTCAAAGTATTATTTAATCCACCATTTTTTCCCTTTGTTTGAGGTCTTGAACCTCCTATTTTTCCCAACTTTTTTTTTTTTTGTGCAGAGGATTTCAGGTCTTGAAAAGCTGGCAGATTTGGGTGGAGTCCATATGGAATTGTCTGAGTGTGATGAAATCTTTTTTTTTTTTTTTTTTCCTTTTTGAGCAAACTCCCTAACTCCAAACTCTCAAGTGGCCCAGCGATGTCTCTCAGGAAGCTGTGGGTGACAGATGCGTGCATATTTCATATTTGAAGGTGGGACTGTCTTAATTAATTGGATTATTATGTGGAGCCTGTTTGAGGTAACAATTCTTGCCATCTATTTCTCCCATCTGTTTCCTACTCCTCTAGAGAACAGGTTCCTCATCTGTCTTTTACTTATTTGCTCATTGTGTATATGTTGTAGGTATATATTTGATTTCATGTGTATGTTTTACCATTCTTATTTAGTTCTATATATTAAAAAAAATACACATGTTCTCTCTCTGTCTCTGTCTGTCTGTCTGTCTGTCTGTCTGTCTGTCTGTCTCTCTCTCTCTTGTGTATGCACAGTGTATCCCTGTGTATGTGTGTGTGTGTGTGCGCGCGCGTGTGTGTATGTGTGTGTGTGTGACATCAAGGAATAATTGAGAGAGAGAGAGAGTGAGTGTGTGTGTGTGTGTTACAACTTACATCAGGCAGTAATTCAGAGAGAGAGAGAGAGAGAGAGAGAGAGAGAGAGTGTGTGTGTGTGTGTGTGTGTGTGTGTGTGTGAGAGAGAGAGAGAGAGAGAGTGTATTTGTGTTGTTTATATGTTTTGTGTGTGTGCGCGCGCGCGTGTGTGTGTGTGTGTGTGAGAGAGAGAGAGAGAGACAGAGAGAGAGAGATAAAGAGTGTGTGTATTTGTGTTGTGTATATGTTTTGTGTGTGTGCGTGTGTGTGTGTGTGTGTGTGGTGTGTTTCTATGTGTTGTATTAAGCAATAGTTTTCACGATGTTTGCATATATAGAACAATTTGTGGCAGGATCAGGCCAGATAAACGAAACTGGTCCCTTTAGCTTACTCCTCCCGCCTGCTGTATTTGTGTACCATGATGTAATAAATAGATGAATAGATAAGTAAATAATGTTTTCTCGAAAACTCGGGGTTTTTGTTTTTTTGTTTGTTTTTGTTTTTGTTTCCACAAGGAGAAAGCTCACAAAAATGCTTTTCAAGTCTCGTCGAGTGTGTTCAGCTGCCAAAGACTAAATCGTTAAATATGTTTTACGCAGTTGAACTGTTCTCCCCAAACACGAACCATCCCTTAGACGAGAGAGAGAGAGAGAGAGAGAGGAGAGAGAGAGAGAGAGAGAGGAGAGAGAGAGAGGAGGAGTAGTTAACAAAGGCCACGGCCCTTTAGGAAGGGAGATAATTATGAGGAAAAAACATTTCGTGTTTTAAACGCTTTTCACGGGTGATTGGGGGGGAGAGAGAGGAGAGAGAGAGAGAGAGATTCTGAATGTATGGAAAGAATAAAATAAGTGGCAGAGATATTACTTGTGTCGTAGAGAGAGAGAGAGAGAGAGAGAGAGAGAGAGAGAGAAGATTTCTGAAGATATGGAAAGAATAAACTGAGTGGCAGAGATATCATCACCTCTCCCGTAAAAAGGAGAAAGGCAGCAGAGGCAAAGCGGAATATAAAATAATGCTATAATCGTATTTTCATTCCTCTCTCGGGAAACACCAAATGCAAATAGACGTGTAGGCCTACATATCCTACACACAACACACACACACACACACACACACACACACACACACACACACACACACACACACACACACACATGAAGAGATATACTCATTCACTTACACACACACACACACACACACACACACACACACACACATACACACACACACACACACACACACACACACACACACACACACACACACACACACACACGAAGAGATACTCATTCACTTACACACACACACACACACACATACTCGCATTCTACACATGCACACATACACGCATTTACTCATACACGCACATACACGATCTCTCTCTCTCTCTCTTTTATTATTGCCTGATGTAACACACACACACATACACACACACTCTCTCTCTCTCTCCCCCTCTTTCACACACACACAGACACACAGACACACACACACACACACACACACACACACCACGCATGCACGCAGAGACATGAAGCTGTAAGACACAACGTTATAGCGATAAGACAAAACAGCAAGCTTGTGTGTTCGCGCGCGCGCACGCGCGTGTGTGCGCGCGCATGCGTGCGTGTATGAAATAGGGGGTGACGGGCGTATAAAAGACAAAAGATGACGCGAGGATAGGGGACGAAAGAGCGGGCAGATGGGGACGGGAATGGGTTATATAGCAGATCAAACGCAAACGGATGTTTTAGCGATGGGATGGGAGCCAAGAGAGAAATTGACTTCGTGTGTCTGCTATTGCCGGCCGGCTAACGAGGAACAGAGCTGGCCCATATTTATGGGAGACAAGAGCTGACTGGCTATCTTCCCAAGGGGCATAGGAGATGGGTCTGTCGGTATGTTTGGAACTGCTACCGTGCTGTGCTTGTTGTTGGTAAGGGGTTTAGTAGGTGGTGTCCATAGTACGTTGGTTGGTACAGAACAGGCGGCTGGTGAACTCACCAGAATGATCTAGTTAGTTAGAGCGCGGTCTTCTGTGGTGGGTGGCTGCACAGTGTCTTGAAATAGGTAGCTGCTATGGACGTTTGGCTGTTACTGACTCTGAACAGACTTGGGTTTGGTGATGCAAATAATAATGATGATGATAATAATGATACGAATAATACGTCTAATGATGATATTGACAACAACAACAATAATAACAATGCGCCAGGTTTTGATATAGAAATGAAATCAAAGCACGCACTCTCACCATTGACCAAAACATCCACTCATAAAAATAACGACTGCGCCAAATCTTGATCTAAAAATCAAATCAAAGCGAGCTCACTCTCTCATCATTCACCAAAGCATTCACTCACAATGACCAAAACCCAAAGGTACAAAGCACACGTATGACCAAGAGGAGGGGGAGGTCAGGAGGGGAGTGGGACGAAAGGTTGGGCACGTAGAGAGGGGGGGGGGGGGGATCACTGCTGGACAAAATGGTATTCTTCAAGATAGACATGAAGGAAGTGTATATGACTGCTATGTAGAATTCTAATGACCTGCATAAAGGGGGAGGGAGAGGAGGATATTGCCTGTAAAGTGGTATGGAAAGTGAGATAAGAGAGCAGTCTTCTGTCATCTTTGATGTGAGAGCAACTTATTTTCTGGGATCTTCCCTGTCAGAACAACTCGACTTATTTTCTTAGTCACCTAGTAATCCTCCATACGACTCTCTCCGTCTTTCTCTCTGTCTCTCTCTCTGTCTCTCTGTCTCTGTCTCTCACTCTCTCTCTCTCTGTCTTTCTCTCCCTCTCTCTGTCTTTCTTTCTTGTCTCTCTCTCCCTCCCTTCCTCCATTCTCTCTCACTCTCACTCTCTCTCTAGTAGTCGTGAATACAGATACAATCTTTCTGTTTCTCTGTCTTCGTCTGTCTGTCTGTCTTTCTGTCTCGCTTTGTTTGTCTGTCTCTGTCTGTCTGTCTGTCTCTGTCAGTCTGTCTGTCTGTCTGTCTGTGTCCTAGAAGTTCGGTAACCCAGTGATTACTCCCTCAGTCTCCTTCCCGGGTCTGTAAGTTACGTCGCCGTCGTTGCTGCATTATAGCTGCTGCCGGAGCAAGAACATCAGGAACACTGCTACTGTCTAAACCAACAACCCTCGCTATGTAATTTGTTCTGTTTCTGGTGTCTTTCTGGGGGAGGTTGGGTTGGAGAGAGAGAGAGAGAGGGGGGGGGGGGGGGGAGAAGACAGAAAGAGAGAGACAGAAAGAAAGAGAGAGAGAGAGAGAGAGAGCGAGCAGTAGGGGTATGTGAGGCAGTGATGGTGGGAAATTATTTTGTTTGTTTTTGTATAGTTTGTAAGTTATTGACGTGTTTGTGTAGGGAAGATGTCCTGTTTTTTTGTTTTGTTTTGGTTTGATTCCTTTGTTGTTGTTGTTGTTGTTGTTGTTGGGTTGTTCAATGCAATATTCGAAGTTTGAAAATTTATGGAGGGAATTGCTGTCAGTGTGAGGAAAGACTGACGAAAGAAAGGAAGAAGAAGGAAAGAAGCGAAACCGACAAAAAAGGGGCGGTTTGGGGAGCAGATGGAACCGGTTGGTTATGTGAGTAATCCTATAACACGCAAAACTGTGTACTCGCTGAAGCCTGAGTTAGTCAGGCGATTGAGTTTGTGTTTGCTATTGATTTTTTTTTTACTCTCTCTCTCTTGTCTCTCTTGAAAGCTCCCATTTGTTAACCTCTTTCCGTTTCGCGCTTTCTATTGGCTACAGACAAAAACATGGGGGTGATTGGAAAAAGTGGTGGGGGTGGGTGGGTGCCAAAACTGTGCGAAAGAAATGCAGAGGTGAAACGCTTCTTGTAGAGTGAAGATCTTTCTTTCTCTTTCTTTCTTTCTTTCTTTCTTACTCTCTCTCTCTGTCTGTGTGCCTGTCTGTCTTCCTCCCTCCTTCGCTTTTTCTCTGTTTCTTCGTCTCTCTTTCTCTCTGTCTGTCTCTGTCTCTGTCTGTTTCTCTCTCTGTCTCTTTCTGTGTGTGTGTGTGTATCTGTCTGTTTTTATCCTCTGTTTCTCACTGTCTCTGTCTGTCTGTGTCTGTCTCTCGGTCTCTCTGTCTCCCCCCCCCCCCCCCCTTCGCTTTTTCTCTGTTTCTTTGTCTTTCTTTCTCTGGCTGTCTCTGTCTCTCTCTGTCTCTCTCTCTATCTATCTATCTCTGCTATCTCTGTCTCTCTCTCTCTCTCTCTCTCTCTCTCTCTCTCTCTCTCTCTCGCTCGCTCGCTCTCTCACTTTTTCTGTTTCTTCATCTTTCTCTGGCTGTTTCTCTCTCTCTCTTATCCTCTCTCTGTCTCCCTGTCTCTCTTTGTTTCTATCTTTGTGTCTTGTATGTCTGTCTCTCTGTCTGTCTGTTCTCCCTTCCTTCCCTCCCTCTCTGCTCTTCCTCCCTCCCCGTCTTTAATCCTTTTTATCTTCCACGCTTTGCCCTCTCTTTTGTCCATTTCTCCAGCTGCTAGTCTCTTTTTCTCTCTGCCTACCCCTTACCACTTTGCATTCTTTGATATCTTGTCTGAATCTCAACAACAGTACTGGGGGTACCTGATACCGCTTCCAGTCTTTTGCTCTGGCATTAGCTTGTGGTCTGAATCCTTCTCTCGAGTCAGTATCTCTTCAGGGTCTCTGTTTCAAGGCTGAGTGATTAGCGTGTATAGATCTCTCTGTCTCTGTCTGCCTGTCTTCTGTCTGTGTCTGTTTCTCTCTCTCTCTCTCTTCTCTCTCTTCTCTCTCTCTCTCCCCCCCCCCCCCCCCGTGGGGATGCCGGGGGTTCTTTCAGTATAAAGAGTATCCCCACCTTCTGGAAATGCTGTGCGAGAAATTGTCTCTTTTCTGTCACTCGCTTTATTTCTGACCTGTTTCTTTGCTGTCTATCATCTCTTCGTATTTCTTTTGTTCTCCATTCCCACTTTTCAAGCCATGAATAATTCACTCTGTCCACCACAATCGATCAAAAATTAGTCATCTCTCTCAAATGACACACACCACACACACACACACACACACACACACACACACACACACACACACACACACACACACACACACACACACACACACACACACACGAGAGAGGAGAGAGAGAGAGAGAGAGAGAGAGAGAGAGAGAGAGAGAGAGAGAGTCTAAAGCACGTATTGAAGACGCGAAAAATATAAAGAGAGAGAGAGAGAGAGAGAGAGAGAGAACACCACCAGTATCTCTCACGAATGCTCACCGGCAACGATTTGCTAGGCCTGTCCTTGTTCAGAATTGTACCATGGACTTGCTTTTTGTAAAGTAGTAATCAAGATCTTGCCAGCGCATAGGGCTTATGCACAAGCTTATTATGGCCTGTACCGTGATCAGTTTGGATCTTCCCCATCACATGGCATCCGTGTCGTCAGAGTAAATGGAATCTTTGCCCAGTTTAGATACGCTGTCTTTGAGAAACGAAGCGAAATCCCCCCACCTCCCCCTTCTTTTTTTTTTTCCCCTGGCATTTAACAGACAGTGTACCCCCGTGGGGATGCCGGGGGCTCTTTCAGTATAAATAGTCTCCCCACCTTCTGGAATTTCTGTGCCAGAAATTTCTTCTTTTCTGTCACTCTGTCTGTTTCTTCATCGTTCCTTTGATTTCTGTCATTTTCCCCCTTACCTTCTGCCTATTACTTTCACCCAGTAACTTCTAGTTCTGCTGTTGTAAAATGAAGTATCATTGTCAGTCTCTGTACTCACCCATCCCGTCCTCTCGTCTTTGTCTGTTTCTCTCTCTCTCTCTCTCTCTCTCTCTCTCTCTCTCTCTCTCTCTCTCTCTCTCTCTGCCCTCTCTGTTCTGTCTGTCTGTTCCCTCTTTCATCTTAACTAGAGAGAGAGATTGCTCGGCTGCTGGAAATCAAGCAAGGTCTTGCCCCACGTTCATTATGGCCATCTCAAGGTCAGACGATCGAAATAGGTTTCTCTTTTTATGGAGAGTTGTAACTTGTACAGTCTTGGCAGAGATGCAGAACGCAGAGCGTGCCGCGGAAACCGCGTGCTTCTATGTCTTTACCTTTCCTCAAGGTCACCCGCTCTTTGGTACGGACGACTCCTGCTGTGACAAAGCCTACTGTCTTGAAGACCCGGCTATGACCGGCGGCAACTAGTCTTAGAGAGTGAGGTGTGTGTGTGTGTGGTGTGGGGTGGGTGGTGTGTGTGTGTTTGTGTGTGTGGTGGTGGTGGGTATGCGGGTTAACTCTTTCGCTGCCTCACCCTCGTCCACCCGGCTCGTCAAAACTTAACCCTTTCACTCCTGACATTTTGCATCCCGCAGGTCGTAAACTTGATCCTTTCATTCTCTCACCCTGTCCACTGTGCTTGTCCAAACTTAACCCTTTTATACCTTCACCCTGTGCATCCGCTCGTCAAAACTTATTCCCTTTCACTCCCTCACCCTATCCACTGGCTGTCATAACTTAACCCTTCACTCTCTCACCCTAACCGCCAACTGTCAAAAGTTAACCCTTTCACTCTGTCACCTTTTCCACCATACCAGCTCTCGAAATTTAACCCTTTCACTCCCTTGCCCTATCAGCCAGCTTTCTGCAAGAAGAGGGAGTAAAAGGACTTTGCTAGTATGTGTGAGAATGCAGGAAGCTGGTGGGTAGGGCAGAGAAGGCAATGGGTTAATATATCTGGGAGAAAGGGTACGATATCCAGTTTGGTTATACGTCTGACTTCCAGTGGGAAGCATTGCATTTGATCTTGCCTGGGTAGCACCTGGTGGTAAAGAGTGGGGATTGTTTTGGTATCCCAAGTCAGTATCTATGCAGATCTGGTAAACTTGCCTGGTGTGTATGTATGCTGCTGGCAGAAAGTTTATCAGGCTACTTAAAGACTCTCTAAGCCGTATCAGGGTTTGGTGGCTTAAGGAATTTTATACAAACATGTCCAGCATGCAACCACTATTCCTTCCATCTCGAAAGAGGAGTATAGTATGGCTATCTTACAATGATGGGGTAACTCATCGGAGAGGGAGTAATGCATACTGCACAGCAACAGAACGTCAGCACAGTGTAGGCAAAAGAACCAAAACTAACGTGCATGCACGCATCCAAGAAGACGGTTGCTCGGAACAATTACTGCACAACAACAGCAAACCGTACAGCTGACATACTGTATACAACACACCCACACACACACACACACACCACACACACACCCCAATCACTAAAGACACGTAATTAAACAACAAACACACACACACACACACACACACACACACAACACACACAACACACACACACACACACACATACACACACACACACACCAAACATATATATATATATGTGTGTGTGTGTGTATATATATATATATATGTATGTATATGTATGTGTGTGTGTGTGTATATGTATAATATATATGTATATATATATATATATGTAGTATATCGAGAGAGAGAGAGAGAGAGAGAGGAGAGAGAGTTGGTAGGTAGGTAGGTAGATATAGATATAGAAAGATAGATAGATAGATACAGAGATAGATACAGAGATAGAGATATAGATAGATAGATAGTTATATATAGATACATAGACAGACAATACAGATAGATATCGACAGATATAACAATCAATACATGATCAGGCTGTGTCCGGCAGAGCTATACAGTCAATCCATGGTCAAGATCTGCCGTGCCCCTTCCCTTGGGTCATCTCATTGGGGCTACCATCATGCCGATCATTCCGGTTCCCCAGCTCTTAACAATAAACCGGGATTGTCGATTATCGGGGTTGGCGAGCAACCGTGAAAGTGGCTCACCCTTCAGATGAGATCACATACCGTTGCCATTTAAATAATTCGGTGGTGTCCAGTAGTATCTGCTTCGATGTTGCATACAAAGATTCCCGCAGTTCCCTCACTTACCACCACCACTCTCCCCCCCCCTAAACCCGTTGATGAGGGTAACTGCTTTAGCTAGTCGTTGAGTTTCAGATCACATTTCGTCATGTTATCGGTCATCATATTCCATCAACCTCAGAGAGAGAGAGAGAGAGAGAGAGAGAGAGAGAGAGAGAGAGGAGAGAGAGAGAGAGAGAGAGAGTCTAAAAGCACGTATGTGAAAAGACGCGAAAAATATATCACAGAGAGTGCGAGAGAGAGAGAGAGAGAGAGAGTGTGAGTGAGTGAGTGAGTGTGTGTGTGTGTCTAAAAGCACGTATGTGAACAGACGCGAAAAATATATCACAGAGAGAGAGAGAGAGTTAGAGAGAGAGATTGTTATCTTCATCAGTCACATCACCTGGGGTGAGTCCTGACAGAAAACTCGAATCAAACGGAAATGTAAAAATATTTAATTTCTTTTCTTATCAAAATTACGTTTGATGAGCATACTTGTCCTGTCTCACTGATGCAGTAGCTGACAGCTGTTGCATCAGTAAAACACGGTACAATATGTGTAATGAAATTATATTAGAGCCAGAATGAGCGAGCGTCCTCCTCATTAGTCTGATGCTAACTGTGCAGAAAACGTCATCTATGGCAATCAAGACTTAAATCATTTTGTCATCTTCACCCACATTCTAGTGGGCGGCAGAGGCAGATAAGTAGAGTTGGACATCTGCATCGTGGGAGAGTATATGACTGTATGAACGAGATCTAGTCGATGGCTTGCATAATTAGGTTGGCAGTATTGATTAATGATAACCTGAGTCCAGACCAAATGGATGTCCGCGTGATCCTCACCACTGTCCGAGGGTCTCTCGATTCGAAGCGGTGGCCGGCACACGTTACTACGGGAAACCTGTCACCAAGCAACAAGCTGTGATAATCAGTGGACTAGTTAAAAGTTACATGCCTGTTTGGTAGTGGTACTTACCTCAGGTGGTAGGTGTGATCCAGTCCGCAGAACAAACTTTGCCTTGGCACTGGGGTATCGTCAGTGTCTTGTCTGTGTTTTGGGTAGCAGGCACGTTTCCTGTGGGAGAAGACAACTCTTGTCAGTCAACGAGATAATCAGTAGTTGGTTGTTTCACTGACCCTTGACTAACCATACAGACAACACGCAGTGCGACAATCTTCTAAAGAAGACTGTCGACATTTTTTAGCTCAGTAGGAAATGGTGTGCCTCATTCTTGTTTCTGGGGTGTTGGGTTTGTACACAGACTGAAACACTTAGTGACCTGCTTGTTTGCTGTGTGGGTTTTTGTATTTGTCTGTTGTTTGTTTTTATTGTTGTGATTTGGTATCAACTGGCGAAATCATATCTGTCTGTTTATCTGTCCATCTATCTGTTTCCCAGCTAGAAAGATGGTGACTGTACAGGTTACTTGGTCAGAACAAGAGGAAGAACAGGGGGTGGGGGTGGGGAGGAGAAATAGAGGGAGTGTGTATGTGTGTGCTTAGTGTCTCGTGTGTCCAGTATGCGTGCATGCGCGTGTATGTGGTGTGTGTGTGGCGTGCTTGTGTTGTGTGTGTGTGCGCGCGGGTGCGTGCGTGTTTTTGTGTACGTGCGCGAGAGGGAGTGTGTTTGTGTGTGTTTAAGTGTGTTGTGTGTCCAGTGTGTATGTATCTGTATGTGTGTGGGTGTGCGTGTTTGTGTGTTTGTGTGTGTGTGTGTGTGTGTGTGTGTGTGTGTGTGTGTGTGTGCGTGCGTATTTTGTGTGTGTGTGTGTGTGTTGTGTGTGTGTGGCGCGCACGCGTGCGCGTGTGTTTATGTGCCAACAACAGCGACCCGCAAAGGAGGCAGTAACCAGGTATTTACTTTTCGTTCTGTCTACATCATCCCACACGGCCGTGCAGTCAAGAATGGCCTGCACAGTGTACCCACCTGACCCACTTGTTCAGTTGACCTGGCGTCAACAAGAATTGGGGGGTCTCGTTAACCCGTTCCAGATAAATTAACCCTTCGTTCTGCTCGGCCAGAAATGATGTAAGCAAGTAGGCGTTTACGAAATAACAGGCAACCACAGTTGGAAAAGGCACTGCAGAAAATCTGGACAGTGAGCAGTGGATCCCCGTACTACTGTGGCATCGAAGGAAATATAAAGGCGGACAGAATGGCAAAGCCAGGAGCAGAAGATGAACAACAAGAGGATGAAATCTCCCTCATAGAGGTGAAAGCCATCATCAAGTCTGTGGTTTGGATGCTTCAGATGCACGACAGTTATCATCAGTTGTCAAGATTATAACCAAGATTGTTCCAGTATTAGTATAAAAATATAGACTAGGTATGATATAGACTAGGCAGGGCTTCAGGACCTGGCCAGCTCATGGGTTTATGTGCAGGCTTAAGGCTTGTGCCATGATCACCATACACATGGCACCTGTGACTATAGTGCAAATGGAATTTGGTCCGAACGCAGAAACGTCTTGAGAAACTGAAACTGCCAAGATCAGAACAGGTTGTTATTGTTCGTCTGAGAACAGGATACAACGGGCTGAACAATTTACATTTTAAAAGATATGAGAATTGTGTGCCCTTCCCTGTGTGTCTTTGTAAAGGCAGAGCAGGGCACGAGTTACATCCTACAGGTCTGCAGGAATCTCTGGCTGCTGAGTGAGGAGATGTCGTTGAAGCCGACTATCCTATAGGAGCAGTTGTGCAGATTTGTGGATGTTTTTACAGAAACAGCTAAGTTTAGAGCTAGTTTCCGAGTGTAATAGTACCGAGAGGAAGAAGAAGAAGAATATACACAAGTCCTGGCATCTGCAAGTCATGAGACAGACCGGTTATTTGTCGGTCTGTCATATTTCCAGGAGCCCATTCGCACCAGAATTCATGTACCAGTCTTGTGTCTGTCCTCTTGGGCACTCAGTATGTCTCATTCGTGGACTAGTGGAACCGGCATACATGTACAAACAGCTGATATGTCTCGTTGGCTGCGATACGACATCGAGTGGGTCAACTTCTCTGAAAATTCACGCATTGAATTCAGTAAAGTTGGCAGTTTTTGGGACTGTACACTTTTATATCTAAAAGTTCACAAGGGAGTCAGCAGAGTATTGGGAGTTCCGTTAGAAAGTTTTCCAGTACAGTAATGTTAACTCCGCGATCCACTTTCAAACTTGGTTAAGTAAATAATGGAGAGATGTATCACAGAATGAAATTACCATACACTTATACCAGATTTCACACAAGTGCATGCACACACAGGCACATACACACACGCGCACAGATACATATGCACACACACATGCATGCACACACACACACATACGCGTGCGCACACACACATATATATACGCGCGCGCGCACACACACACACACACCACAACACACACACACACACACCACACACACACACACACACACACACACACACACACACACATTCTCGCTCTGTCAGTATCTTTCTTCTTGCCTGCCTGTCTGTCTCTGTTGTCTCTCTCTCTCTGTCCCTGTCTGTCTCTCTCTCTCTTCTTTTTCTTCTTCTTGTTCTTCTTTTTTTTCTTCTCCTCTCTCTCTCTTGGTCTGTGTCTGTCTGTCTGTCTGTCTCTCTCTCATTCACTCACACGCGTGAAAACATGTCAGTTTATCCAAAGCTTTACTGACAAATGGACCTGGGGTTCCTGAGGTCATCAACAGCCATTGCCATCAGACCTAACCACGGTTTTGTGTACCTACGGTGCACATAGGCAACAACTGCCGGGTTGACCCCCCAGGTTGTACGCAGTAGACTTTGGTGGGGGTCATTTGTCTTCTGGCATTACTGACCCCCCAGTTTAGTGATAAGTCTTTGCACGATAAATAGAAACCGTGCCGACTTACCTGGCAAAGAACTTATCAGTGAAATAGAACTTTCATTACTTTTCCTGATTTTTGTCTCCGCTGCTGTACTGATAGCAGCTCGTGATTAAATGTAGGTATATGGTGGAGTTGACATGTTCACGTTTCAGCCGAACTGCAGAGCGACTGATATCTCTTACAGTTATTAACATTTTCAATTCCTCACGCTCTTCGTTGTGAATAAGCGTAATTTATTGCAGAGAGCGCTAGGTAGACCCAGGGAGAAAATATTGGACGGACTTGCAGGGTGGCTGTGGACAGAGAGAAGGAGAGATGTACTTGCAGCGACAAGGGGTTGATGCATATGGAGGGCCATGATCGCCAACACTAAGCGGCGGGGCACATGATGATGATGATGACGACGACGACGACGACGATGATGATGATGATGATGATGATGTACTCCTTTTCCATTCTCACCTAATCCACTTTGAAACGGTGTTATTTTTGTTCCAAATGTGTCCCTTTTACATCCTTACCCTATTCATGTAAATCAGAGTTTGTTTGGAGTTTGTTCAAGAGAGATCCATCGAACTTGGACAATTCCTTACACGCTTCACTCAAATGTGCTGACAATCATTTGGCAGACTCCCTAAGCTTGCGCAAAAACACTATACATTGGCAAAGTCTTGAGGAAAAGGGAGGGAAGAGAAGAGACCTTTGAAACCCTCTGCTCACACTACCAGAAACGATATAAGCATAGAAGAGACCTTTGAAACCCTATGCTCACACTATTAGAAATGATATAAACATAGAAGAGACCTTTGAAGCCCTATGCTCACACTATTAGAAATGATATAAACATAGAAGAGACCTTTGAAACACTATGCTCACACTATTAGAAATGATATAAACATAGTCCTTTGAAACACTATGCTCACACTATTAGAAATGATGTAAACATAGAAGAGACCTTTGAAACCATATGCTCACACTATTAGAAATGATATAAACATAGAAGAGACCTTTGAAACCCTTTGTGCTCACACTACCAGAAATGATATGAACATAGAAGAGACCTTTGAAACACTATGCTCACACTATTAGAAATGATATAAACATAGAAGAGACCTTTGAAACCCTATGCTCACACTATTAGAAATGATATAAACATAGAAGAGACCTTTGAAACACTATGCTCACACTATCAGAAATGATATAAACATAGAAGAGACCTTTGAAACACATGCTCACACTACCAGAAATGATATAAACATAGAAGATACCTTTGAAACACTATGCTCACACTACAGAAATGATATAAACATAGAAGAGACCTTTGAAACACTATGCTCACTCTACCAGAAATGATTAAACATTAAGAGATGTGCACGAACAGAGCAGTTTCAGAGTTGCGTGCTGAATCGAACTCGAAATACAAGACCTTTTGTTAACGGCTCTGTCGTAAGAACCACTGACAGCGTCAGAAACATCATATACAGCTTTGACCATGACATCCTCATGCTGTCCACAGATTATAGGTATCATACAACTGTAAACATCCTTCCCTGAAACACTCACCCTATCTGCCAATCCCCTGAAGGCAGACATGGTGTAAGAGTGAAAAGGTTAATTAATAATAGTATTCAGACCCAACCACGGCAAACAAAGATCAGGACGTCCAAAGAAGACCTTCATCGACCAACTGATCGAAGATACGGGCTGTCAGTATGATGAACTACCTACTGCAATGTCTGACAGAGAAGGATGGAAGAAACGTCATGGATAGCCGAGCAAGCTCGACATGATGATGATGATGATGATGATGATGAGAGCAAATCGCAGAACACAGCCATGTAAATAAAAATCGCCAGACTCAAATTTAGCTGCGTCCTTTTCAGACTTTGAAGCTGAAACGCAAAATGACTTGACATCCATATATCATTGGCAAGACATACACAGTGAATGACATCCATACATTATGGGCAAGACATACAGTGAAAGGAATCTAAAAGCACAGTGTTTATCAGGTGGGGAAGAAGGTGGTTGCTGCGGAGGGATGGAGATGCAGAAACGAGAGAACGTAGTGATATATGAATATTTGAAAAATAAAATCAGAACGTGCAGATTTTACAAATCGATACAAAGTTAACGAAGCCATGTATGTAGCTGCGCGTAGTAAACAGATGGTGGTGGGGAACGGAATCGAGCTGTTTATCGAGCAGCTGTGTAAGTGTAGTATTACACACTGCAAGGAATAGAAATGGGAAATGTTGAATAGTGAAATCGGAGGCATAACCTTGACTCCTGCAACGACATCGGTTCAGCAATACATAACATTCGCCAACAGTCACGTAGGCTTGGTTTCTTGACGGCCAACACGTGGGATTTATGAGCAGCTGCGGGGTTGTTATTGATGATGATGATTGTACTTTGTTTTGCGTGTAATCAGTCGTTTAGTAGAGCATAGTGTTCTGTTTTGCGTGCAATCAGTCATTTGATAGAGCATTGTGTACTGTTTTGCGTGTAATCAGTCATTTAGTAGAGCATAGTGAACTGTTTTGCGTGTAATCAGTCGTTTAGTAGAGCACAGTGTACTATTTTGCGTGTAATCAGTTGTTTAGTAGAGCATAGTGTATTGTTTTGCGTGTAATCAGTCGTTTAGTAGAGCATAGTGAACTGTTTAGCTTGTAATCAGTCGTTTAGTAAAGCATAGTGAACTGTTTTGCGTGTAATCAGTCGTTTAGTAAAGCATAGTGAACTGTTTTGCGTGTAATCAGTCGTTTAGTAAAGCATAGTGAACTGTTTTGCGTGTAATCAGTCGTTTAGTAAAGCATAGTGAACTGTTTTGCGTGTAATCAGTCGTTTAGTAAAGCATAGTGAACTGTTTTGCGTGTAATCAGTCGTTTAGTAAAGCATAGTGAACTGTTTTGCGTGTAATCAGTCGTTTAGTAAAGCATAGTGAACTGTTTTGCGTGTAATCAGTCGTTTAGTAGAGCATAGTGTACACGTATCACAGGCTGGATGGGGCTGAGAGAGAGAGGGAGGGGAGCGAGAGAGAGAGAGAGAGAGAGGAGAGAGAGAGAGAGAGAGAGAGAGAGAGAGAGAGAGAGAGAGAGAGAGAGAGAGAGAGGAGAGAGAACCTGTCCTGTCCTGTCCCAAACTTGTTAGAACTAAATCCCCTGCACATTTTTTAAAGACAAAAGAGAAAGAAGGGAGGGGAAGAGGGAGGGAGGGAAGAGAGAGAGAGAGAGGGGGGGGGAGTCAGTGGGTGGGAAGAAAGCATACCTGGTCCCCAAACCTGTAAGAACAACGCCTTTTGCAGCATTTCAAAAGACGAACCTCCAACTTGACAAAACAAACATACAAACCAACCAACCCACCAAACATTTAGAACAACAACAATAATAACAACAACAACAAAAAACCAGCACCACAACCAACACCACGGTCTCCAACAACAACAACAACGACAACAAATCAAGAACTAAGCAGTACTTACGCCCCCAAAACATTAAGAACAAAACCTTCTCTTTGATCAAAAACGATATGACCAATACCTAACCGTGAATTTGATAAACTATATGCTTCTTTAACGATTACTGAATAATGTAAACGTAAGACAGGGCACACAAATGTTAATCACAATGGTCACTTACAATGTACATTTGATGAAACAGATTACGAGAATTTTGATCGAACGATTAATTCTCTCTTCTTCAGTGATGAAATGAGTCATATGAATTATAATAATAATAATTACAATATTTATTAGTTAGGGTATATAATGGGTGATTTGAATTATTGATCATAGTTACTAGTTAGCATATCCGTTCTGTAGGTCTAATCTCTCTTTTGTGATTAATGTATGGGTACTAAAAGAGAATAAAAAAAATTCTTTCTTCTTTCTTTTATCTGTCATGAATTACGTGGCAAATGAGCCAAATTCAGTAAACACTGTTGCAAATTATGCAGCAAAGTAATGCATTGAGTACTTTCGTAATTCTTTCGATAAGCTAATAGGATGAACATTTTCGTGACTTATGCAGCAAACTAGGCTTAATGCAATGCAAGAGAATACAGTTACAAACTATGAAGGAGATCCCAGAACTAATGCTATACAATCATGATTTACGCAGCGAACTTATGCAGCACTGTCATGAATTTTGCTGCAAAGCAGTACAGGGAATACTGTCGATGTCGGGAATTATACAGCAAACACACAACAAACAAAAGCACAGCACAGCACAGCACAGCACAGCACAGCACAGCACAGCACAACAGCAACAGCAACGCAACGCAACGCAACGCAACGCAACAGCAACACAACCACACAACACAACCAACACAACCACAACACAACGCACACACCACACACACACACACACACACACACACACCACACACACACACCACACACACACACACACACACACACCACCTCTCTCTCTCTCTCTCTCTCTCTCCCTCATTCCACTCTCTCACTCACTGTCTTTCACTCACTCTCTCTGTCTCTATCTCTGCCTCTTTCTCTCTGTCTGTCTGTCTGTCTGTCTGCCTGTCTCTCATATCTACTTACGGCAATGATATCATCATGGTGATGATTTTATCCGAGACCTTAGGCTTTTGCCTGTGTTCAGATCATAAGACGAAAAAATAATGACATGACCAATGGCGTTGGAATGGCGTTGAATTTTAATTTCATTTAAATAATGAAGTGGTCACTCCTCTCTCTCTCTCTCTCTCTCTCTTTCTCCCTCCCTCCCTCCCCCCTCTCTCTCTCGATCTGTGTCTGTCTGTCTCTGTCTGCCTGTCTGTCTGTCTCTGTCTGTCGTCTCTTCCCCTTTCCTCTTCTCCCTTGCCACACATAAAACAGAGCAGTGCAGAGAATCGTTCGTTTTGTTAAAGACATTGATTGTGCCCATTTATCATCAGAGAGCGTTCCTTGTACATTCGTATTCTGTGTACATTGTGCAGGGGTAACATGAACTTGTGTTTGAAAGCAGATAAATCGAATGGCATTGGGCCCCCACGCTGCGAGTTACACTGTCAGAGATAAAGTGTTTGTCGTTGCTTTTACCTCCCGTTTATGATAATACATCCCGTTGAACTGAATATAGATCGATCATGTTCACCGCCCACATGTCAGCTACGTGTATGTAATTTTCAATTTGAAAGTTGTTTAAAGTTTTCTTTTGAATTATTTTTACTTTTAAAAGCTGCGGGTAAAAGCAGCGTTTTTAATTTAGGTGGGTGAAGACTGATTATGTTAAGTGGCTTTTTTTTTTATTTGGGGGGAAGAGGGGGGGGGGGGGGGGAGATTATACAAGTAAACGTCGTAATACTGCAATATTTGATGCGGCTTGTTTTTATTTTAAAATTAATAATTAAGAGTTTCGTAAAAAAATAAGTTTCATTTAAAAAGAATATTCAAATAAAGGTAACAGTATTGCAGTATTTTTAGGTCGTAATATTACACATGTTTAGGCAGCTGAAATGTGGTTTCTTAGAAGAATGTTGAGAGTTCCATGGAGAGCAAAGAAAACAAGCGAGACAGTCTTGAAGGAGGCAGACACAAGAAGATCATTAATAAAGAAGATCAGGAAAAGACAAGCAACTTTTATAGGACATTTTATGACGCGTAAGAAATTTGAGCACCTGGTCACAGCAGGAAAGCTGGAAGGAAAGAGAGCACCATATAGGCCCAGGGAGAAAATATTGGACGGACTTGCAGAGTAGCTGAGGACAGAAAGGGTGGGAGACGTACTTGCGGCGACAAGGGATAGATTCGTATGGAGGGCCATGATCGCCAACACCTTGCGGCAGGGCACATGATGGTGATGAATATTGCAGTATTTTAATGCGCCTTATTCTTATGTTAGAATTAATGGTATTATAAGAGTTCCGTAAAAAAAAAAAAATGTTTAGTGTAGTAAAAGTATACAAATAAAGACAACAGTTTTGCAATATTTAAAGGCACCGCTTTCTTATTTTAGAATGTATGATTCTTTCAAGAGATCGTTAAAAAAAAGTATACAAATAAAGATAATGATATTGCTGTACTTTAAGGCGCCTTATTCTTATTTTAGAAAATAACAGTGACCCAGCTAGACAAATGACCGTGAAGATAAAAAGTTAACAAAGGTTGCATGTAAATTGTTATGTTCTTTGGTATTGTACAGTTCTGCTGTGCTGTCTTGGGGGAGAAAATATGATTATGACGCACAGAAATTGAAATATCAGTGTTTGCTGTTAGCTTAAACCGAAACCAGATGTTACCATTGGCAGTTCATTTTCAGTTTTGTTTTATTACAAAAAAGAAAGACAGAGATGGAAAGGGAGGGGAGAGAGAGAGAGAGGGACTGACACTGACACATGGTTTATTGTGAAGGCCACCGACCCATACACAAGAGAGAGAGAGAGAGAGAGAGAGAGTTTGGAATGAGTAGTGCCCACGGCAGTTATTGCACAATACGTGTGTGCTTTCCTCACTAGCTCACCAACCCTACCCTAGAGCCCTTTTGGGGATGGTGGTGATGGTGGATATGATGGTGATATAGTTATCTTCATTGTGTGACGGATTTGTGGTTCGTATGTCTATTTGTTTATTGATTATGCGAGGGGGCTGGCGAGAGTATCTTCACTGCGGATTACAAAATTCAATTTGTTTGTTTGCTCGCTTGCCTGCCTGCCTGCTTGTTTCTAAATAGTGTGAGGGTGTTTTGAGTGTGAGGGTATTTGGTGTAACAGGGACGTGACATTCCAGTTATTATGTTGTGTGCAAGCTGTGTGTTGTGGATGTCAGGTTATATTTGTTACAATGTCTCGTTTTTGTCATGTACACCACGTGTGTGTGTGTGTGTGTGTGTGTGTGTGTGTGTGTGTGTGTGTGTGTGTGTGTGTGTGTGTGTGTGTGTATGTGTGTGTGTGTGTGTGTGTGTGTGTGTGTGTGTTTGGCAAACCTAATGCAACCTGGCGCCTTATGTAAATGATCCAGTACTCTGTGTGTGTGTGTATGTGTGTGCGTGTGTGTGTGTGTGAGAGAGAGAGAGAGAGGAGAGAAGAGAGAGAGGGGGAAAGAGAAGAGAGGAGAAGAGGGAAATGAGAAAGAGAAGAGAGAGAGAAAGAGAAGAGGAGAGAGAGAGAGAGAGAAAGAGAAACTGAACTGAAACTGAAAATGGTTTATTGCCATTGACATTTTTGTCCTTGTGGCAAGGAGCATAAAACAAAGTCATTAAATTTTTCGGCGACGTTTTCTCGAAACAAAGATTTATAAATATAGTCATGGCTGACAATACATCCATTTGAATTTATTCCCTAAAGATGAAGAAAAAATTGAACGGAAAAAGTTGAACAAAATGTTGAACAAAAAGTTGAAGAAACAGTTGACTAATCTTCACTGAATATAAACTTACATTAATTTAAAAAGTTGAACAAAAAGTTAAATAGTTAACCACCTGACATAATTAGTCATATAAGAGGAAGACCCAAATCAGAAAACAAACAAAAAAACTATAACGTAACATCTTCACTGGAGATAAACGTACATTAATTTAAAAAGTTGAACAAAAAGTTGAAGAAACAGTTGACCACCCGACGTAATTAGTCATATAAGTAAAAGGAAGACCTAAATCCGGCAAATAAACATAAGAAACAGTATAAAGTGATATCTTCACTGGAGATAAACTTACATTAATTTATTACTGTGTTGTTTTCTTTCTCCGACTTTCCCAAGCAAGGGCGATAAATTTCGCGAGGGATTTTTGATAGTTTCATCAAGAGAGAGAGAGAGAGAGAGAGAGAGAGAGATTTTGATGACATTATGTCTTCAAAAGCATTTGGCCCAGACAAGAAAGGGTACTGATTCCGACGTAAATAACAGTGACATTGACAATAACAAAGAGAGAGAGAGAGAGAGTTGAAGTTCTTTTTGTTCTTCGTTTCGTTTTTTAACTCTCTCTTCGGCTGTCTCCCCACTCCCACTCCACCCCTTTGTTCCCCTCTCCACCACCACCCTCCCGGGTCTCTCTCCTGGGGCTTGCATACTTTTATTTTTGAAACTTATGTGGTTGGCGGTGTGTCCTTTTTATGTCTCGGTAGTATTTCGGGAAAAAGGTGCTTGGATAAACGTTGTGGCTATTTGGGGTTCATCGCTGATCGTTTTTTCTTTCCTGTCGGTGTTGGTCTCCTGGGCGGTCTCCTATGGCTTTGGAGCCTGCTGGCGGCCAGCTTTGATGAATATCGAAATTCTTTAACTTCGTCTGAGAGGAGCAGCCAGCTGATTTTCCTACCATTTAGCGTGGTTTATTATGTGTCTGCCTTCCTCCCTCTCTTCGTTTCCTCCCTTCTGACTAATCTGACGCTCTTCCTTTTCTCTTGTCTCAGAAGGGTTGGTCGAAAAGAGGAAAGTGGGGGGTGGGGGGAGGGGGCGTGTGTGGGTGAAGTGCTGAGTGAGACTTGATTGATGGATCTTTGTTTTTTGTTTTACGGTAAAGCAATGAAGTAATGTAGTGTTTGGATCAGTTTTCTATGTCTGAGAGAGAGAGGGGGGGAAGGGAGGGAGGAAGAAGAAGAAGGAGGAGGAGGAGGAGAGAGAGAGAGAGAGAGAGAGTTTTTTTTTCCCTGTCTCCCAGTTCAACAGAGTGACATTGCTTAAACTCCTATTTGTGTGTATACGCATGCGGAACATCAAGTATGCACGTTAAAGATTCTGTCTGTAAGTCGTGCCAGTGTCCGGTGGCGTATGGAAATGTATAAACATCCAGTATACACGTCCACCAAAGATGGAGTATGCAGACTGTGTAGCAACATGCAGCCTGCACAGCGTGTGTAGAACAAGTGCATACACGCATCCAAGACAGTTGGAACGTTAAAATAAAATGATTTGAAAAAATAGAAACTAAAACCAAACCAACCAGCCAACAAAACAAAACAAAAAACAAAAAACAACAAAAACAAAAGACAACAACAACCACATTAACAACAACAACAACAAAAAAGACAGCAACAAAGAAAGAAAAAAAGTGGAGGTCATTTCCTGGTGCCAGACAGGAAATGGAAGCTGTTATTGCTAATGAATAAAATGGAATCCTGTTGGTGGCATGTCTCAGAAGCCGTAAACCGGACACAAACAGTTTCATGATTTCTCGTTAAAACTTTAGACACCACCTCACTAGGGGAAGGAAGAGGAAAAAAATAAGATGAAGAAAAATATCAGCATTGCCCCCTGAAGGTTTTGAGTTTGTTCAGAAAGAATTTATTGCACTTGGACAATGCCGTATGTCCCCCACCTCCCTGAAACCTGCTAGCAGTTATCTTGCAGACCCCCAGAGCCTGTACAAAACCCTATACGCTGGCAATATTTTGAAATAAGCAGGCAGGGGGAGAGGGACCTATGAAACGTAAAGCTGACTCCCACCAAAAAGATGGAAACATTAAGATAGTGTAGCGAACAGGCCGGTTTTTAATGCCATAGGCTAGGATTGAATCCTGTACAGATCAGATCTTGAGACCACAGCTGTATCAAAAGAACCAGCCTGGCCGCATTGAAAAATCTGGCTCTCTGAAGGATGGAACCCACGAGCTCTGTGTTGTCAGCATGATAGTCAGCCATGGCCAACATGGGAATGGGACCTTTGTGACACTCACACCACCAGAAGTGATTGGAGCGTTGAGATGGGCAGTGAACAGGCCAAGTGTGATGTTTCAGAGTTGGGTTGAACTCGAGACGTTGAAATCTTGAGTCCAAGTTGTTCTTACAAAAGACTCAGCAAGCCCGCTGAAACTTGACATGGTCCACGTGGGGATTGAACACACGACATGGGCATTATTATTACGGGGCTCTAACCTACTTAGCTATTGGCCCTTTGTGAAAGGCTTGTCGAGGATGTTAACCCCAAACCCCGAAAACTATGTGGCCTGGCCACAGGGCGTTTGAACCTCACGACCTCCGCCTTGCTTTAGCCACAACTGAGCAGACTATTAGCAACAATAACAGCAGCAACAACAACAACGGCTTGGCCAATCCAAAGCAGAACGTAAGTAACAATAACAGCAACAACAACAACGGCTAGGCCACTCCAAAACAGAAAGTAAGCAACAATAACAGCAACAGCAACAACAACAACGGACTCGGCCTCTCCAAACTGAACATTCACACAGAGCCAACCCCAATTTAAAAGCGAAACTGATGAAATATTCACGCTGTCAGCGTGGCTCCAGTAAGCTGAAGGAGGAGTCTTGTCTCCCCGAAGTAAGATTTCAGGGATACCTCACTGCTGAACATTTAAACGGACGATTTTTTGTTCTTTTCTTCTTTCTTGTTGTTGTTGCAACCATCGCACAGTGAAGAATCGGCTATTGCGTAAATAACATTTGAAATAATCCAGTATAGACTGGCGTTGGGAGCTTGTGAAATACTCTGATACAATTTTTAACTCCGAGTAGAAAGGTAGGAATACGAAACTTCAATCTGACTGAATCTGTCCCCCCCCCCTCTCTCTCTCTCTCTCCTTCCCTCTTCGTTTCTGTGTGTGCGCGCATGTGCCTCTGTCTCTCTGTCTGTCTGTCTGTCTGTCTGTCTCTCTCTCTTGCTGTGTCTCTCTCTTGCTGTGTCTCCCTCCCTCCCTTCCCCGCTCTCTGTCTCTGTCTGTCTGTCAGTCTGTCTGTGTGTCTGTCTCTCTCTTTTCCTCCCTTCCTCCCTTCCTCCCTTCATCCCCCCTCTCTGTACAAAAAAAAAGTGGTTGCACTCACCCTCTATAAAACCAGAAAAACACGACCATAGAAACATAGAATCAGAACACTTATTTAATACAGCCAGACAGGATAGGCGCAAATTTTCGTGGGCCTTTGTCAAGCGTTAAAAAAAAAAAAACATAACAAAAGAACAAACAACAACAACAACAACAACAACAAAATCAGGAGTAAAGGACCAAAACTTCCCTGCTGCTTCGTCCAGTAGGAGGAAGAGACTTATTTTCCCCTCCTATTGGACGAAGCAGCAACTCTTTTGTGATCTTACGCTTACGCTTGACAAAGGTCTTTTGACCGAAAATTTGCGCCTGTCTTGTCTGGTTGTGCTAAATACGCGTTCTGATTCTACGTTCATGATTTTTCTGGTTCCTGTGTGCTTGAACACGGGCGGTCGCGCTTGTTTGGGATTTCAAACTACTTAGCTTAAACGAGGGACGCAGTCGTCACAAAGATAAGCATCCATTGTCAGTCAACAGTAGTTCAGAATAACGTTACCCGAATTGTTCAGCTATCCTTAACTGCATCCGAAGAGGCCAGTGTGGTTCGTTAGCGCATAGCTGTTCGTGGTCAGCACAGCAAATGGCTTGAATGAACACTCTAAGGTTGGTTCTCTGGGAGTTCGTGCAGAATTCATTTCTGCGGTCACTCTGGGAGCGATTGAGGTTGAGATGAGTTTTAGCTTTAAAGTCAAAAGGTCAGACTTTATTGCTTTTTTTTTTCGTGTGTGTGTGTGTGTGTGTGTGTGTGTGTGTGTGTGTGTGTGTGTGTGTGTGTGTGTGTGTGTGTGTGCGCGTGTGTGTGTGTGATATGGACTGAAATATGTAGATCCTCTTAAGTTACTCTCGTCACAAACTAAACAGTTTGCGTCTTCTAGGTTTCACTCGGACGTTCAGTAGGATCTAACGCTTCTATCCTTGAGTGATAAAAGTATTTTTAGAAGTCTGTAGTTCTCATCAGTACTTACCTTTCAAGTCGGTTTTCCTTCGTATGAAAGTATAAGTGTAGTGGCAAACTGTCCGGTATGACACACGCATGTTTCCATACACAGCTATCAACTCGGCATGAAATTTGATCAGACCGTCTCCCTGTTTTAGCCCTGTGAGGACACAGTATTTGAACTGCTCTGTGATAAGGTCGATTTTTTTTTCGGACGTGCAGTTAGTCACATTACGTAATTATTGATGTAGTACAATTAGAATTTAGATATGGTAAGTTAGTTACATGGCATAATCAGTGATGTTATACAATTAGATATGGCAGTTAGTTACATCACGTAATCAGTATTGTAGTACAGTTAGAAATGGCAGTTAGTTACATCACGTAATCAGTGATGTAGTACAGTTAGAAATGGCAGTTAGTTACATCACGTAATCAGTATTGTAGTACAGTTAGAAATGGCAGTTAGTAACATCACGTAATCAGTGATGTAGTACAATTAGAAATGGCAGTTAGTTACATCACGTAATCAGTGATGTAGTACAGTTAGATATGGCAGTTAGTTACATCACGTAATCAGTGATGTAGTACAATTAGATATGGCAGTTAGTTGCATCACGTAATCAGTGATGTAGTACAGTTAGATATGGCAGTTAGTTGCATCACGTAATCAGTGATGTCATACAGTTAGATATGGCAGTTAGTTACATCACATAATCAGTGATGTAGTACAGTTAGATATGGCAGTTAGTTGCATCACGTAATCAGTGATGTCATACAGTTAGATATGGCAGTTAGTTACATCACGTAATCAGTGATGTCATACAGTTAGATATGGCAGTTAGTTACATACGTAATCAGTGATGTCATACAGTTAGATATGGCAGTTACATCACGTAATCAGTGATGTCATACAGTTAGATATGGCAGTTAGTTACATCACGTAATCAGTGATGTCATACAGTTAGATATGGCAGTTACATCACGTAATCAGTGATGTCATACAGTTAGATATGGCAGTTAGTTACATCACGTAATCAGTGATGTCATACAATTAGAAATGGCAGTTAGTTACATCACGTAATCAGTGATGTCATACAGTTAGATATGGCAGTTAGTTACATCACATTTTTCATGGCACCTGTGACCTTAGTGCTTACGGAATTCGTTCATAGCACGGAGACGTCTTCTTCAGAAACTGGAATTGAAAGTGAAACGTGATCAGAGATGTCATACAATTAGATATGGCTCTTACATCACGTACTCGTTGATGTCGTACAATTTTAGATAGTTACATCACGTAATCAGTGATGTCGTACAATTTTAGATATGGCAGTTACGTGATCACTGACGTCATGGCACCATTATACTTGTCCACCACATTCATAGGTCAGTGTGGCATCATTATAATTTTTGTGCACTTTCATAGCGCAAAGGCTGCGCTTAATCTCAATACAAATTGAAAATATTTACTCTAAACAGTTCAGAAATGGCAGCCTTACCGACAAGTCTTTTTGATCAGCCCTCCTCTAAACCGGTGTGAAACGAAGCCCCAGAATCCGAACTTTCACAGACCTTCTAGTTGACGGATTTGTTTTCCGCATGGAAACCCAAAGTGAGACGACATACGTGGCTTTATCATTCATTGATCTCTCTCCGGTTTTCTTCAGTAATTAGGAGGTCGTTTAATGGGGCAGACCGTCTCCTGAGAATGTGACCAGGTTCTCCTCCCTCTCCCTCCTCTCTCTCTCTCTCTCTCTCTCTCTCTCTCTTTCTCTCGTCACCCCCCTCCTCTGTGTTGTACCACCTCTCTTCGCTTTCTTCTTTACAACTTTAACGATCTGAGTTTTTTCCCACTTCCTTTTATGTCGGCGACAAAGCCTTGTTTTTCAGGATTGAAACCCGTGCCGCTTTCAAAGTGTAAAATTGAGGTCTCCGACTTCGATGGTAGGCAAAGCGCTCGGGGATGTAGTGACAAATTTGTCTTATCGCGGGGAGGACAACGACGAGATTGTAAAAACAGAGGTTGAAAGAAAATTGTTCGTGTTTTGGGTTTTTTTTGTTTGTTTTTGATTTTTGTCTGTTTGTGATGTATTTCCTGTTCTGTTTTTTGTTTGTTTATTTGTTTGTTGGTTGGTTGCGTCATGTCTAGTTTTTGTTGTCTGAAAGTATTTTGTGTGTGTGTGTGTGTGTGTGTGTGTGTGTGTGTGTGTGTGCGTGCGTGCGTGCGTGTATGTGTGAGTGTATGTGTGAGTGTGTTAGTTATTTTTTCCTTCATTTTTAATTTGTTTGTTTGTTTGTTTGTGTGTGTGTGTGGGGTGTGTGTGTGTGTTAATTGAGATTCCTAATTAGGACTGTCGCTTTGGCAGCCGGGCAAACGTATTTAATATTATAGAGATAACGAAATATTTTGAAGTAAATTGGCTTGGATTTCTTCTAATTTTCCTCTCTCTCTCTGTCTCTCTCTCTCTGTCTCTCTCTCTCTCTTTGTTTCTTTCTCTCTGTCTCTGTTTCTTTCTCTCTCTCTCTCTCTCTCTCTCTTCTCTCTCTCTCTCTCTCTCTCTCTCTCTCTCTCTTTTCTCTCTTTCTCTGTTTATCGGTCTCTCTCTCTGTCCCTCTCTCTGTTGTTTTTTTTTTCATCTGTTACTCTCTCTCTCTCTCTCTCTCTCTCTCTCTCCTCTCTCTCTCTCTCTCTCTCTCTCTCTCTTCAAGCTTTTGATCTTTCTTCTTTCTCGTTGAAGTTGACAGTTGGTGTTGTTGTCTTGTCCAGAATATTGATCAGAACAACACTGGAGACATCGTCGTCTGTGTTTATCCACATAATATCGTCGCTGTCGCAGAGACGTACTCACTCTTCGCAAATAATCTTTACTTCACTACAACCATCTCAGTCAAGTTGCACTCTTTTTTCCCTTAAATGTTCTGGTTCTTCTTCTCTCAGTTATTCTTCCTCTTGTGTGTGTGTGTGTGTGTGTGTGTGTGTGTGTGTGTGTGTGTGTGTGTGTGTGTGTGTGTGTGTGTGTGTGTGTGTGTGTGTGTTTGTGTGTGGGGTGTTTGCGTGAATGAGTGCGCGCGCGCGTGTGTGTGTGTGCATGTGCATGTGTGTGTGTGCGTGAGTGAGTGAGTGAGAGAGAGAGAGAGAGAGAGCGTGTGTATTTGTGTGTGTGTGTTTGAGTGTATGTGTATGTGTGTTTGTGTGTTATATGTGTGCGTGCATGCATGTGTGCATGTGTGTGTGAAGAAAGGAAATTGTATTCTGTTTTGTCGGTCACACATTTTAGTAATCTGTTCAGTGCTGGTAAGTTCACTTGTAGGCTTACTTGATGAAAAGTACTGGCGCGTATTGTGTTTTGTTGCAACGTCCTTCATAAGGGGACGAGGCATGCAAATGAATAAGCTGATATGAAGTGTCAAATATCACTGGAGTATGAAAAACACTACACTGTGGACAAAGTGGATGTATCGCTGGTAGAGCCACACACAATCTCTCTTCCTGTGAACGTGGAGAGAATGTGTTTGTCTAGAGCTGTCAGTTAAAACATCGATTCAGTATTCTTAATTCACGTCAACAGTTTTTACTTTTTGAACATCATTCCATCTCTTGCCTGGAGTTGGAAGAGGCTTAGTGTGGTGAGATGACAGAAAGCTGAGGGGCATGCATAAGCGCGCGCGCGCGCGCGCGTGTGTGTGTGCGTGCGTGCGTGTGTCTGTGTGTCTGTGTTCACGATATGAATTTTTTGGGGGGAAGGGGAGCTTTGACGGTAATTATCGCACAGTTGATAATTCTAACATTATTTGTGGATACACAAATGATGCTGAAAATGATAAATATAGAAATTGCTGCGGTCGTTCCCTGTAATGATGGTTGTCACTAAAAACGAAATTTTGTTTTACTTTGCGAAATTTCTGGATATCCCATTTTTGAAGCATGCTGTACACCATAAGAATAGTTT
>CM060312.1:69118236-69145736 GCA_030674185.1 Monoplex corrugatus | reverse complement strand
GATGCCACATTTAGATGACATATGTGTCAGTCAGCCTGCTTCCACACTCCCTGTCCAAACGAAAAAAAAAAAGTTCTTAAGTTTTCACAAAATAAAAAGACGACGTTTGTGGACGTCAGTCGTGTTTGGGGCCGGATGTAACCGAAAATTGTAATAACTCAATATGGTTTTGTATGGTTTTGTTGCCTTGTAATTGACAGAAATGTTGAAAATTTTGGATTGTGAAAGGTACGTGAATTTGATAGCCAAAAACGCTCCTAGTTTCAGAGGGTATTTTGTCTTCAGCAGTTCAGATGCCTGTTAAATTGAGTGTACAACCTACTTTCACGGTCCCTCTGTGTTCAAGTTTTGTCAATGTGCACTAGACATGTGTCTTGACTTTGGTTTGACATTGGTTCTTCTTTTCGACCTTGATGATAGTAGTGTCCTTCGCCTGCTGTGAAAAGAGCACGTGAAACGCGGCTCTTGTCGACTTGCAAATTGTCGTCGAGGACCTCAAGTCTTCTCCTGCTAGGAAACTCGAGTGTCGGGCCCACCGTTGAAATCACTGAGGAGATTTTGTCGAGTGACTCCCCAACGTTTTGAGAGGGATGACAGAGAGAGGAGAGGGATGGGGGGGGGGGGGGGGCAAGACATTTGGGACCTGGCCGACAAGACTGGCAGTCAGAGATGAAGGCATGGGGAATTGTAAATCATCCCTCTAAGCCGTCTTGGCGAGTAAGAAGGAGAGGGAAAAGTTCCAGGCGAACTGTCATCTTTCCATTTTACTGCTACCTTGTAAATCGATGTTGGATGGCACTTTGTCTCTCACTGTGTATGTCAAGACTGTTTTTAAATATATATCTCTATCTGTCTCTGTCTGCCTCTTTGTCTCTCGCTGTCTGTCTGTGTGTCTGTCTGTCTGTATCTGCCTGTCTCTCTTTGTCGCTCTGTCTCTCTATATGTCCGTCACTCTGTCTGTCTCACTGTCTCTGTCTCTCTCTCAGTCTCTCTGTCGGTCTGTCTCTTTGTCTCTGTCGTTATCTGTCTCTATCTGTCCGTCACTCTTTTTGTCTCCCTGTCTCTGTCTGTCTGTTGGTCTGTCTCTTTGTCTCTGTTACTCTGTCGCTATCTGTCTCTCTATCTGTCCGTCATTCTTTCTGTCTCTGTCGCTCTCTCTCTTTCTCTCTCTCTCTCTGTCTTCTCTCTGTCTGTCTTCTTTCTGTCTTCTCTATGTCTTCTCTCACTCTGTCTTGTCTGTCTCTGCCTCACTCTGTCTGTCTGTCTCTCTCTGTCTTGTCTGTCTGTCTCTGTCTCTCTGTCTGTCTGTCTCTCTTCTGTTCCCTGTCCTCCAGGTTCGGTCTCTATGCGTCAGTCCTCCCCTTCGCACCCTTCCTTTGGCTCCCATCCCCTCCCCTTCCTTATGCTTTTTATCCTTTCATGTCCCCAATTTTCCTCTCACTTTCTCATGCCCTCCCTCCCTTCCCCCCTTGTCTTTCAGTCCTTCTTCCCCCTCTCCCCCCTCCTCCCCGACTTCTCTTTCTTTCGATAGACCAGAACCTGTGATTTGTTGGTTAACGATCGCAGAGACGATAAAAGTCAAATCACTACATGTAGGTCGACAGCTTTTTTCTCGAAATAATCATCTTGAGAAGGTCGTTTGAAATGAAGGTGATTTTGTTATGAGACCAAGGTTATGGCCGATTGTGTTAATAGCCTGATACTACTACGACAATATCAGATGAAATAATCTCCGTTTGTATTCATATCTACTTGCTGAGTGTAACTAGTCTGTTAAACAAACAGAGAAACACACAAAAATCCCCCAAACAAAACAAAACAAAAATCACCCGGAGCGAGAGAGTCATCACCCATAAGTTCATTTGTAAGACATCCAGTGAAGGAAGGGAGAGAGAGACGGGTGTGGGTGGTGGGTGGGTGAAGAGACTATGCATTCTTTGCATATATGAATGAGCGTCTGTTTCAAATGACTGAACCACTTTTTGTTGTTGTTGTTGTTTCCCTGTAGTTTGTTTTCGGTCATTTCTGTCGTTTAAATATTTACTGAAACATATTGTGTGGAATGCCATTGTTCATACCGCTTACACTGCCTAAACGTCTTTGAATAACATTATTCCCATCGCTAAATTGCCTTTCCATTATACTCATGAAACGATCAGGTGTTATGCTTATGAAAAGATCAGGGAATATTTTCATGAAAAGATCAGGGAATATGCTCATGAAAAGATCAGGTCGTAAGTTCATGAAAAGATCAGGTCTTATGCTCTTGAAACGATCAGGTATTATGCTCATGAAAAGATCAGGTATTGTGCTCATAAAAAGATCAGGTATTGTGCTTATGAAAAGATCAGGTATTATGTTCATGAAACGATCAGGTGTTATGCTTATGAAAAGATCAGGTGTTATGCTCATGAAACGAACAGGCATGCTCATGAAACGATCAGGTGTTATGCTCATGAAACGATCAGGTATGCTCATGAAGCGATCAGGTGTTATGCTCATGAAACGATCAGGTATTATGCTCATGAAGCGATCAGGTATTATGCTTTTGAAAAGATCAAGTCTTATGCTCATGAAGCGATCAGGTGTTATGTTCATGAAACGATCTGGTGTTATGTTCATGAAACGATCAGGTATAATGCTCATGAAGCGATTAGGTATTATGCTCATGAAGCGATCAGGTGTTATGTTCATGAAACGATCAGGTGTTATGTTCATGAAACGATCAGGTATAATGCTCATGAAGCGATCAGGTATTATGCTTATGAAAAGATCAAGTCTTATGCTCATGAAGCGATCAGGTATTATGCTCATGAAAAGATCAGGTATTATGCTCATGAAAAGATCAGGTATGTCTCATATAGACAGTATTATGTCATAAACGATCAGGTGTTATGCTTATGAAAAGATCAGGTTTATGCTCATGAAACGAACAGGCATGCTCATGAAACGACAGGTATTATGCTCATGAAAAGATCAGGTGTTATGCTCATGAAACGATCAGGTATGTCCAGCAACCTGGAGAAATTTGCCAATACAGACCAAAACTTTTAAAAAAATACAGAAACAGTTAGTTTGGACAATCTGTTATTTGTTTTTCTCGGAAAACGGACGTCTTTTTTTTTCCTAGGGATGATATACCACTATACGTCGTCTGGTTTGCTTTTAATTCTCTGCCTGGAATAAGTAGATTCGCATTTTACCTTGGAAAAGACACGTCAGCATTTTACCCAAGAAAACAGCAGCAACAACAAACAAGAAAAAGAAAAAGCAAGCAGCCTCCCCCCTCCACAAAAACAAACAAACAAAAAACACCAAGCATCAGCATTTTGCCTTACAGAGTCAGAAAGTAATCAGGGGTTTCAATTTCTGTTCATAATCTGACCAGATTTGCTTTTTTTTTCTTTTTGCCAGCCTTTCTGGTATTCACCTAATATCCTACGACACTAAAGTATACTGGCTTTACGTCTGTGGAACCGTGTGTAACAGGATATGTCTGAACGAAGACGAACGTGAAAACAGATATTAATTAACCTAAAAAATCCGATACGTCTCTTGCTGACTTGATCCTTTAAATACACACACACACACACACACACACACACACACACACACACACACACACACACACACACACACACACACACACACACACACACTACACATATATATATATATATATATATATATATGTATATCCACACACCATATATACATATACAAATAGGTAACAAGCTTAACCAAAATAAAACAAAACAAAAAAATCTGATAAGTCGCCCTGTAACTTGACCCTTTGGTCGTTCCTGGGGGGGGGGGGGGGGGGAGAAGGGATATCGCTCGTTCTTTAGAGCGGATTTCTTGAGGTCTGCAGCCTTTGGTCTGAATCCAGTCTCAGGTATTGAAGCCCATAGGATGTAATTAAGCGCAAAATTGGAAAGTCGTCGAAAATAGTTGATCTGTCGCCCTCCCCCCCCCCCCCTCTCTCACATCCCTGTCTTTCGTTCCCTCTCTTTCCTTTGTCGTCACTTTTTGTCTGTCTGTCCTGTCTGTCTGTATCTTTCTGTCGTCTTCTGTTTGTAAGATAGAGTCTGTTTCGAACTGTATTGTCCTTGAGAGATAGGCGTAACATATGTATCTATGTGCTCTCTGTCTCTCAGTCTGTCTCTCTCTCTCTGTCTTCTCTTCTCTGTCTCTTGTCTATCTCTCTCGTCTGTCTGTCTGTCTGTCTGTCTCTTAATATTAACTGATTGTGTTGTACTTAACCCAGACACAAACACTGGTATCACAATCAAGGTTTAATATAAACACAGACCAAACAGACAGACAAACCTGCATACGTGTCAGTATGTTTCTCCGTTCTCCACTTCCACAAATACAAACTCTGTCCGTCTGTCTCTGTCTTTCTGTCTGTCTATCTGTCTGTCTGTCTAGCTCTCTGTCTCTGTCTCTGTCTCTCTCCACATACACACTCACACACTCTACCGCACGCACGCACATACGTCCGCTTGCTCGCACACATTTTCCGATACACACACCAACTCATGCACACTCTTAGAACACTCTCTGTCTCTCTCTCTCGGTCTCTGAGTCTGTCTGTCTGTCACTCTCAACTCTCTGTGCTTTTAAAACAACGACTGGAGGAAGAAAAAAAAAAAAAAGAAGGAACAAAAACAAGAAAACGAATACATTTAACGAGCTTGAAGGAAGACCATTAACTTTTTTTTAAGTGCAATTTGTAAGGCATTACGGGACAAAATTGGACACTTTCTCTTGTCAGAATCTAGCCAGAGCAGCAAGGCACCTCGCTATTTCCAGCAACATGGACCGCGCCATTCGTCTTACACTGAATAAAACGACACCGGGAAAGTAAGGGGAAAATAGCTGGCCCATCGTCACAGCCACAAAACAAACACTATCGTTCGGTTCTTTTGCGCAACATGTGTGTGTCATTGTCAAGACGATGCACAAAAACGATAAATCTTTTTTTTTTAAGAAGTGGCAGTGCAGTACTCACCGATTTGCGATTCAGCAAAGGGCATGTCACTCTTCCTTTCAAATATGGACTGGCGAAGCGAGATGGGGGGAAAAAAATCAAGTGATAGTGTTTCGTAAAACAACCGTGTCATAGTGGCCCTTTGGTATGACGCATGCTTCAACTTTCTGCACAATCAGGATCAGCCGGTGTGCATGTTCAAGTTTGGATACTAAAATGCGCAGCGAAATCTTGCCACGTGGGCCGTCATGTGGTACATCTAGAAGTAGCTTCCCCTGTGTGTGTGTGTGTGTGTGTGTGTTGTGTTTTTTCCCCCGGACGGTCGCATACTCTTTGTCACTCTTCCAAGTCTGACTCCCCTGTTTCTGCGATAGTCTCATACTCTTTTTTTTTTTTTTTTTCTTTCTTTCTCTTCACGTCTGACTCGAAGACGTATCTCCTTTGTCTTTAGTAAAGAGAGAAATCACTGCTGGACAAAAAGATAAATCTTCGACAGTGACACACAGACACAGACAGACAGACACACACACACACACACACACACACACACACACACACACACACACACACACACACACACACACACACACACACACACACACACACATTACACACACACTTACACACACACACACACTTACACACACACTTACACCACACAAGACACACACTTACACACACACACACACACACACACAGGACACACACAACACACACACACACACACACACACACACACACAACACACACCACACACACACACACACACCACACACACACACACACACACACACACACACAATATTAAGGGTACAAATTACATGTACATTTGCAGTGGAAGGGCAGGAGCGAAGTGGGTCGAAGGAGTGGGTGTGTAAAGAGTGAATGTTTTGAGTGAATGGTGAGAGTGTGCGCTTTGATTTGATTTTTACATCAAGATTTAGCGCCTTACTAGCATTAACATTCATGATCATCATGATCATCATCACTATTATTATTATTATCATCATCATCATCATTATTATGTGAACAGCTAAGCTGTGTGCTTTGGCAGCTTGAACCAGTTAAAAGACACGTTGGTTCTGGCTTGTCCTGTTTGCTCTATACTTTAGTCGTACCAGGGGCCCTTTTTATCTTTTCACGTTGGGCTCGTTGGAGTGTAGAAGAAAACAGAGGAAACGAAGAGACAAGACAGATATTAACTTACATGGGAGATCTTCAGAACAGGGTCGTCTCCATGTCATCTCCACCAGGAAATGAGGTCGCCTCCTTTATATAGGTGTGTGTGTGTGTGCACCATCTGTGTCCTGGCTTGGTATTGTGCCCACGTCTCATTCTTCACTTCCCGTGTCATCTGTTCCATTCTGTGAAGGCAAAAAAAGACGATGATTAGCTGATGATGACTGCATAAAGCCGTTCAGCTTCTGGGTATCTTCATTCCTCTCTTTCATATTAATTTCATATTGTGTATCACTAACGCGACCTTTAGGTGTGTGCAGAATCGATATCTGTTTGTGAACCGCGATGTATGATGATCATAGCAGATTTAAATCGTTGGACTTTGGAGGAAGTAGAGTCAGGTTATGTTTCCTATCAAGCGTGTCATCGTGAGTTGGAACAGGATGGGGGGAAAGAAACCTAGCTGCGTTGGATTAGGTAGGTTTTCGAGGTACGTTTTGTTTTTTTGCATCGTATATTTCCGTCTTCCTTTTCTGTTTACGTCTAATCTTGGAATCTTGGAAGTGTGTTGAAAAATACTTTTTTTGTTTTTTGTTTTTTTGTTTTTTTTTAAAATCCTAACCTTGATGGTGTCTCGGAGAATCAGATTTCATGCTGTGTTTGTCTCGGTTTCTGCAGCCGTGTGGGTTTCATTCTTTCTGTGCGTGCGTATGTGTGTGTGGCGTTTTGGACGTTTGAGTATCTTGTAGATCTTCCAAATTCCCTGGCGTCAGTTTTGGAGAAAACGTCCACAGAAAATGCGGTAGTCTAATCCTGGATTTTTTTCGTATTTATCAAGTAATCTGAAGCGAAGCGAAGGTTTGGTTTACAAAACCTGGAAGTTAACACCGCAGCTCGTGTTTACAATACTCCATATCACAGTCAGTACAAAAGCCATTTGCTTGACGGCCTAGGAGATTAGTTGTTTTTTTTATTTCTGCCCTGCAGTCGAACTCTTGATGTTCTCTCCCCCTAGCTGCCACCCCCCCCCCCCCCCCTTCACACACTCTCTCTTTCTCCCCACTTCGCTGATAACTTAGGCGGAATGGTCGCACAGTTGCATATCCTGCGACTACATGTTCGAATGCATTGACACGTATACTTAGGTTCTTTTCCAGGTGATTTGTTTTTTCAGGGTCGACGAAGTAGTGTGTGTGTGTGTGTGTGTGTGTGTGTGTGTGTGTGTGTGTGTGGTGTGTGTGTGTGTGTGTTGTTGTGTGGGGTGTGTGTGTGTGTGTGTGTGGATTTCAGCCGGAAAATTTGATCGCGGAAATTTAATCCACCCGGTGACTTTCGAAGGCAGAGTATAAGTTTCGGAGTCCAGCTCTTATTTACCAGATCATATTTATCCTCTGAAATAGAAAACGTGGTTAGTTACTGTATCTAATTTCCGGTTCACTTTACTGTCTACTATCGCTTACAACGAAAGGACGTGAAATGAGAAAGAACGAACCGAGATGCTCATGGATATAGTGACTTTAGTTACTGTATCTGGTTTCGGTTATCTGACCAGTCGTTTAATATCTTACTATATGTTCGCACACGTGTGTGTGTGTGTGTGTGTGTGTGTGTGTGTGTGTGGTGTGTGTGTGTGTGTGTGTGTGTTGTGGTTGTGTGGTGTGTGTGTATGTCTGTCTGTCTCTCTCTCTCTCGCACGCACAAACGCGCGCGCGCGCGCGCACACACACACACGCACACGCACATACACACACACTCACAGACACAGACACACACACACACGCACATACACACACACGCACACACTGCATACCTCCATGATGTACATAAATGATAATATCAAGCGAAGCTAGTACTTCCTCGTGTATAGAGAATTAAGTATAATTGCTAGTACTTTGGACCAGTGGCTGTGTCATCCGAACCCTGCCATTTTTCGTGTCGTCGGTTTTGCTGTGAACAAAAGGGCGGATTTTCCGGGTTTGGGTCTCTAGTGCTATGTTTATTGTTTTCGTTTCGCGTTTTTTTTTTTTAATTTTTTTTATTTTTTTATTATTCTTTCTTTCTGTAAGCTTTTTTTTTTGCGCACGCGCGCGCACTCATCACACACACACACACACACACACACACACACACACACACACACACACGCACACACACACGCACGCACGCTTGCGCGCACCGCACGCGCACGCGCGCCACACACACACACACACACACTCCCTCTCTCTTTCTCTCTCTTTCACTGTCTGTCTGTCTCTCTGTCATACACTCTTATATACACATGCACTTGTGTACACACACACACACACACACACACACACACACACACAACACACATACACAGACACACACGCGCGCGCGCGCGCGCACGCGCTCTCAAGAAAGTTGATTGAGGAAACTGAATCCGCTCAGAAACTTTAAACGGCAAAAAGAAATACCCACAGTTTTGGAAGCCTGTCTCCGATTTACAGGATCACATTCACCCTGTGAAATGGAAAACGTCGTTAGTTCATTTCGCCCTAGTCGGCTCCTTACCATTGTTAAGGGTATTATGGGCTTATCGGACCACATAGTCGAGTCTTATCCATTTTACGTATGCGTCTGTGCTTAAATCATCCTGCTTAACATCGCAGGTATCTGTATCTCAGGCCTGATTGATGCCAGCATATTCCATGAATGGAAGTGTAGTGTACAGCACTGGGCATGATGGCAAGCGGATCTTAAGACTTCTTAAAGTGAGTGTAGAGCACAGCACTGGGCACGATGGCACAGCGGATCTTAGGGCATCCTAAAAAGTCAGTGTAGAGTACAGCACTGGGCAGAATGGCAAAGCAGAGCATAGGGCATCCTAAAGTAAATGTAGAGCACAGCGCTGGGCAGAATGGCACAGCGGATATCTTAAGGCTTCCCAAAGTAAATGTAGAGTACAGCACTGGGCATGATGGCACAGCAGATCTCAAGGCATCCTAAAGTAAATGTAGAGTACAGCGCTGGGCATGATGGCAAGCGGATCTTCAGACATCCTAGAGTACAGCGCTGGGCACGGTGGCACAGCAGATCTCAAGGCATCCTAAAGTAAATGTAGAGTACAGCGCTGGGCATGATGGCAAGCGGATCTTCAGACATCCTAGAGTACAGCGCTGGGCACGGTGGCACAGCAGATCTAAAGACATCCTAATGTAAATGTAGAGTACACCGTTGGGCACGATGGCAGAGCGGATCTAAGGACATCCTAATGTAAATGTAGAGTACAGCACTGGGCACGGTGGCACAGCAGATCTAAGGACATCCTAATGTAAATGTAGAGTACAGCGCTGGGCATGATGGCAAGCGGATCTTCAGACATCCTAGAGTACAGCGCTGGGCACGGTGGCACAGCAGATCTCAAGGCATCCTAAAGTTAATGTAGAGTACAGCGCTGGGCATGATGGCAAGCGGATCTTCAGACATCCTAGAGTACAGCGCTGGGCACGGTGGCACAGCAGATCTAAGGACATCCTAATGTAAATGTAGAGTACACCGTTGGGCACGATGGCAGAGCGGATCTAAGGACATCCTAATGTAAATGTAGAGTACAGCGCTGGGCACGGTGGCACAGCAGATCTAAGGACATCCTAATGTAAATGTAGAGTACAGCGCTGGGCACGATGGCAGAGCGGATCTAAGGACATCCTAAAGTAAATGTAGAGTACAGCGATGGGCACGATGGCAAGCCAATCTTAGGGCAATCTAAAGAAAGTGTATAAAACTGGGCATGATGGCAAGCAGATCTAGGGGCACCCTGTCCATCAGCATCCTGTATTGTCAACCAAACTGACAGTGCAAGAGCTTAACCCTTTGATTCCCTCACCTTATCCACCAACTTCCCGCCTTTGACTCCCTCACCCCATCCACCAGCTTCCTGTAGGAAGCTGGTGGATAGGATGAGAGAGTCGAGAGTGTTACATTTTTGCAGTTGGTGGATAGGGTGTTGGAGTCAAAGGGTTAAATGAAAGAACAAATTCAGACACTCATTGACATCGTGACATATCGAATATAAGCTGTCATTTATCCAGGTCCTTTTTGAAATCGGGAAGAATGCTAACAAACAAAGCCAGAAGAAACAACAGAAAAAAACAACACAACATGCGAACAGATAAACAAAGCAATCAACAGACACTGTCAGAAGACTTAAACATTTTCTTTCCGTCGTAGACACCCCGCTGTCTTCCCGGGCGTGAATTTGGACTTGGAATTTTTTTTAAGAGAGATTCGTTGCACACAAAAAGTTCCATGTGCGTTCCATCCAAATCTGCCATTTTCCTGAGCCTACACTAAACCCTATGCGCTTTCAAGATTCTGAAATGGTGAGGGGGTAAGGGTCTTTGAAACCTAAGCTATCTCCACAATCAGTGCAACATTAAGATGGTCAGGGAACAGACCTTTTTTTTTTAAACGTTGTGGACTAGGATTGAACTCGAGTGTCAGGTCTTGAGTCCACGGCTCTATCGACAAAGGACCAGCAAGCCCGCCGTAAATCAGAAGTAGGATTCTGTTCGCCCTGTAAACGACAGAAAACAAGTCTATATTATCAAACAGGATTTCAACGCCACTTAGAATCGGGAGTCATTAGAGAACCAGGACAACAGTTCTTTAGATTCGGCGATTGGGATGTGAACCCATGTCCTCTTTGCAGATTAGAAGCAGTATCAAGGCCAATCATGATCGTGGTATGTGTGGCTTAGCTTAATCAGAGATAGTGTTATGCAGGAGGTTACACACGGTCACATCCTCTACACTCAGTCATACTTAAAAAACAAAAACAAAAAAACCAAAAAAAAAAACACACACACACACACACACAAAAACACAAAAAAAACCAACAACAACAAAAACAAACAAACGAAGCAGCACAATGGCGCATACAATCTGACGAGCCACTCGGCATCATACGCTTCATTGGATGTAAATGTTTGGAATTGTACGATGTAAGACATAAGTGCTTTACAGTAGGTTCCGTAATAAAACTGTTTTTTTAAGGTTTTTAAGGAGGAAGTTCAGTTTACCAGCAGAGTATTTCTGTCACATTTGAAGGGGCTTATAAGGAACTGCCCGAGTAATATGAATCCTTGAAAAATTCCGAATTTCAATCCACAATTCTGTGTTGCTCCGGAATGTGTACGCAGATGGTTATAATATAAATGGCGATGTATTCGTGTGGAAATACGAGTAGCTTTGTTAATGTTTCGTTTGCTTCAGGTTTGATAATGTTCATGTGGAAATATGAGTAGCTTTTTAAAAGTTTCGTTTTGCGTCAGATGTGATATGTTCATGTGGAAATAGATTAGCTTTGTTAAGTTTCGCTTTGTGTCAGATTGATATGTTCATGTGGAAATAGGATTAGCTTTGTTAATGTTTCGCTTTGTGTCAGATGTGATAATTATGTTCATGTGGAAATAGGATTAGCTTTGTGAAAGTTTGGTTTGCTTCAGATGTGATATGTTCATGTGGAAATAAGATTAGCTTTGTTAATGTTTCGCTTTGTGTCAGATGTGATATGTTCATGTGGAAATAGGATTAGCTTTGTTAATGTTTCGCTTTGTGTCAGATGTGATATGTTCATGTGGAAATAGGATTAGCTTTGTGAAAGTTTGGGTTTGCTTCAGATGTGATATGTTCATGTGGAAATAGGATTAGCTTTGTTAATGTTTCGCTTTGTGTCAGATGTGATATGTTCATGTGGAAATAGGATTAGCTTTGTGTAATATTTCGCTTTGTGTCAGATGTGATATGTTCATGTGGAAATAGGATTAGCTTTGTTAATGTTTCGCTTTGTTTCAGATGTGATATGTTCATGTGGAAATAGGATTAGCTTTGTTAATGTTTCGCTTTGTGTCAGATGTGATATGTTCATGTGGAAATAGGATTAGCTTTGTTAATGTTTCGCTTTGTGTCAGATGTGATATGTTCATGTGGAAATAGGATTAGCTTTGTGAATATTTCGCTTTGTGTCAGATGTCATATGTTCATGTGGAAATAGGATTAGCTTTGTGAATGTTTCGCTTTGTGTCAGATGTGATATGTTCATGTGGAAATAGGATTAGCTTTGTGAAAGTTTGGGTTTGTGTCAGATGTGATATGTTCATGTGGAAATAGGATTAGCTTTGTTAATGTTTGGGTTTGCTTCAGATGTGATATGTTCATGTGGAAATAGGATTAGCTTTGTGAAAGTTTTGCTTTGTGTCAGATGTGATATGTTCATGTGGAAATAGGATTAGCATTGTTAAAGTTTCGCTTTGCTTCAGATGTGGTATGTTCATGTGGAAAAACGAGTAACGTTTTATAAAAGTTTCGCTTTGCTTCCCGTAAGCATCACTTTTGAAGAAAAATTTCAGCGTGATGCTATTCATCGATTTCAATGTGTAAATCGTAATGTACTGTTTGGCGCCCTTCTCTTTGAGAGTTTCAACAATCAGCAAAAAAGAAATTGAATGACAGGAATACAGGTGTTCGTCAAAAATAGATTCACCTGCTTTTCGTCAACCTTCTCTTTCATTCACCAGCTATTTGTCGACTCTGTCTGTCCGTCTGTCTGTCTGTCTTCTATCTGTCTTTGTCTCTCTCTCTCCGTCTCTGTCTGTTTGTCTCTCTCTCTCTCTGTCTCTCTCAATCTCTCTCTCTTTGTCTCTCTCCCCTCTCTCTCTCTGTCTCTGTCTGTCTGTCTGTCTGTCTCTCTTTCTTTTAAGCTGTAAGACAGGTTCAATAGGATCTAATGCTACTATCCTTGAGTAGTGAAGCGTTCAGAAGTATGAACTCTGTCTCTCTTTCTCTCTCTCTCTCTCTCTCTCTCTCTCTCTCTCTCTCTCTCTCTATCTATCTCTCTGTGGGTCTGTCTGTCTGTCTGTCTCTGTTTCTCTCTGTCTGTCTCTCTGTCTCTCTCCCTCTCTCTTGCTCTCTCTCCCTCTGTCTCTGTCTCCCCCCCCCCCTCCTCTCTCTGCCTCCCCCCTCTCTGTCTGTCTGTCACTCTCGCTCGCTCGCTCGCTGTCTGTGTGTCTGTCTGTCTGTCTGCCTCTCTCTCTCTCTTTCTTTCTCTTTTTCTCTTTCAACATAAGAGAGACTGCAATCGGTGAATTCAACAAAACTCTTTATACAATTTCATAGTCCCACCAGTTTTCTTTGGCCGTTGTATGGAGCACCCCTTCACCCCTTAACCCCCCTCCCCCACCCCACCCCCTCTTTTTTCCACATGCCCTCGGATGCAGCTTTGTACGGTTTCGCTGTCTGTGACCGTGTGCACGTAGACGACAGACGGGAGTATTTCAAAAGCGAAAGTGACACGCGATTGTGCACATAATGCTCTCTGTCTCTGTCTGTCTGTCTGTCTGTTTGTCTCTCTCTCTCTCTCTCTCTCTCGCTCTCTCTCTCTTTTATTGCTTGATTTTTTTTCTTTCTTCTTATTGTTCATTCCCCTGTAACTTTTTATACTTTAGTTTTTTTACCCCCCTGCATTCAATTTTCTCCAGCTTTGGAGTTTTTTAAGAGGAATGTAATTTGGGCGTAGATGGGAGGGCAGGAGAGGGAGAGGAGATTGATCGAGGATACCCGTGGTTTCTGCGTGTCTGAAGACGGCCAGTGTTAATATCGTTCGAATGTTTTTGAGACAGTTATGCCATCTGTTTTGCTTTAGCCTTTGTGTCTTTGTCATAACATTCAGAAGTGTGCTTGTACATGCAGTGTGTATGCACACGAGTTTATGTCTATGTGTTTGTGCGTACCTCCATGTGTGTTTGCGTTTATGTGTGTGTGTGGGTGGGTGGGGGTGAGAGATAGAGAGAGACAGACAGACAGACAGACAGAGAGTGTGTGTGAGTGTGTGTATGTGTGCGTGTGCGCGTGCGTGCATGTGTTTGTGTGTGTTCATAAATGATGTTGCACAATCTGTATCTTTGGTTAGTGCGCGTGCTCGGTGTTTTCATATTTCCATAAGCCAACCACTGACAAGACTTACAGGGTCTTTAGCGTGCATATTTGATATTCTGCAAGAGTGCACACATAAAGAGGGTTCTGACACTGGCGCGTGACAGGTCTGCACACATGTTGACCTGGAAGATAAAAACAACAACAAACAAACAAACAAAAACCCTCCACCCTTTACCCACCAGGTGGAGGTGTCTGGGCGAATCGAACTCAGGACCTTCATATTGGAAAATGAGACATTAAACCACTTGACTACGGCGCTCAGATTTCTTGTAACAGTCCACGGATATAGGAATTTTTTTCAGTAATTAGAATAATTTACATGATTAGCGATGGAAAGTGTAATTATCCCCCCTGATAAATCTTTAGTCAGATTTTTAGCCTGACTGTAACTTACGGCTGTAAATTGACTCGGATTGGGTCAGTTCTTCAGATTCACATTTTCTCAAAAAGTGGTAGAGATACAAGGAGGAAAGAGTGATTGTTGCTAAGGTGCTTAAATGAAGGAGTGGATTGTTTTTGAAAGAGTTATTGTTATCAAGGCATCAAATGGAAGGAGTGATTATTATCAAGAGCGTTGAATTTATAGAGTGGTGAATATAAAGGTATTGAATTTAGAGAGTGATTGTTATTAAAGCGTTGAAATTGAAGGGGGATTGTTGTTAAGGTATGACCATCTTCTGCTTTTGTTTTTATTTTTTTTTTTTTTTTCTTTATTTTTTTTTTTTTTTAAGTCCCCATTGTAAAGAAGGGAAGATGAATCCAGCTTGTGTGTCTTCCTTCATTTTCTGTCTCAACCCCCCCCCCCCCCTCTTTCTATCTCTTGGGCCTCAATACCTCAGTTGGTTGAATATCGTATTCACATGCCAGTGTTCAAACCTGCGTGCGCGCTGCCATAAACTGGCTTTCTGTCGGGCTATCATAACTGACCATGTTGTTGGTTTAGTGGTTTCATTGTAGGATTAGATAAGCCACCGTTTCCACACTTGCATGGGATGATTATCCCCCATGGCAAATCAGCTGAAGTAGGTGCGGATGTAAAACTGGACCACTGTCTCTCTCTGTCTCTCTCTCTGTGTGTCTCAGTGTCTTTCTCTGTCTCTCCCTCTCTCTCTCTCTCTGTCTCACTCTCTTTCTCTCTCTCTCCTCTCTATCTCTTTTTCTGTCTCCCGCCCTCTCTCTCTTCTCTCTCTCTCTCCCATTTTCTCTATCTCTTTCTGTCTTCATCTCCACTCCCCTCTCTCTCTTTCTCTCTCCCCCTTTCTCTCCCTCTCCCTCCTTTCTCTCTCCCCTTCCTCTGTTTTTCTCTCTCTCTTTTTCTCTGTTTCTTTATCTTTTTCTTCCTCTCTCTCTCTTCCTCTTTCTCTCTCTCTCTCTGTCTGTCTCTTTCTCTGTTTCTGTCTGTTTGTCTGTCTGTCTGTCTCTGTTTCTGTATGCTTGTTTCTCTGTCTCTCTCTCTCTCATATGGAAAACTTGACACAGGCCGATACATAGCAATTATCGGTTAGCCTGTGCTTGTAGACCGAATAAACTGTGTCAATATAGATCTTACGGCGAGGAATTGTCCAAAGTTGGATAACGGCCCAGGTAAAAGTGGCTGGGGAACATAAAACTATCGGTAACGAACATGACGCCATTAGTATGGTCCGCATTGACTAGAAAGATAAACAGTGATTGTTGCCGAAATTGACACAAGTTTTCACTGCTACTGAGGGAGTGGGTGACTGTATGAATTCACCGAGTTTTCAAAGTTAACATGTACGTAAAACTTCTGAAAGGAATGCTTGCATTTCAAGAGAGAGAGTGAGAGTTTTCTCCGATCTCACCCTTTTGTTTTGTTAAAAGTACTTTCTTGGAGAGAGAGAGAAAGAGAGAAGAGAGAGAGAGAGAGAGATTTCTCCGATCTCACCCTTTTGTTTTGTTAAAAGTACTTTCTTGGAGAGAGAAAGAAAGAGAGAGAGAGAGTTTTCTCCGATCTCACCCTTTTGTTTTGTTAAAAGTACTTTCTTGGGGATAGTAAATGTCAGAAAGAGTCTCCGCCCCCCCCCCCCCCCTTTTTTTTTTTTTTTTTTTGAAAGGAGTGCTTGCATTTGAAGAGAGAGAGAGAGAATGAGAGTTTCTCTCCGACCTGACCCTTTTGTTTTGTTAAAAGTACTTTCTTGGGGATAGTAAATGTCAGAAAGAGTCCCCCCCCCCCCCCCCCCGTTTTAAATTTTTTAATTTTTTTTATAGCTCCTTGCTTCCGTACCCAGCTTCCGAATAAAAAGAATTAGACTCGGCAAAACAAAACAATTCGATTACGTTCACAGTTGGTCTTTTGAATCGATACGATGCAAAGTGCCCCCAAGAGGGGGATCCAGGGATGAAAGTATACGGGTTTTATTCAGTCCCTTTAGACACAGCAACTCGATTAAAGCGTGTATGCCAGTGTATCCGTGTTCAGGTGCCGTGAATAATGCATCTCTGTCTGCGGGCGGCCGGCCCACCAGCCACCAGGTCGATCACAAGGATGAGTCAGAATGGAAGATGAAGAATTCAACTGTACGCTTCGCTGATTTGCGGTGTTGGATGGCAAAGAAAATGGAAAACCGTCTGCCTTCCCTGATGCAGCGTTATAAAATTTAGACGGGTTTTGATAGGCCCAAATGGGAGTGGGGGGTGGGGGGGGGGTTCGTCGTCCGGCCAGCCCGGTGCATTGTTCCTACATCCCTGCTTTCGTGTCGCTGGTTTTATGGTTTTCTCCACTGTGCAAGCTCAGCGACCTGGTTTCCTTTCTGTTTATGTTTTACAGGGTTTGGTGTTGAACGTTTCCCTATCCTCTTCATCACCCCCCCCCTTTTTTTTAACCCCCTTTGAAAGGAACGTTTTTGTTTTTGTTTTTGTTTTTTACTGTGTTTGGTGTTGAACCTCTCTACTCAACCCCCCCCCCCCCTTCATCCCAATCCCTTACTCTGCTGAAGAGAACGTTCTTTACTGCATCAGATCGGAAATCGGAGTTTCACATTTTACATCTGTTATTGTTGTTTTTGTTTAAAGCCCAGCCAGCTGCGTAGAACCATATCAGGGCTCCAACCGTTTCAAAACATATACAACACTTCAACAGGGGAAAAAAGAAACAGGAAAGAAAATTAAATACACATATGAATGCACGTGCGCACACACCCCAAGGAAACGCCCCTGGTGTTGACCACTCCATCCAACCTATCACACAGAAGCGCACCTGAATACAAACTTAAACACAGCCAAGGACGCCAAAAACATGCATAAAAACAGGCCTCAATTACCCAGAATCGCTTCGGCACATCTCACCTCCACAGAGCTAAAATGCACCAAACACATGTACTCAGTTATCAATCCTTAGAGAAAAGTACGTAAGACTTAATCGAACACAAACAGGTGAATGGACCAGCAAGGCAGAAAATGATAGCAAGAAATGACAGAAAACAAAGGCGGATGGAATAAACAAAGAGAGTGACATAAAAGAGAAAATTTCTAACACAGAATTTCCAGAAGGTGGAGATACTTTTTATACTGAAAGAGCTCCCCCCCCCCCCCCCCCCCCCAGCATCCCCACGAGGGATTTACATCTGTTTACAGAGCTACATGAAGTCATACAGTAAGACACGTCAGCGTAAACAATTATTCTGACAATTCAGGCTTTTGAGGCTTCTTGCAAAGGGCGACGGTAAATCTCTAACGATTCCCTTGTTCCGTTGCAGACTGTGACACGATTGTTTTTACAGAGGAAATACGGTAGCTTGTGGGTCCAACGCTTGATTAAGGGGAGAGTTGTTATCTTCTGGACGGAAGACTAAAAGATTTGCGTGATTGTGAAACCATTATAAAAAAAGATTATTGGTTTTTTGTTCCGAGGACGCGCGAGATTAATGTACCTCGAATGGTTTTCCAGCTTCTTTTATAGATAGGGTTGTTCGGTGTTGTGCATTTTAAAGACGGTACAGGGTTGTGTTCGTGTATGGACTTGTAATGGAAATCTCGAAACTTAGTGAAAAGGGATAACATGACACTGAGAACGTGCATGAAATATGCTTGAAGCGTTGCCCATATATTTTTGTTGTTGCTGGGGAGGGATGGTAATGGTGTGAACTTGAAGGACTGGCATACATGTGTGATGTTATCTTTCTTTGTCAGCTTGAAAAAAAACAAACAATTTGCAATCTATGGTAGTGAGGCTGACATACGGTTATTTCTCAACTGGGCTTGAAGCAAGAAACTCTGGGGATAGCCGGACAGCAGAAGGCCCTCAGAGGAGAGAACCCTTGTCAAGCAAGTGTTTCGGCTTTAACTCCTGACACTCCGAGGAGGCCAGGTGGCACCCAGGTTATGACTGCTGGATGCCCATCTGCTGTCGTCCGTTTTTTTCATAGAAAATTATCAGCCTATAAACGAAAGCAACAGGAGAAGGGCATCCAGGAGTCATGACCTGGGTGTGGCCTGAAAAAAGCTCTATTTTCATTTCATCGGCTTACATCTATGCTAGAGGGGATTGACATGCGATAATTTCTCAACTCGTCTAGAAACAGAGTTGATTGTGTGTTCAACGATGCTCTGGCTGCTTTTTAATAGATGGATACAGTTATGTAATCAGTATCATAAGGGTTTAGCAGCACATACAACATAACGTGTTTAAAAAGTAAAGAAGAAAGCAAAAAGCAAATAGCGCAGTAAACTCTGACATATTGAAAGATTGATTTACCAGTCTTTTGAAAAGGAATTAATAATAAGTTTTAAAGAATGTGCGTATATTTGTGCTTTCCTTGACAGGTCGAATAACTTATTTAGTTTCACATACAACAAATAAAAAAAAAACAACAACAAAAAAAAAAAAACCCGTAGCTTACCTGACCAGTGTAGTTCTCAGTTTTTGGACAGAATTCCTGTAACAGACGGTAGCATCCATATGATACGCATGTGATCCCGTCCTGACCAATCACCCCGTGGGGTGCGGGGGGGGGGGGGGAAGGGCTCTTTCATTATAAATTAGTATCCCCACCTTCTGGAAATTCTGTGCTAGAAATTTCCACTTTTCTGTCACTGTCTTTGTTTCTTTCTTTCTCTTTAGCTTTCTGTCATTTCTTCCTATCATTTTCTGCCTTGCTGGTCCATTCACCTGTATGTGTTCGATAAAGTCTTACGTACTTTCTCTTAGGATTGATAATTGGGTACGCGTATTAAGTGCATTTTGGCTCTAGGGAAATGAGATATGTGAAAGCAATTTTAGGTAATTTAGGCCCGTTTTTTTTATATGTTTTAGTGTCATTAGTTATGTTTAGATTTGCATTCAGGTATGTTTTCTGAGTCCCCTGAATGATAAATTGGATCATGGACGGAGTGGTCAACGCTAAAGGCATCGCCTTAGATTATGTACGCGAATACATTGATGTGTGTACTTAATTTTCTAACCCCCCCCCCCCTCCCATGTTGAGGTATTGTGTATGTTTTGAAACGGTTATAGCCCTGATATGGCTCTACTCAGTCGGCTAGGCTTTAAACAAAAATAACAGTAATGACAGCCCTGACCAGTTAGTGGTCCTTCCACTCATCGAGCGCTGAACAGTGCTCATTATGCCTCATTTCTGATTTGTTAAGTATACTTGTTAACCCTTTGACTTCACCAGCATCCTGCATCTGCATGTCAACCATACTAGTAAAGCAAAAACTTATCACTCTCAACACAACAAAGAAAATGAGGATTTTCTTCTCAGATCCCTGTTTAACTGTTTGACTCCCTCACCCTTTCCACCAGCTTCCTGCAGGAAGTTTGTGGAAAGGGTGAGGGAGCCAAAGGGTTAAGTTCGCAGGAAGTTTTTGCAGTTGGTGGGTGAGTTGCGGGAGTCAAAGTATTAATCAGGGATTTGGGAAGAAAATACTCGTTTTCTCTGCCTTGTCGAGAGTGATGGACGAAACGTTTTTAACATTAAGTCCATGCTTAAATACGTTGACGTCACGGTAGGTCGTCGTAACTATGGGAAGCGAGTCTATTTAGAGTCAATGTTCTGTTGAACTGTAGAAAGTTAAGACCCACTGAGCTTTCACCCCCTGAAAAACGCTGCACTTTCCATTTCCTTTGAAGCCGGGGGAAATGGTAATGGAAATTGGAAAGCGTACGTGGATGATAGAAGATGTACTGGAAGTTGTGAGAACTGGGCGATGGGCGGAAATGTATTTCTTGCTTTCCAGTTGTGTGTACGCAAAGTGTTAACGCTGAGCTTAAAAACTTGCAAGCTGCTGTCATTAGGATGTTAAATTTCCATCGCTTACTATTTTGTTGTGTGGTCCTCTCCCCCCCCCCCCCCCCCCCCCCTTGCGGTTTTCTGCGTGGGATTTTAATCTCTCCACAAAGTTAACGCGCCACAAATTGAAGAACAGCGCGTCGCCGTCAGTTCGTAGAATTTTGTACGAGCGTAAATTTGGCAGAATTGTCTAAAGCGCCGTTTTCATTTCGTCTTTAAAAGGTTTAGCTCGTTTCTGTCAGCAGAGAGGATTATAAACCAGTTTTTGAGGGCGGAGTCTGTGAGAACGAGGGTAAAATGTGAGGTTTGTGTGGTGGTGATGATGGTGAGGAGGCAGAGGGGGTTGTGGTGTCTCTTGTAAATCAGAGGTCTGTGATTGCACATGGGTGTTCTGTCGTTGTACGGAAGCTGGCTTTAATGTCTTTGTGTTCTTTGCCCTTTTTCAATTTAAACGGTCTTTGAAATCGCGCTTTGTGACGGAGATGGATTCTTGCCGAATGGGAAAGAACGAACATTACGAAAGTCCATACAGCCAAGGAGAGTATTCGCCTGCCTTCTACAACAGCAGCAGCAACCACACACACACACACACACACCACACACACACACACACACACACACACACACACACACACACACACACACACACCACTAACAACACAACACTAACACACAACACAACACACACAACACAACACAACACAAAACACACGCACAGATGAAGACGTTGGCTTTTGTTCTTTATGACGTTTGTAGGCACAGTATCAACCGTCAAGCTACTGTTTGCATTTCCTGCCATCCTTTTTACCTCATTAGTCGACATTGTAGGCGTTTTTCCAGTTTTGTACACAACACGCAACTTCGCGACGTGTCAACCCCCCCCCCCCCCCCCCCACCGTCTGTGTCTCATTAGCTCACTTTGGTGGTTTGCCTCAAAACGGACCTAGTCGGAAGAGACAGCGGATTTTCTGTGTCTAAGGGGGAAAGTGGGACTGGATGTATACAGAGGCAAATTGTAAGATGTTGAATAAGAATATATTTGTGGAGGAGCTAGACACCAAAGCATTATTCCTTGTGCTTGTCCTTAATGGTGTATTAGAAACTATTTGTGTGTGTGTGTGTGTGTGTGCGTGCGTGTTAAGGTATCTTTTTTTTAAATCCCCTACGTGATAAATTGGACGGAGCATCTACTTAGATTACGTGCGCGAATGCATCAATATGTGTCCTAGATTTTTCTTCTCCGTGTTTTTCCTGTTGAAGTATTGTGTACATTTTGAAACGGCTGTAGCCCTGATATGGCTGGGTGCAGTCAGCTGGGCTTTAAGCAAAATTACAGTAACAGTAACACTCATTGCACTTCGGCAGTGTCCTTTATGTTCATGTGTGTGTGTTGTGTGTGTCCCATTCGTACGCCCACCTCAGTGGTTTTGAAACTGGGACAGAGTTCACAATGCGATGACGAGTCGTGTGCAAGCTGTTAGATACTTGCCCGGTCAAGAGGATGTGTGGCGACACACAACCGTGCGGGTCACGATAGAACGGCTTCTTCTGAGCAATTGAGCCCATCAGAAGAGAGTGCAACTGCGACGCTGACAGGGGTCATGGGTATATAAGTTCCGGTCTTCATGTCTCCTAGGGAAACCGTTTTGGGTGAGATGTTGAGTTGTGTCTGTCATGGTCGTTTGATCGGCGACTCTCCAGAGGTCTTTCAGTCTTCTCCTTTATTGCAACCAATCACGAAATACAGCGGTTCTCTGGTGATGTTGTTTTCTCTCATCTCTTTCTCGTGTTATCGCTTCACTTGCCTGTAAACACGAAAACCTCCCTTCGTTTGTGAATTTATCATTTGCCTGCCAAAAAATGAATACAGAACCTCTCTTCGTCAGTGAAATTATCACCTGCCAGCCGATAATGACTAGAAAACTTCACTTTGTCTCTGAAATTACCATTTGCTTACCAGTTATAAAAAGTTGCCTTTCATCTCTGAAATTATCATCTGCTCGACATTGATAAATACAGAATCTTTCTTCGTCCCTGAAATTATTTTTTTTTCTCGTCAGTTGCTGCCAGCGATAAATACAAAACCTCCCTTTGTCTCTGAAATTTTAATAATGAATACAAAACTTTTTGTCATTTGTCTGCCAGTGATAAATCAAAACCTCCGTTTGTCTTTTAAATCATTTGTCTGCCAGTAATAAATAGGCCTACTATTGTTACTGTTATTTTTGTTTAAAGTCCACCAGACTGCTTAGAGCCATATCAGGGCTTTAACCGTTTCAAAACATGCACAATACTTCAAAGGGGGGGGGGGGGGGGGGGGGGTAAGGACAAAATTAAGTACACTTATCAACGCATTTGCGCACAAAATCTAAGGAGATACCCCTGGCGTTGACCACTCAGTCCAATTTATCGCACAGGGGATTTAACGAAATACCTGAATGCATAATAAATACAAAAATTCCAGTCGCCAATGAAATTATCACTTGCCCACCGATAGTACTAAGAGAAAAACAAAACAAAAACAAAACAAAACAAAACAAACCAAACCAAACCTTCCTTCTCTGAAATTATCAGTTGCCGGCCAATAATAAATACACAAACTCCCTTTTTATGAAATTACCACTTGCCTGCCGACAGTAGATACAAAATCTCTCCTCGTCTATAAAATTATCACTTGCCCGCCAGTACTAAAACCAAAACTTCCCTTCGTTTGTGAATTTATCATTTGCCTGCCAAAAAATGAATACAGAACCTCTCTTCGTCAGTGAAATTATCACATGCATGCCAATAATGAATACAAAACCTCCCGTCGTCTCTGAAACGATTTTCATCTGCGATGCACGTCAGGCGTTAAACCTCGAACAACTGAAGGAGTACGACCCCGCTCGATACCGATTTCTGGGTTTCCAGAGATAATTGTCTGCCTTCCCAGAGTCGCTACTCTATCGGGCTGTCTGGTTTTGTCTCGCCTTGATCGCATCACTAAGCCCGTCCTTGGAGGCTGGCTCCTGTTCGGAAGTGGCCGCCTTCGCCGAAAATGGATAGTTTCCTGAGCGCGATGTAACCGGGGCGCGGCGGCCCGATTGTTCGTTGTGTTGGTGGTGTAGGGTTTGGCAGAATGCGACAAGGTAAGCGATGGCCTGGCGGATCAGAACCAATCGGCCCCTCCTTGGGGAGGAGGACTCTGCACCATCCATCCCGTCCGTCTGTCTCCTCCCGGCGTTCTTGTTGTGTTTTGTCTTGTCTTGTGCGTTCGTCGCAGTGGAACGCTGGTTGAATCAGCTCCACCATCCATCCATCCGTCCGTCTGTCTCCAAGCCATCCGTGCGTCTGCCTCCTCCCGGCTCTCTTGATGTTTAGTGTCTCGTCTTGTGCGTTCGTCGCATTGGAATGCTGGTTCAATCAGTGCTTTGTCTTGCCTTTGTGGGGTGCTGTTCTGAAACCCTGTTCAGCTAACGTTTTGCTTTCAGCGGTTTTTTGTTTTTTGTTTGTTTTGTTTTTTCTGTCCGAAATCCGGTTTTTAAGCCATTTGGTTCCAACGTGTATATGATATATTCCTTTTGTTCTGAAAATCTGTTTTGTGAGGTATTTGGTTTCGGTAGACTTTTTTTTTTGTATTCTGATATCCTGTTTTGTAATGCATTTGGTTTCAACAGACTTTTTTTGTTCTGAAATCCTATTTTGTAACATATTTGGTTTCAGTAGATATTTTTTCTGTCTTGAAATCCTGTTTTGTAACGTATTTGGTTTCAACAGACTTTTTCCTGTCCTGAAATCCTATTTTGTAACGTCTTTGGTTTCAACAGACTTTCTCTGTTCTGAAATTCTGTTTTGTAACGTCTTTGGTTTCAACAGACTTTCTCTGTTCTGAAATTCTGTTTTGTAACGTCTTTGGTTTCAACAGACTTTCTCTGTTCTGAAATTCTGTTTTGTAACGTCTTTGGTTTCAACAGACTTTCTCTGTTCTGAAATTCTGTTTTGTAACGTCTTTGGTTTCAACAGACTTTCTCTGTTCTGAAATTCTGTTTTGTAACGTCTTTGGTTTCAACAGACTTTTTCCTGTCCTGAAATCCTGTTTTGTAACGTATTTGGTTTCAACAGACTTTCTCTGTTCTGAAATTCTGTTTTGTAACGTCTTTGGTTTCAACAGACTTTTTTTTTCCTGTCCTGAAATCCTGTTTTAGAACGTATTTGGTTTCAACAGACATTTTTTTTTCTGTTCTGAAATGCTGTTTTTAAAAGTATTTGGTTTCAACATACTTTTTTCTGTTCTGAAATCCTGTTTTGTAACGTACAATTTGGTGTCAGCATATTTCATTGAAATAGCGCGTCAGTAAGTTTCAGTTTCAGAAGATAAATCCGCCCTGGGAATGAGTTCCTTATGCACTGATGTCATGTGATAGAGAAGATTCAAAATAATCATGGCATGAGCCTTAAGCGTACACGTAAACCCTGAGATGTGACAGGCTCTTTAGGTCTTAATTCGCAAGGTCTTCAGGGCAAGGTCTTTTGATCTTATCTAGTGTTGGCAAGGTCTTCAAAACAAGGTCTTTAGGTGTTACGTAGCGTTGGCAAGGTCTTCAGGGCAAGGTTTTTAGGTCTTATCTAGCGTTGGCAAGGTCTTCAGGGCAAGGTTTTTAGGTCTTATCTAGCGTTGGCAAGGTCTTCAGGGCAAGGTTTTTAGGTGTTACGTAGCGTGGCAAGGTCTTCAGGGCAAGGATTTTAGGTCTTATCTAGCGTTGGCAAGGTCTTCAGGGCAAGGCCTTTAGGTCTTATCTAGCGTTGGCAAGGTCTTCAGGGCAAGGTTTTAGGTCTTATCTAGCGTTGGCAAGGTCTTCAGGGCAAGGTTTTTAGGTCTATCTAGCGTTGGCAAGGTCTTCAGGGCAAGATTTTTAGGTCTGATCTAGCGTTGGCAAGGTCTTCAGGGCAAGGTTTTTAGGTCTTATCTAGCGTTGGTAAGGTCTTCAGGGCAAGGTCTTTTCGGTCATATCTAGCGTTGGCAATCTTCAGGGCAAGACCTTTAGGTCTTATCTAGCGTTGGCAAGGTCTTCAGGGCAAGATCTTTAGGTCTTATCTAGCGTTGGCAAGGTCTTTAGGTCTTATCTAGCGTTGGCAAGGTCTTCAGGGCAAGATCTTTAGGTCTTATCTAGCGTTGGCAAGGTCTTTAGGTCTTATCTAGCGTTGGCAAGGTCTTCAGGGCAAGGTCTTTAGGTCTTATCTAGCGTTGGCAAGGTTTTCAGGGCAAAGTCTTTAGGTCTTACCTAGCGTTGGCAAGGTTTCAGGTCTTATCTAGCGTTGGCAAGGTCTTCAGTCTTATCTAGCGTATCTTGTGTTTTATAACATCAGTCCATAAACAGTAGCATCTCTGGTGAAATATTCAATAATCGGGGCAATCAACATTCAGAGTTTCAAAAGTCTTGCTTCTGGCAAATATTATAGTCTTCAACAGCATACAACAATTGTAATTTTCGACAGTAGGAGGAAAACACACACACACACACACACACACACACACACACACACACACACACACACACACACACACACACACACACACACACACACCACCACTCACTCACTCACTCACTCACTCACTCACTCACTCACTCATCACACACACACACACACACACACACACACACATACACACACCACTTCACCACCTCTCTTCTCTCTCTCTGTCTCTCTCTCTCTCACTCTGTGTATCTCGCTTGCTCGCTTGCTATCTCCCTCCGTCCGTGTGTCTGTCTCTCCTCTATCTGTCTGTCCTCTCTCCTCTCTTCTCATTCTCTTTCTCTCTCTCTCATTCTCTTTCTCTCTCTCTCTCTCATTCTCTTTCTATCTCTCTCGTCTTCTGTCTGTCTGTCTGTCTGTCTGTCTCTCTCTCTCTCTCTCTTTCATTCTCTTTTCTCTCTCTCACGCATAGTACTAAGATATACAGTATTCGTGTCGTTTGTACGTACACGATGCACCATTGCTCACAACATATAACGTCACATGCCATGATATCTATATATGGAAACACTGACGTCTATCTTTCAAAGTACACCGAGTGATATCTGCAGTCAGCTGTTGACGATGAATAAAGGTGTAGAGGTTATTGCCCTTGCTTAGGTCATTAGCCACACCACTCTGTGTGTGTGTGTGTGTGCGCGCTTGTTGTGTGTGTGTGTGTATGTGTGTGTGTGTGAGAGAGAGAGAGAGGTGTGTGTGTGTGTGTGTTGTGTGTGTGTGTGAGAGAGAGAGAGAGAGAGATATGCCGTCATCAACATGTATTCGTTCTTTCTTTTAATCTATTCATAATGAGAGCTTTTAGACAAATGCACGTGTGTGTGTGTGTGTGTGTGTGTGTGTGTGTGTGTGTGTGTGTGTGTGTGTGTGTGTGTGTGTGTGTGTGTAAATGGCTCTGTGTTCATAATTATATGCGTGCACTTATGTGGTGTCTGTGTGTATGTATGTGTGTGTGAGTCTCTGTGTGTGTGTGTTTGAGCACGCGCAAGAGTGTGAGAAAAAGATTCGTCATCAGCACCATAGAGGTGCACGTGCATCTATATAAATGGCTCTGCGTGCATTGCACGCGCGTCTATGTGCATGGGAGAGAGAAAGACAGAAAGCGAGAGTGTTTGTGTGTGTGAGTCATCACGCACCCAGGGGACTACGCCTGTTTGGGTTGTCTCAATATCACAAGAGTAGACGATTGGGGGGGGGGGGGGGGGGGAAGTGGGTTGGGAGTAGGTTATGATGTAGCTCGCCGTTGGCATTACTTTTGACACTTTTCATTTCTACACACTGTTCAGTGGGCTTCAGGCCTCAACGCTCGCTGTTTGTTCACTTCAGATTGCCATATTGCAGTTCTTTTTGTTTTTTTTGTTTTTGCTTTTTTTGTTTGGACTACTAGGTAATTTTGTGTCTTGGGGTATGAAGACACAAAATACAAATAAAACTGTCCTAGCGTTCAGTAAAAAGGAAAAAAAACAAAACAAAAAACAAAAAAACAAAACAAAAACAAAACAAAACAAAACGGGAAGAGAGCTTTTCAGTGTTATATTGAATCAGTACTATTGTACGGATGCGAGGCCTGGACGATCAACAAGCAAAATCAGAACAATATTGAGGCAGCT
>CM060312.1:69105736-69115736 GCA_030674185.1 Monoplex corrugatus | reverse complement strand
GAACGATCTATTTAGCACAACAGCAGCATGAACATTAACAGCAGTCACAACAACAGCAACAACCACCACTACGGCTATATATTGCTACCTGTTACATTATCCTACAGCTGCTGCTGCGGCCACCTCCTCCTCTGTCACTATTCGTACAAGTACATACGGAGTCAATCACCCAGTGATTATCTCTCCAAGCACCAGGGCAGTGAGGTTGTTAGTACGGTCGGTGTGTGTGTGTGTGTGTGTGCTGACGATGGGTACCTGTGGTCTAAAATCAGGCACCACTAAGCAAACATGCGTTCTAAATGGAGGTTGGAAATTACTTACCCCTGGCTCTCACCTGGCGCACTCAGCATCACCAGTCACGAAACCTCTACCCTGTTCGTCCACCACCTCCTCCTTCATCTTCCTCCTCCTCTTCGGTCTTGCCAAATGGCCTTGGCCATCCGTTTACCTACATACCCACTTGGCGATTTTTGTTCCGCCTTCTGAATAACAAACGGTTTGCTGTCTCAGGGTTGGTCAACGCGCGTCATTATTGACGGGCCAAGTGTCCCCTTCTATTTCCCGTACGAACTTGCTCCCAAGCTTTGTCTACCTCGACTCTTGGGAGTGACAGTGATAAGCCAGCTTTTCCATCGTCTCACACCCAGCTTGACGGGAGGGAGTGTGCGTGTGTGTGTGTGTGTGAGTGTGTGTTGCGTGCCCATTGCTTGATGACTTGCTAAGGCTTTCCCCTCCCACCTACCATTGCGTTCTCTTTGTGAGTGTGTGTGTGTGTGTGTGTGTGTGTGTGTGTGTGTGTGTTCGTTGCTGCACACCCCACCCCTCCTTGGTAAGAGGGGGGGATGGCAAGGGATTGGGCCTATCGGAGTTGACGTGGGGGTTGGTTGGTTGTCTTGTTTATTGCCCAGTCTGTGTGCTTTTGTTGACGGTCTCAGTAGTGCCTGCCATGCGTTGCCTGCCGCCTGCTGCAGACACGGAACTCTGATCAGTGTGTGAAAATTACCTGTCCGGAGGAGTTGAGGTTGTCGCGCGGTTTTCCAAGTTGTGTGTGTGTGTGTCGTTGTAGGTGTGTGTTCATTTAACCCACAAAGACAAGACTTGCGTGCCAGTTTTGGTGGTAGTTAAACGCTAAAGCAAAATCTGTGGTGTTTTCAGTGAATGTGTAGGGTCAGATTTGTCAGCAGAGGTGTTAAGGTAAAGGCGCGTGTTTGACGGGTTCTTAAGAAGCATTGTGAGCTGTTTACTGTGAAAATGAAGGCGCTTTGATAGCTTACTTTGTTCTTAGTAAGAAACCCGTAAAGATACAGAAAAAAATTAATAGACAGTGTGTGATTTCAGTGAGAGTGTATATTGTAGGATGAGGATTGGTGTGGAATTGCCATTTATCCTATAAAAACGATAAGTAAAATAAAATAATTAGGATGAGGGGGGGAGAGGGAGATATATATATATATATAGTGAGAAAGAGAGAGGGGAGAGAGAGAGAGAAAGAGAGAGAGAGAGAATTAAGACAGAAGGGAGAGAAAGAGAGAGAGAGAGAATTAAGACAGAAGGGAGAGAGAGAGAGAGAAAGAGAGAGAGATATTCTACCTGTGAGAGGAGACAGACAAAAAGACAAATTCTGTCTGTGTCCAGTTCGACGATTCCAGAATGAACGCTCATGTACCGATCAACTCGTTTTGAAATTGTGTTTTGTAATTTTGATAAAAGTGTGCTGAATGTCAAGAAGAATATTTTCACAAGTCATTAGTTTAGCTCATGATATTGAATTGCAAGTTTTCGAGACCAATTACCAAGAGGTAGGATTTGTAAACCACTGCTCGGGGCTACGTAAACATGACTCGACGTAAATTGACATTTTCTGATTTTCACCACTACGCGTTGGTTCACTTACTGGTTAACGGTTAAGAAGTTTGGAGAGAGGGGGCAGGGGGAGGAGGGAGAGAGAGTGTGAGAAAGAAAGAGAGAGATAGTGAGTGTGTGTGCGTGAGAAAGAAAGAGGGAGAGAGAAAGTGAGAGAGAGAGAGTGAATGAGGGGAGGCGAGAAAGAGAAAGAGTGAGAGAATAAGAGAGTGAGAGAGAGAGAGATGAGGAGAGAAAGAGGGAGAGAAAGAGACAGGGGGAGAAAGAGAAAGAGAGAGGGAGAAAGAGAGAGAGAGGGAGACAAAGAGAGAGTGAGTGAATGAGTGACAGAGAGAGAGAGACAGAGAGAGGGGGATAGAAAGGAAAGATAGGGAGAGAAAGAAAGAGAGAGAGGAAGAGAGAGATAGGGAGAGATAAGGAGAGAGGGGGAGAGAAAGATAGGGAGAGAAAGAGGAAATAAAGAAAGAGAGAGAGAGAGAGAGAGAGAGAGAGAGAGAAGAGAGAGAATAAGGGGAGGTAGAGGATTAAACATCTGTGCCGGCAATGAAAGCGTGAGAAATGTTGAAGTCTTGGCGTGTTTGCGGCGAAGGCATAGGAACTTAAATAAACTGGTGTGTATGCGTGTCTTGAAGGAATAAAGCAAAATTACGTATTTTCCAGTCAAAGGGAATTACTTGACGATTCAGCAAGAACTGCCGCGTCGGAAGAGTGGCTAAAGAGCCGGTAATGAACACACGTTTGCACTAAGTTATAACCAAGAATGGGCTACTGTCTCTTTCTGTCTCTCTGTGTCTCTTGCTCTCTGTCTCTCTCTCTGTCTCTCTCTCTTGTCTTTCTCTCTCTCTCTCTCTCTCTCTTCTTTCTCTCCTCTCTCTCTCTCTCTGTTGCGCTTTCTCTCTCTCCTCTCTCTCTTTCCCTCTCTCTCTTTCTCTTCTCTTTCTGTCAATCTCTATCTCTTGCTATCTCTCTCTATCTTGCTCTTTCTTTCTCTCTCGATCTCTCTCTCTCCTCACACACACACAGACACACACACACACACAGACACACACAACACACACACACACACACACACACACACACACACACACACACACACACACACACACACACAAGTACGTGAGAGAGAGAGAGGGAGAGAGAAAGCGGTGAGAGAGACTCAGTGTATGTGTGTGTGTGTGTGAGAGAGAGAGAGAGAGAATGTGTGCACGTGCGTGCGTGTGTGCGTGTGTGTGTGTGTGTGTGTGTGCGTGTGTGTGTGTGTGTGTGTGTGTGTGTGTGTGTGTGTGTGTGTGTGTGTGAGGTGAGAAACAGAGACAGAGACACAGAGATATTTATGAAAGTCTACAGCTGGAAGTTATTATTGAAATCGTGTTTTTGAATCGTGTCAGAGAAGATGGACTTAGACTTTCACGGTCTAAGAAGTGGATTTTTGAACTAGAAATAGAATTGTGCAAGTGTAGCACGGTGACGCGAAAAGAAAGGGAAACTCGGCTGAATAATGTAATACACACATTATACTGGAACAGCAGCTTATGACTATAGTCAGCGCGACTGGACTTTACATGAAAGAGTGAACCTCACAGTACTTTAACCCTTGGACTCCCGCACCCTGTCCACCAACTGCAAAAGAATTAACCCATTGACTCACTCAGAGGGAGTCAAAGGGTTAAGTTTTTGCTTTGCTAGAATGGTTGGCAAAGCAAGATGCTGGTGAACAAGATGCGGGAGTCAAAAGATCAAAGCACATTTTGTGCGTCGCATCAAGTCAAGAGAGGCAGACACTAGAAGATCATCGATAAGGAAGTTTAGGAAAAGACAGGCAATATTTATAGGCCATTTTATGAGGAAAGGGGAATTAGGGCGCCTGGTCATAACAGGAAAGCTGGAGGGAAATAGAGCACCAGGTAGACCCAGGGAAAAAATATTGGACGGACTTGCCGAGTGGCTGAGACAGAGGGTGGAAGATGTGCTTGCGGCAACAAGAGATAGATGCATATAGAGAGCCATATCGCCAACGCCATGCGGCAGGGCATACGATGATGATGATGATCAAGTCAAGAGGTCAAGCAATTGCACCAAAAACACAAACACCCTTCGAAATAACTGATTAAATCACAAGTAAATCGAATGACTTGGTATTTAAACTGGGGCAGCACACATTGACTCGCGCTTGCAGCGATTCAGGATATATAATTCATTGCAGGAGGAAGGAGGAAAGCCGGTTTGGGTTTGAAACGCGATCGTCAACGAACAGACTACCAAACAGTTAAAAAGGAGGGATTTTTCGTAATGGAAAAAACATGGAAGAGAGAGAGAGAGAGAGAGAGAGGATACTGTGAGAAGAAGAAAGAAATGTTTTTTTGTTTTTTTTTCTAATGTGGGGGGGGGGGGGGGGGAGGAGAAAATTGTAAGTTGGGGGGTGGGGTAGGAGAAAGAGTAAGGAAAAAAGCGGATGGAGGGAGGAGAGAGGGGACAAAAAAAAAAAAAAAAAAAAGGAAGGAAAGAAATCTCTGGATGGAGGGATTGAAAGAAACAGAAACAGAAAAAAAAAACACCAGAAAACTAAACAACACACACACACACACACACACACACACACACACACACACACACACACACACACACACACACACACACACATCTATAGTATACGGAAATAAAAAGTGAGTGAATGGTGTGTGTGTGTGTGGTGGGGGGGGGGGACCTTGCGGTTGATGGAAGAAGAAACTGATTTGTGTTTCTGTGTGTATGTGCGAGAGGGAGAGAGCGAGGGTTACGAACAACCACTATACAGCAGAAAGATACTGGTTGTTCATAACGCTCTCCGTCTCTCTCTGTGTCTCTGTCTCTGTGTCGGTCTGTCTGTCTGTTTGTCTCTCTCTCTCTTGTTTCACACACGCACACCACACCACACCACACCACACCACACCACAATTCTCTTCCTCTCATTCTATGTGTGTCAGTGTGTATAACTCTGTGTGTGTCCGTGTCTGTGTGTATGATTGTATTTTTATGTGTGTACGTATGAATGTGTGTGTGTACATGTATGTATGTATGTATGTTGTGTGTGTTTGTGTGTGTGCGAGCGCGCATGCTGCATATTTGACACAGACTGCAGCACAGCTGCAGCAGATAAAACTGCTGCCGTATTGTGGGGGGCTTGTAGGGTCTGTGTGTGAGGAGACGAAGTGTCGTTGGCCTTTGAGCTGGTATAATTGCTTTTGGGAGGCCACAACGCCAGACACATTAGAAAATAAACTGAGAGAGAGAGAGAGAGAGAGAGAGAGAGAGAGAGAGAGAGAGAGAGAGAGAGAGAGAGAGAGATGTGAGGAGGAGGGGGAGGCAGAGACGCACAGAGAAAGTTTGCAGGGAGGGCAGAAAAGGAAGGGTATCATATTGGAGTGACACTTTGACAACATTGAATTAAAGGAAAGTTATTTCAGTGGAGAAGAAGAAAAAAAAAGAAGAAGAAGGAGACAGAGAGAGACAGACAGACAGAGGGGGGGAGAGAAGAGCAGACAGAGACATATCAACACGGGTCACGTGTTATAAAAGCTTGATGACATGAAAAAAAAGAGTAAATAAGGAGAGAGAGAGAGAGAGAGGGGGGGGGGGGGCAGCGCAGAGCACAACGCAGAGCATAACAATACGGAAGGGAGATAAAGGGTGGGAAAGAGTGAGAATTTTTTTTCTTTTTTTCTTTCTTTTCGTTTCTTTCTTTCTTTCTTTTCCTTTTCTCCCTCCATTCCTGTCCCCACCTCACGCCTCCCCTCTGAAAATCGTGACAGCGTCAGGATAATGGTAGGACTCCCTCCCTGTCTCCCCTTCCTGTCATTACGACGATTCAGAAATACTGAAGATTATGTGTATGATACTTTTTTTTTTTTTTTTTTTAGAAATGTCAAGAAGATGCCCTAAATTGAGATGGAAAAGTAGGCCATTGTACTAGTTTCAGCGTCGTGACATCCTGAGCGTTTTCAGCGTCGTGACATCCTGAACGTTTTCAGCGTCGTGACATCCTGAGCGTGCGCGACCCCCAAAATATTGGAATCATTATTTTTGTAAATTTGTACTTGGGAATGTGTATCGTTGATATGGGATACAGAATCTCGTGTGCTCGGCGACACGCACGCACGCACGCGCGCGCGCGCGCACACACAACACACACACATTCTCTCTCTCTCTCTCTCTTTCTCTCTCTCTCTCGTGCGCGCGCACACATAAACACACAAAGAATAAGAGGGAGGTAGGGAGAGGGGAGGGAGCGAGAAGAGAGAGAGAGAGATAGAGAGAGAGAGAGATTGAAAAAACGAGAGAAAGAGCGAGAGAGAGTAAAAAAAATTTTTTTTTAAAAAACCCAGCGAGAAAACGCTTTCACAAAACACTCCAAAATGAAACAGATTAAAGACGTGTGCAGTAAACAACAACTTATTGAGCCCTCAGAACTCCTTCTACCCCACCCCCATTCCCCCTTCCCCTCTCTCCCCCCCCCCACCCCCCCACCCCCACCCACCCTCCAGCTGCTTACATGTAGAGTTTTGCACCAACACAACATGCGAGCATCAGTTCACCATTAGGGTATGTTAACTAATTCCATCAGTTATGGGAATATTAATTATCGCACGAATGCTGTGAGATGTTTGCTTTGCCGAAGTGCCTATAGGCTGAAGTGGGGGCCTTTCAAGCGGTGTTTGGAAAGTACAGCTACAAGTCGTCGAGTGTATTCAGTGACTATGCGTATGTTGGAATGAAATGATGTTACTATCGTGTGTGTGTGTGTGTGTGTGTGTGTGTGTGTGTGTGTGTGTGTGTGTGTGTGTGTGTGTGTGTGTGTGTGTGTGTGTGAGTGAGTGAGTGAGTGAGTGTGTGTGTGTGTGTGTGTGTGTGTGTGTGTGTGAGTGAGTGAGTGGTGTGTGTGTGTGTGTGTGTGTGTGTGTGTGTGTGTGTGTGTGTGTATGTCTGCTTGCTTTGTGTGTTTTTGTGTTAGAGTGCCTACACACACACACACACACACACACACACACACCACACACACACACACACACACACACACACACACCACTCACTCACTCACTCACTCACACACACACACACACCACACACACACACACACACACACACACCCCACCTCTCTCTGTCTGTCTCTCTCTCTCCCCCGTCTGTCTGTCTGTCTCTGTGTCTCTGACTCCCTCCCTCTGTCTGTCTGTCTGTCTCTCTCTCTCTCTCTCTCTCTCTCTCTCTCTCTCTCTCTCTCTCTCAGAATTTTAGCCTAAAAGTCGACAGACTGTTAATGAGATTTCCATAAATATATTGACTGTGCAACAGATGTTTCTGCTAATAACGTATCGCACAAACATTATTGTAAACAAATAATTTTATGTCCAGTAAAACAAGAGAAACAGGACGAGCTTAATGTCTCTCTCCCCCTCCCTCCCTCCCTCCCTTCCGTCTCTCCCTCTCCCTCTCTCTTCCTCCTTCCCTCCCCCCCTCTCTCTCTCTTTCTCAGTGAGTAAGTGTTTTAGGAATTTTGATAGTTTAGCATTAGATAGGCTAAATCAAATGATACTGTACGATTTATTTTAAATCGTCAGGGACAAAAATGTAAATGAAAATCATTATGAGTAGTTGAAGTGAACAATAAAGAAGAATGTCCCTAACAAAGTTACAGATAGAAAGACACACACACACACACACTTACACACACACACATACACACACACACACACACACACACACACACCATTCACATACACACACGCACACGCGCGCGCGCACACACACACACGCACGCACGCACGCACGCACACACACACACACACACACACACACACCACACACACACACACACACACACAACACACACACAATAACGAAATATTGTAAAAACGTTTTATGTATTTGCGGCGAACAATTCACATTGTATCACTGATTGTTTTACTGCAGAAAGCTTCGTTCCTTTTTACCAAAGATGTTTACAGAAGGAAACTATCTTGAAACGCATTTTAAAGAAGTTATATCGGATCAAGTTTTGTTAGTTCAAATTTCAGAATCATTGGATCACAGTCCTGTTAATGCGTTACTTTAAAATTATCATTATGATTATGATTATTTTTGTTTTGTTTTGTTTTTATGACGATTTTTCTTTTACATTATTGATGTTAGCGTTGTTCTGGTTTCATTTCTCTGTTCATCCATATCCTTTTTCTTAATAACTTGCCGCTTCCTTTTAATTTTTTTCCCGTTTCTTACTCTGTTCCCCTCCCCCCCCCCCCCTCCTTAATTTCATCCTCCATGCCATTTTTTCCCCGTCTAATATCACTTATAGTTGAAAAGACGTTAAATCAAGCAACGAACGAACATAATAACGATCAATGCGAAAGGTAAAAATGTACCAGAAAGACAAATGTCCCATAGAATAAAAAAGCAGGACCACCAACAACAAGGCCACGCACCAACAGTATCTTGCTTGAGACAACAACAACCACAGCAACAGCTAAACAGCAACAACAGCAACAACAAAACAACAATATCAGCAACAACAAAATAACAACAACAGCATCATTATTTCTCAGTCACAAAGATGTGATTTGTCAAACGCCAGAACATGAAGCGCTATCGCACAGCAAGGTCATCATTTGCTCTTTACTATTTGACGCAGGGGAGAGAGAGAGAGAGTGGAGTGTAGCAGGAACAAACTTTGATCGGCATGTCACAGTCACCCCCGTTGCAGAGTAAGATCGTCATTTGCACTTTAGTATTTGACGCAGATTTTGACAGACAGACAGACAGACAGACAGACAGACAGAGAGAGAGAGAGAGAGAGAGAGAGAGAGTAGCAGGAACAAACCTCAATCAGCGTATCGCAGTCACTCCCTTTGCAGAATAAGATCATTATATGCTCTTTAGTATTTGACGCATATTTTGAGAGAGAGAGAGAGAGAGAGGAGGAGGAGGAGGAGATAAGCAGGAACAAACCTCAATCAGCGTATCACAGTCGCGCCCTTTGCAGAATAAGATCGTCATTTGCACTTTAGTATTTGACGCAGATTTTGAGAGAGAGAGAGAAAGAGAGAGAGAGAGACAGACAGACAGACAGAGACACACAGACACATAGAGAGAGACAGAGACACAGAGAGAGTGGAGCGTAGCAGGAACAAACCTCAATCAACGTGGCACAGTCACTCACTTGACTACCTAGCCCAGTCGTCAGTGCCATCATCCGCCAGCGTATCGCCCGCCGTTGCCGTCGCTGCTGCTGTTGTTGCTGCTGCTGCTGCTAGTGACATCGCCACAGCTTGGGAGGTTGATATCAGTGGGTCGGTGGGGATTTCCTAGAATCAATAAACATTCACACTAAAACAGTGTCAAACGAGGAACGGGGTTGCTCGCTACTGCTCTCACTCTTGTCCTTTTCTACGCGGCTGGCTCCTTATTAACACTGGATGCTGTCATGCGTGTGCGTGTGCGTGTGCGTGCGGCGCGTTGTGTGATTGTCAAGTGCACTACTAAGAAGCCAGCCGTTTTGTCACGCAGAAGTAACAGTGCTGTCCTGCTCACTAGTTTGTCAAGCTGCGGACGTAACGCAACTGTCGCAGTTGAAACCTGCCGCGTTAAGTGGTGTTCTGTGTGGGAGGGGATGCTACAGGTTGGTGGTGGTGATGTGTGGGCCACAGACAACAAGATACTCAGATTTGCCAGCTGTCGGTGAGAAAACTTTGAATTAAAGCAGAAAGGTCGAGTGTATGTGTGAAGGATCCGGTTTTAAGGTGTTCGGTCGTGTTCGTAAAGGCCCCGGAGCAAACATACTGACAAAACAGCCCGTAGTACGAGTATAATACGACGAACATCATACTAACAAAAACGCCCGTAGTACGAATATAATACGACGAACATCATACTAACAAAAATGCGCGTAGTACGAATATAATACGACGAACATCATACTAACAAAAACGCCCGTAGTACGAATATAATACGACGAACATCATACTAACAAAAACGCCCGTAGTACGAGTATAATACGACGAACATCATTCTAACAAAAACGCCCGTAGTACGAGTGTTATACGACGAACATCATACTAACAAAAATGCGCGTAGTGCGAATATAGTGTGTTTAAAAGTGTTGTTAAAAGAC
>CM060312.1:69093236-69098236 GCA_030674185.1 Monoplex corrugatus | reverse complement strand
CATCAAGCACTTAATACAAAGCGTTGTCCTTTGAGTGGCGATGATGATGATGATGATGATAATAATGAATGATGATGATGATGATTATTATTACAATTATGATGATGGTGATGATGAAGAAGATGATGAAATGTGATATTTTTCCTCGCGACGATGATTATGATGTTGATGATGATGATGATGATGATGATAGTTCAAAGACGATTTTTTTTCTCTTCGCAACGTTTTTACGATCGCTTCACATGTCACGTTGATGGCTCTTGGAATGATCGGTCGTCTACGCAGAAAGAGCCATCATCAGATGGAATGATAGGCGTTGGAGAATGATTTTGATTCAGCAGGACTCGTCTCGCTCAAAAATGCAAGACAAAAACTGAGAATATAGAGGGGTGGGGATGAGGAATGGGGGTGGGGAAGAAAAGAAAAGAAAGAAAGCAAATATTGAAGAATGATTTGCGGCACTTAAAAAAAATTACATACATACATACATACATACATACATATGTACGTACGTACGTACATATATACATACATGCATACATACATACACACATACATGCATACGTGTGTGTGTGTGTGTGTGTGTGTGTGTGTGTGTGTATTCAAGAAATATTCGCGGCACTCAGACAAGTCCATATGTGCTCCACTCACATCTCAGAACTTGCAATACCGGTACTTCTGAAAGTCCAGCTTGGAGTCTGCGGCGTTGCCTGTCAATGCTATGGCACACAGTCGTGGAGATGAAGGAGTGAGATAACAAACAAACAAACAGAACAGAGAAAGAAAAAAAAAAATAAAGAAAATATTCAAGAAATATTCGCGGCACTCAGTTCCACATGCGCTCCACTCAAGTATCAAATCTGCAATAATGCTAAAAGTCCAGCTTGAGGTCTGCGCCGTTGCCTGTCAGTGCTACGTGGCACAGTCGTGTAGATGGAGGAGCGAGATACAAGAGGAAGGAAGAGGACGACATGTTGGCGTGATGCTTTTGGTGGGCCAACAAGAATAATGGCCATGTTTTATCTGTTCCCTGCAGGTTTGTATTATTATTATGGCTGAAACTTCTCCCTTAATGGTGCGGTCGTTTCAGCCTGGCTTCGCTCCTCTCTCTTTGTTTCTCTCTCTCTGTGTCTGTCTCTCTCTTCTCTGTGTCTGTCTCTCTCTCTCGGTCTCTGTCTCTTTCTCTGTCTGTCTGTCTCTCTGTCTGTGTCTCTGTCTCTCTCTCTCTCGCTCTCTCTCTTTCTTTCTGTTTCCTACATCTTTGTTGTCATCTTGTCCTCCTCCCTTCTTCTGCCCACATTCCCCTCCACACTTGATCTTTCCTGTTTTCCTCTCTTGATGTACATTTCTGTCTGTCTGTTCTTCTCTCTCTCTCTCTCTCTCCTCTCTCTCTCTCTCTTCCTCTCCCCCCTCCTCTCTCTCTCTCTCTCTCTCTCTCTCTCTGTCTCTGTCTGTGTCTCTGTCTGTCTGTCTGTCTCTCTCTCTCCTCTCTTTTTTATCTCATTTTTACATTAGTTCTCTCTCTCTCTCTTGTGTGTGTGTGTGTGTGTGTGTGTGTGTGTGCTTGATATTTCCTGTTTTCTTCTCTTTGATGTACATCTCGCTGTCGTATACACCTCTCTCTCTCTCTCTCTCTCTCTCTCTCCTCCTCTCTGTATGTCTCTCTCTCTTTCTCTGTCTGTCTGTCTCTCTCTCTCTCTGAGTGTTCTTCTCTCTTTGTCTCTGTCTCTAACCCTCCCTCGTACCCCCATGTCTCTCTTTTTCTCTCCCCCCCCCCCCCCTTTCTCGTTTTTTCTGTTTTTCACACACGCAGCTTTCCTGTTAATTTCTATCTCGTACCAAACTGCATCGTCATCGTTAATGCGACGAGGGTTTTTGTGTATATGTTTGTTTTGTAATTGTGTTTTCCGAAACGACAAAACACGGTCTTGTGTTCCTGCAAAAACAAACACACAAACATTTCCGAAACAACAAATGCTAATGGTATCTTGTGTTCCTGCAAAAGCAAACACACAAACAAACGAGCAAACAGAAACGCGGAAAATGTCTTCTTTAAGATTGCAAACACGCGCACGCGGACGTGAAACCCAAGCCGGCATTACGCAAGAAATCTGTCTGCTGGAGGCAAATGGCGTGCAACAGATTTCTCCGGATCGTTTATGGATCGATTTTATTACGGTTAGGTTAAGGTCATGTGTCAGTGAAATTGGCGGTTGCAAGTTCCAGACTGTTGGGGGGGGGGGGGGGGGGGGGGGGGGAGGGGGGGTAGGCATGACACCTTTTTTATCCGGGTGGATGAGGATGGGGTGGAGAGATCAGAATGAATGTACCACCAGAAAGGTGAACGTGAAATGGCTGGACTGTCTATCGGAGGTTACGCTGAAGGTGTCCGTCCATACTTTTTTTTTTTCTCCATAGAATGACAGAATAGAATAGAATGACAGAATACAATAGAATGCATGGAATGACAGGCGCCGTGGCCAAGTTGGTTAGGACGTGGATCTTTTAGTTAACCCTTTTGACTCCCGCAACCTGTTCACCAACATCATGCATTGTCAACCATGCTACCAAAGTAAAATCTTAACCTTTGATTCTGTTACCCTGTCCACCAGCTTTCCGGTTTTTTTTTTGGTTTTAGTGTCCTTAGTAATATTTAAACGTGCTTACCCTATCCACCAGCTTCCCGTTTATTTTATACGCTTTAGTGTCCTTAAGTTATATTTAAACTTGCTCAGCCTATCCACCAGCTTCCCGTTTATTTTGTTTTAGATCTAGTGTCCTTAATGATATTTAAAAATGTGTATTCAGGTTTGTTTTCTTAAATCCCCAGTGTGATAAGCTGGACGGAGTGATCAGCGCCAGGGGTATCTCCTTAGATTATGTGGGCGAATGCATTGATATGTGTACTTGCAGATCTGCACTCACGGTGACCAGGGAGAGAGTAAAAACTTCTGCCCTTTACGCACCACGCTGGACATACGCAGTCAGGATCGAACGTAGACCTTCCAGTTGGGAGTCCAGAGTCTTTCCCACTTGATTGTCTCACACGTCGTCTTGTTGGATGAGCGAATGAACAGTCTGGGTGTGTGTGTGTGGTGTTGTGTGTGTTGTGTGTGTGTGTGTGTGTGTGCGGGCGTGTGTGGTGTTTGTGTGTGTGTGTGTGTGTGTGTGGTGGTAGTGGTGGTGGTGTGTGTGTGTGAAAGAAAGTGTGTGTGTGTATATAATGTGTGCGCGTGCGTTTGTGTGTTTGTATGTGTGTGTGTTGTGACCGAGAAAGAAAGAAAGAGAGAGAGAGAGGGGGGGGGGGGGGAGGGAAAGCTAAAAAGTGCTCATTACTCAAACCGCACGCTGTCTTCCGGCAATAGTCATTAGGTCTTGACATGGCGGTACATGTCTATAATCTTTTATCCCTGCTCTGTGGTCAGACCGTGTGCGAGCGTTGCGTGGATATTTGTTTGTTTTGTTTTTACTGTCCATGGAACTCTTAATATTCTTCTCAGAAACCACATTTCAGCTGCCTCAGTCTTTTGCTGACTTTCCTTGTGGATTGTCGAGGTTTTTTCCTCCGTACAGCAGTATTGGTACAACATCAATATAATTATGTACATTAAGGATTGTGGAAGGCATGCCATGTTAGGCGGCTTACGGAAACACGAAATTACCCCGCAAGCACGCCCACCAAAGAAAGAATATGCAGATTGTATGGGGATATTACGCCAGCACAGTGTGGGCAGAACATCGTGCGTAACACGCATTCGAGAAAATCGGTATGCTGTTGAAAAGGAGAAACAAGAGTAGACAAAAAGAACACGTGAAATTAAACATTTGGTCGTAACTACACATATTCGAATGGTGTGTGTTTGTGTATGGTGTGTGTGTGTGTGTGTGTGCGTGCGTGTGAGTGTGTGTGTAGGGAGAGAGAGAGGGAGAGAGGTAGTGCGCGAAAAAATCAAATACGAATCTCACCGCAGAGAGCGAGAGAGAGAGAGTGTGTGTGTGTGTGTGTTGAGAGGGGGTACGCGCAAAAACCAAATACGAATCTCAGAGAGAGAGAGAGCATCGTGTGTGTGTGTGTGTGTGTGTGTTGGGAGCGGGTGCGCGCAAAAATCAAATACGGATCTCAGAAAGAGAGAGAGAGTGTGTATATGGTGTGTATGCGTATTGCGAGGGGGTACGCGCAAAAATCGAATACGAATCTCAGAAGAATGAAGAAGTAAGAGAGAGAGAGGAGGGAGAGAGGTGGTAGCGGTTAGGAAGGATGCTGCTGCTGCTTCATTTCCCATCATTATATAGACTTTACAGACTCCCGGGTGCATCAAAGCAAATCCTCCTGATCCCATAGTCGAAATACCTATCGCTTGACTGTAGCAGACTTGCTTGTACATCAGAAGCGAGGATAGGTCTCTATCAGAATATTTATGTCAGGCATCGGAGACAGAAAAGTGATTGATTGATTGCTTGCTTGCTTGATTGATGGATGGATGGATGGATTTCATTGATTGATAGATCGATGGCTAGTTGATTGATTGTTGATAGATCGATGGCTAGATGGATTGATTGATAGACTAATGAATTGACTGATTGATCGATATGAACTGATTAAATTATTGATTGATCGAATGATTAAATAATTGAAGAAATCGGAGGTTGAAAATATATTTGATCGTCTTATTTCACTGATTTGATTGATTAGGTAATTGAAGAATTCGGAGATAAAAATTAAGTTGTCCAATTGTTTGACTTATTTATCGTTTCACCCTTTGACTCCCGCACCCTGTCCACCAGCATCCTGCATTGCCCACCGTGCTAGCAAAGCAAAAACTTAACCCTTTGACTCCCTCACCCTACCCACCAGCTTCCTGCAAGGTTTTGTTGGTTTAGGAAGCTGGTGGAAAGAGCGAGGGAAATCAAAGGGTTAAGCTTTTGCTGGTGTTGGATCGGGTGCGGGAGTCAAAGAGTTAAAGACTGATGATGAAAAAGTTTGGCCAAAGCCTGGTGTT
>CM060312.1:69045736-69088236 GCA_030674185.1 Monoplex corrugatus | reverse complement strand
TCTGTGTTCGTGTTCTGTAATGAAATCTGATTACAGGAGCGGCAAACCCATCAAGCAGCACATTGGATTGCACGCAGAGCTGCTGATTTCGGTTAAGAAAAGAGAACTGCGTCGGTATGGCCTGTAACAAGAGCCAGTGGCCAGTTAAATACGTTCCGCGGAACTGTTGCGGGAGGGAGACGGAGAGAAAGACGTAAAAAAGAATTAAAATGGTCTGACAACATTTGGGAATGGATAGAGAAACCATTTTACAGAGACCCAGGCTTGGACACGCGACCGACATAGCTGGAGGAATCTTGTAAACAGTTCTTTAGTGTGACGTCCCGGAGTTAAGGGAAAAGAAGAAGAAAAACTCTGAAAGCAATTTCGTAGCGCGCACAGGAGGCGAAAGCTCCACTTATTCTGCTTTACATTTTACCCGCTCCACTCATCTGCACCTGTTCCGTTAAAGACGCAGTATTCGTATGGTTTGACAGTTTTCCCTTCTATGCAATGGAAGCATGGACATGGCATGTAAGAGCCCTTCAGCATCAGAGAGACCGTTATGTGATCAATTGATCGGCCTTGGGTACTTTGACTTTTAGATAATCACTGATTCAGTCGCTGTGGTGAATCGCTTTTTTTCCCCCTCCCTTCTTCCCTTACTCCTCTCTCTCTCTCTCTCTCTCTCTCTCTCTCTCTCTCTCTCTCTCACTCTCGTATGCTCTCTCTCTCTCACCGATGATCTACCTCTCTCTCTCTCTCTTCCTACCACACACTCAACACACACTCACTCCTCACACACAACACACAACACACACACACACACCAACACACACACACACACAACACACACACACACACACACACACACACACACACACACACACACACACACTCTCTCTCCTCTCCTCTCTCTCTCACACACACTCAAACACACACACTCAACACACACACCAATCACTCACTCTCCTCTCCTCTCTCTCTCTCTCTCTCTCTCTCTCTCTCTCTCTCTCTCTCTCTCAGTGGGGTACTGCGGATGTAGAAATTAAGGTCCTTTCCTATTTTGGACGACTAAAGCTGCTTAGTTTGCTTTTAGGCAGTGAAGGGGTTCTTCCTTCCTGTCATACGCTCTTTTCCTCACAATACTCTTTTCATACTTCTGCATTCCAGATCATTTGCTTATATTTCCTACAAATTCTCTTCTTAGCTCCCTCCAAGGGCAGAGAATGACTTTCTCTACAGTGGTATAAAGAACAGTCATACGCGCAAAAATTCAGTCTCCCTACTAGGTTTGTGTGAATTTGTGTAGAGGAGTGTTCTTGCAGGAACTTTAGTCTGTGGAAGAATATTTTCCATCACTCTCTCATGCACACGTTCGCTGTCTCTGACACGTATGTAGAGTCTCTCTCTCTCTCTCTCTCTCTCTCTCTCTCTCTCTCTCTCTCTCTCTCTCTCTCTCTCTCTCTTCTCTCTCTGTGTCTCTCTCTCTCTCTCTCTCTCTCTCTCTTCAGTCCTTGTCTCTTTATCAGTCACCCCCCCAACCACCACACACCCTGCCTGCACGTGGAGGGCTGGGAGGGGTTGTTTTGATTCAGTGTGTGTATATATATGTGTTCCCCCCACCCCTTCCCCAAAGATTAGGGAGATGGATTAATCATAGTGGAGATATTGATAACTTCGGAAAGCTCTTCTTACCTAGTGACCTTTGGCTTTAATTGACGGCGATAGCTGTGTAAATATGATTACTACAGTTATAGTCGTTGTCGTCGTCGTCATCATCATCATCAGCAGCAGCAGCAGCAGCAACAGCAATAGCAGTAGCAGCAGCAGTAGCAGTATCAGTAGCATCATAGATGAATCATCATCATCACCATAATGGTTTGACGATGACTCCGAACAGCAATTCATATTCATTCTCATTACTTAAAAGCTAGTGGTATTAAGTTGATGATCATCATAATGCTATTCCTATGGGGTGGCTGGGGGCTCTTTCAGCGTGTATAGTATCCCCACCTTCTGGAAATTCTGTGCTAGAAATTTCCTCTTTTCTGTCACTCTCTTTGTTTTTGCCTAGTTCCTTTGCTTTCTGTCATCTTTTCCTAGCATGTTCTTGCTGGTCCATTCATCTGTGTGTATTTTATAAAGCTTTACATACTTTCTTTTAGGATTGATGATTGGGTACGTGACTGCATTTCTGGCTCTAAGAAAGATGCGATGTGCTTATGTGCTGGAGCAATTTCAGGTACATACTGTAGGCCAAGTTTTACATGTTTTAGTTTACTTATTTTTGTTCAAACACTTGGTTTGATTGTTTTTGTTCTTGTATTTTTTAAACCCCTTGGTGATAATTAAACCGAATAGTCTATGCCAGGGGCATCTCCTTAGATTATATGCTCGAATGTATTGATATATGTGCTTAATTTTCTTTTCCAGTTTTTTTTTTTTCAGTCACCGAGTAGCTCTCTATCTCTCTCTCTCTCTCTCTCTCTCTCTCTCTCCTCTCTCTCTCTCTCTCTCTCTCTCTCTCTCTCTCTCTCTGTCTGTCTGTCTCTCATTTTAAAATATTATCTTTCTCAGTTTGAAATAGGTCTCTTTCTCTCTCTTCTCTCTCTTCTCTCTCTCTCTCTCTCTCCTGTGTTGAGGCAGTTATAGCCCTGATATGTCTCTGCACATCGGTTGGGCTTTAAACATTTAAATTGATAGTGATGATAATGCTGTGTGGTAATGACGAGGATTTAGCGCGATATTCACTGTCATCCTCATCGCCGTGGCTGTTGGCATTAAGCCGATGACGATGACGATGATAATGATGATCTTTTATGGCGATGATGAAGATTCGGATTCTTTTCAAATACATCAGCCGAGCGCAAAGCAGTGCGAACTGTCTTTTGGCAGCACATACGTTTAGGTGGATCGATTGAGGGATTTCTTTCCTTTCTTTTTCCGTTGTCTGCGTGGTCAGACCATTCCTGGCAGTGAATGTGACCACACTGGGCGAGTGTCATTTTTGATGTCATGTAGCTAACATTTTGTGTTTATATTGCATGGTACCATGGTTTGATAGAAGGGACCTGCCCGCCTGGTACCTCTGGCGTGTGTGTGTGTGTGTGTGTGTGTGTGTGTGTGTGTGTGTGTGTGTGTGTGTGTGTGTGTGTGGTGTGTGTGTGTGTGTTTAACGTGGACAAATTTATATACGTACACTCAACACAACACAACACAGCGCGTTACGTGAAATAGATCGATGCAGAACTTTAAAAAAAAAAATTTTTTAAAAATCACAGCATGACACAGCACAGGATATCACAGCACAGCACTGCAGAGAACATCATTGCGCAACACAGTCCATCATAGCTCAGCTCAGTTCAGCACAACATAACACAACACAACACAACGCAACACAACACAACACGACACGACACGACACGACACGACACAACATCACACCACCACACCACACGACAGCATAGCACAGGACAGCACATCAAAACACATCACATCAAAACACAAGACACCACCCACACCACACCACACCACACCACACCACACCACACCACACGACAGCATAGCACACGACAGCACATCAAAGCACAAGACACCACACCACATCACACCACACCACACCACATTACACCACACGACACGACAGCGTAGCACAGGACAGCACATCAAAGCACATCACATCAAAACACAAGACACCACACCACACCACACCACACGACAGCGTAGCACAGGACAGCACGTCAAAGCACATCACATCAAAACACAAGACACCACACCACACCACACCACACCACACCACACCACATCATACCACACCACACCACACCAAACCACACGACAGCATAGCACAGGACAGCACATCAAAGCATATCACATCAAAACACAAGACACCAACCACACCACACCACACCACACCACACCACACGACAGCATAGCACAGGATAGCACATCAAAGCACATCACATCAAAATACAAGACGCCACACCACACCACACCACACCAAAACACACGACAGCATAGCACAGGACAGCACATCAAAGCACATCACATCAAAACACAAGACACCACACCACACCACACCACACCACACGACAGCATAGCACAGGACATCACATCAAAACAAGACACCACACCACATCACACCACACCACACCACACCACACCACACGACAGCATAGCACAGGACAGCACATCAAAGCATATCACATCAAAACACACCACACCACACCACACCACACCACACGACAGCATAGCACAGGACAGCACATCAAAAACATCACATCAAAACACACCACACCACACCACACGACAGCATAGCACAGGACAGCACATCAAAACACATCACATCAAAACACAAGACACAACAGGATATATGACATCAAAACACAACACGACAGAAGACCACACAACAAAACACCGCACAACACGGCACATCAAAACAGAACAACAGATCGCATTAAAAACAACCATAAAACACAAACATCAACAAAACAGCACACACACATAGCACAGCACAACACAACACAAACTATAGCACAGCACAACACAAACACAAACATAGCACAGAAAAACACAACAAAACATCACATCACGTCAAAGCACTGCACAGTACAAGCATTACGGCACAGCTTAACGTAACTTACTACAACACAACACAACACAGCACAAAACAACACAACCACAGCTGCTTATAGTTAAAATACAAAAAGATGTTTCTGAGAGAGAGAGAGAGAGTGTGTGTGTGTGTGTGTGTGTGTGTTTCTGTCTGTCTTCCTCTCTGTCTCTCTCTCTGTCTCTCTCCCTGCGCCTGTGTGCATGCGCGCGCGTGTGTGTGTCTGTGTGTATCATTACTATAATTAAACAACAGCAACAACAACAACAAAGATATTTGAGAGAGAGAGAATGCGAATGCGAAATGTTTTATTGTGTTAGGCATTTTTTTTTAGCCCATTCACAAGGGTATATGGGGATAGGGATGGGTACGATGGGGTTAGGGCTTCGCGACGTGGCAACCAGATCACGGCATTACAATTCATGTAGGCCTACATTATCACTGTCTGTTTACGGTCCATCAGACATCAATGAATTAATGAATTTTTCAACTGTCATACATAATGCAATGTCACTGCCACTTTCATGATGGATCCGGACATTTCCCTTTGTCGACAGGGTCTGTACCGAGGTTCACCAAGAGAGAGAGAGAGAGAGAGGTGTGTGTGTGTGTGTGTGTCTCTCTCTCTCTCTGTCACACTCGCTCGTTGCGCGTGCACGTGCGCGCCTGTGTGTGTGTTTTTTTGTTGGTTTTTTTTTTTTTTCCTTGGGAGGTGGTGTTCGAGGAGATTTTCAGCATCTTCGCGCGTAGTAGCCTAAAATGCCACAGGGCACAGGGAAAAATAAACAAACTGGGTCTATGTGCCAGGCATGGTAAAAACTGCTGCTTGAAACATCCGTAAATTCTGCCTGTAATGGAGGAGCGATGTGGACAGCTTGAAAGGCCAATGGCTCCATTCTAGCAGGCATAGGCAGCAGGTGGGAATGGCGAGCCATTTATTATCCATTATCTTTGGAAGGAAAAGATGGGTCCGTGTGTGTGTATGTATGTGTGTGTGTGTGTGTGTGTGTGTGTGGAGTGGGGTGAGAGGGGGAAGGAGTGTGTGTGTGTGTGTCTGTGTGTGTGTGTGTGTGTGTGTGTGGTGAGAGAGGGGAAGGAGAGTGGGGTGAGAGAGAGGAAGGGGTGTGTGTGTGTGGAGTGGGGGTGAGAGGGGGAAGGAGGTGTGTGTGTGTGGTGTGTGTTCAGTTCTTGTTTTACTTGATGTCGACTGCTAAGATTATGTTATGTAGCTGTTCTTTTTTTTTTTTTTAATTTCGGCTGCCGTGGCCTTAACGAGTAAGCCGCTGTGGGTGTCGTGGTTAATGAACCGATAGCGTGATTGGAAATGAAAGGTTGTGAGTTCGAGCCGATCTCTTCTTCTATTTACACACGCGTGCGCACACGCATGCACACATACACACACGCACGCGTGTACTTACGCTCGACGCAGCTGAGCGCGCGCGCGCGCGCGCGCGCACACACACACACACACACACACACACACACACACACACACACACACACACACACACACACACTCACTCACTCACTCACTCACTCACTCACTCACTCACTCACTCACACTCACACACACTCACACAACTCAATGCATTGCATCGGGACGCAACTCACAACTTAAGGTAACGCAATGCAACACAACGCGGAACGCAACGCAATGCAATACATCGCAATGCAAAACGCCACACACAACAAAACACCACCACATCACACCACACCACACCACACCACTGCACCACAAAACAACACAACACAACACCACACCACACGACATCACATAACAACACACTACCACAAAACCACACCACTCCACACCACCCCCCACACCACACCACCCCACACCACACATACCACACAACACCACACACAGCACAATAACACAACACAACACAACACACACAACACAACACAACACAACACAACACAACACAACACAACACAACACAACACAACACAACACAATTCAGTCTAAAATATCATTGTGGGGGTACGGTATTTCGGCACCAGACTTGCTGGCACCCAAGTGTACAGGACCCATTGGTAACGACTAGGAATACACAGTGGTGCGTCGCCGTCCACTTCATACATGTGCCTCTTTAGGGTGCTGTTACTGTATATTTTCAACTTTTCCCTTGTTCTTTATTTCTTCTTTCTTTCTTTCTTTCTATCTGCCCATCTCTCTGTCTGTTTTTCTGTCTTTCTGTCTGTCTGTCTTTCTGTCTGTATTTCTTTGTCTTTCTTTCTTTCTGTCTGTCTGTCTTTATGTCAGTCTTTCTTTCTTTCTTTCTTGGCGGGGTTTGTCGTCTCCCCACTCGGCCATTCGGTTTGTGAACAAGATAACTGATGACTGGGTCCGATTGGGTCATGCAGCACATGGACACAGGCCCCCTTTTGCTGGCTGAAATGGCTGTCGTGTGGCGCCGGGTGTTTCGGAAGTGAGGTGATTGTCCGGAGAGTGGCCAAGCATTGGTGCTCTGGGTCCCATCCGCACCATCGTGGTGTTTCTTGTTAATTTATTTCTTTTTATTCATTCGTTCGTTCGTTCGTTCGTTCGTTCTTTCGTTCGTTCGTTCGTTCGTTCGTTCATTCGTTCGTTCGTTCGTTCGTTCGTTCATTCTTTCTTTCCTTCTTTCTTTCCTTCTTCTTTCCTTTATTTCTTTTCTTTCTTTCTTTTCTTTCCTTCTTTTCTTTTCTTTCTTTCTTTCTTTCTTTCTTTCTAACAGAGCAAGTGTTTAGATCTAGATCTGTCAGACCTGGTTGGTGTCATTATTATTGTATTGTGACTGGAAGCGGTCTCAGAACCATAACAGTGGAGTTCAGCAGCGCTATAGTCTTCACTGTCACCCGTCTTCCCAGCTGCTGTGAAAATTGTCTCAGGTAGTGTGACCTTTCGAGGCATGTTTTCCCCCCTTTGTTTGTCTCTTTCTTTCTTTCTTTCTTTCTTTCTTGCTTTCTTTCTTTCTTTCTTTCTTTCTTTCTTTCTTTCTTTCTTTTCCTTTTTTTATTTTTTATTTTTTATTTGGCTTTTCTTTTCTGTCTTGTTTCTTTCTGTCTTTTTTTTCTTCTTTTTTTTTTTTCTTTTTCTTTTCTTTTTCTTTATTGTTTTTGCTTTTCTTTTCTTTCTTTCTTGCTTTTTTTCTTTCTTTCTTTCTTTTCTTGTACCGTTACGATTTTTTGGTAAGATGCTTGTGTACACACGTTTTGCTCACACAATATAGATGGCATGTTGCTGCACAGTTTACATTGCATAGTCCACGTCTTCAGAGGCCACTGACATGACTTACGGGATCTTTAACATGCCTACTTGCTGGTCTATATGCGTATTATATATACATACTACACACACAAAGCAAATTCAGGCTCTGACCAGTCTGCACACACGTTGACCTGGGAGATCGAAAAAAGAAATCTCCAGCTTTTCCCCACCAGGCGGAGGGATGCCTAGGTGGATCGAACCCAGGACCTTCTGATTGCACGTCCGATGTTGACCCACATGGCTACCGCGCCCGTTAGACTTTGTTCTGATGGTGACCTGAATTTAGCATTCCATGTCCGTTTCCATTGCCAGGGACATCTGCCTGTCAGTGGTTTTTATATCGGTCGGTAGCATTGGGGGTAGCGAGTATTGGATGGACCTGTCCGTCAGTTTCTAAAACCGGAGAATTGGGAGGAACATCCTGTCGGTTTGGCTTTGCCAGACAAAACGATTATACTCGTCAGTAGAGGGATAGGTTGTGTCCTATGTACGCTGTATTCCATTTAGGTCATCATCATCATCATCATCATCATCATCATGTGCCCTGCCGCATGGCGTTGGCGATCATGGCCCTCCATACGAATCTATCCCTTGTTGCTGCAAGTACATCTCTCACCCTGTCTGTCTTCAGCCACCCTGCAAGTTTGTCCAATATTTTCTCCCTGAAGTCTGCTTGGTGTTCTCTTTCCTTCCAGCTTCTCTGTTTTGACTAGGTGCTCTTATTCCCCTTTCCTCCTAAAATGTCCTATAAATGTTGCTTGTCTTTTTTCCTAATTTTTTTTTTTTTTTATCAGTGATATTCTTGTGTCTGCCTCCTTCACGACTTGCCCGTTTGTTTTCTTCGCTGTCCATGGATCTCAACATTCTTCTCAGATACCACAATTTAGTTGCCTCAATTCCGTTTTGACTTTTACGTACACTTGAGAATTCTGGGCAGACCTGACAACAGTGCAATGTCTTCTTTGATGGGTGGTCGCGAGGCGACTTGATATTTAAAGTCACTGAGGATCTTTGGAAGATGGGACAGAAGAAACGGTTCTATGTGATTGTAACAAAATGTAAAGGCGACGTTTCGTGACGACTTCACAAAGTGCCCCAACGCCTGTCGTAATGAATAAGTTTTTGTTTCTGATTGGTTTATGTTTAGTCTCTGTCGCTCTGTTTCTGTCTGTCTGTCTCTCTGTGTCTCTGTCTCTTTCTGTTTCTTTCTGTCTCTCTGTGTCTTTGTCTCTCTCTCTGTCTTCCTTTTTCTTCTTCTTCTCTCTCTCTCTCTCTGTCTCTGTCTGTCTGTCTCTCTCTCTCTCTCTCTCTCTCTCTCTCTCTCTCTCTCTCTCTGTCTCTTTCTTTCTTTCTGTCGTCTGTCTGTCTGTCTCTCGGTAAACCCTACCAGCATTCTCAGAATGGACAAAAAATTTGTTGACATCCCGTCCGGAGAAAGCATTGACACTGAATGTGATTTGTGTTTGTGTTGTGTTTTTTTTTTATGGTTTTGTTTTCTTCTTCTTCTTCTTTTAATTTTAAAGCTGTGAATGGGATTGAAAAATCCAGTGTATCGAATGTGCGTGCTTGCGGAGAGGGGAGGCAAGTGGAAAGGCCTGTTGTCATGCATGATTGATAAGATCCCTGTGCACTTGGAAAGTGATAGAAATGACACAACGGTGTAAAAAAAACGTGTGGGAAATTCTGTTTTCTGTTTACCAAGTGTCAACGTCGGTGGGATGGGATGAGGGAGAAGGGGAGAGGGTTTAGGAGGATGGTGACAAAAAGACGGGGATCGTGACTCGGTGAATATGGATCGTGATTCAAACCGTTAGACACGTTGACGGGGTTTTTGCATTTTGTGTGCATTTACATTGAAAGACCGTTCAGATGTGTTTAGAAGATATCGACCGTGATCCACGCTCAAAACCAGTTGTTGTTTTTTTTCTTCTTCACCCTCACCCCCCACCCCCCCCCCCCCCCACCCCCCCCTGCTACCCATCCCCTCTTCATCGTAAACAATATTGTTCCTTTCCTTCTTTCCTTTCTTTCTTTTCGTGTGTGTGTGTGTGCGCGCGCGCGCGCGCGCGTGTGTATTTGTGTGTGTGTGCGTGTGAGCGTGAGTGCGTGCGTGCGTGCGTGCGTGCGTGGTGGTGTGTGTGTGTGTGTGTGTGTGTGTGTGTGTGTGCGCGCGTGCGTGTGTGTGTGTGTGTGTGTGTGTGTGTGTGTGTGTGGAGGAGGAGAGAGAGAGAGAGAGAGAGAGAGAGAGAGAGAGAGAGAGAAGGGACTTTACACTGTAGACTTCAGAACACACACACATACACGCATGCACGCACGCACACACACACGCGCGCGCGCGCGCGCACACACACATACACACACACGCGCGCGCGCGTTCTTCTCCCCTCCCTTCGCCTGTCTCCCTCTCTCTCTCTCTCTCTCTCTCTCTCTCTCTCTCTCTCTCTCTCTCTCTCCTCTCTCTCTCTCTCTCTCGTTACTGTGTTACGGTAAGTATTCTTGTCGCAAATCGCAAACAACAAGCAGCCGGTGAAATATTCATTGCGACTTGCACACCTGTTCATCTGAATAATGGCACATGTCCATTTAGGTGAAATCAAACATCTGCAACTATGTAATTCAAATTTCATTCGCTAAATAATGACTGCAGCTTTTTGAGACATAACACGGAAGACTTGTGCATCGCCATGAAACATAGAATGGATTGTATTGTCATTCGTCAATATGAACTGTTTCCTCTTGTTGTGTTTGTCCATTATCAGCATGTAGTGGAGTGTAGCTAATATGTAGTGGAGTGTAGTTAGCATGTAGTGGAGTGTAGTTAGCATGTAGTGGAGTGTAGTTAGCATGTAGTGGAGTGTAACTAACATGTAGTGGAGTGTAGTTAGCATGTAGTGGAGTGTAGTTAGCATGTAGTGGAGTGTAAATTAACATGTAGTGGAGTGATAGTTAGCATGTAGTGGAGTGTAGTTACATGTAGTGCGAGTGTAGTTAACATGTAGTGGAGTGTAGTTAGCATGTAGTGGAGTGTAGTTAACATGTAGTGGAGTGTAGTTAACTTGTAGCGGAGTGGATGTAGTTAACATGTAGTGGAGTGTAGTTAACTTGTAGTGAGGAGTGTATTTAACATGTAAGTGGAGTGTAGTTAACATGTAGTGGAGTGTAGTTAACTTGTAGTGGAGTGGAGTGTATTTAACATGTAGTGGAGTGTAGTTAACATGTAGTGGAGTGTAGTTAACTTGTAGTGGAGTGGAGTGTATTTAACATGTAGTGGAATGTAGTTAACTTGTAGTGGAGTGGAGTGTAGTTAACTTGTAGTGGAGTGGAGTGTATTTAACATGTAGTGGAATATAGTTAACTTGTAGTGGAGTGGAGTGTAGTTAACTTGTAGTGGAGTGGAGTGTATTTAACATGTAGTGGATGTATTAACATGTAGTGGAGTGTAGTTAACTTGTAGTGGAGTGGAGTGTATTTAACTATGTAGTGGAGTGTAGTTAACATGTAGTGGAGTGTAGTTAACTTGTAGTGGAGTGGAGTGTAGTTAACTTGTAGTGGAGTGGAGTGTAGTTAACATGTAGTGGAGTGTAGTTAACTTGTAGTGGAGTGGAGTGTAGTTAACTTGTAGTGGAGTGGAGTGGAGTTAACATGTAGTGGAGTGTAGTTAACTTGTAGTGGAGTGGAGTGTAGTTAACTTGTAGTGGAGTGGAGTGTAGTTAACTTGTAGTGGAGTGGAGTGTAGTTAACTTGTAGTGGAGTGGAGTGTAGTTAACATGTAGTGGAGTGTAGTTAACTTGTAGTGGAGTGAAGTGTAGTTAACTTGTAGTGGAGTGGAGTGTATTTAACATGTAGTGGAGTGTAGTTAACTTGTAGTGGAGTGAAGTGTAGTTAACATGTAGTGGAGTGTAGTTAACTTGTAGTGGAGTGGAGTGTAGTTAACTTGTAGTGGAGTGGAGTGTAGTTAACTTGTAGTGGAGTGGAGTGTAGTTAATTGTAGTGGAGTGTATTTAACATGTAGTGGAGTGTAGTTAACTTGGTGAGTGGAGTGTAGTAACTTGTAGTGGAGTGAGTTAACTTGTAGTGGAGTGGAGTGTAGTTAACATGTAGTGGAGTGTAGTTAACTTGTAGTGGAGTGGAGTGTAGTTAACTTGTAGTGGAGTGGAGTGTAGTTAACTTGTAGTGGAGCGGAGTGTATTTAACATGTAGTGGAGTGTAGTTAACTTGTAGTGGAGTGTAGTTAACTTGTAGTGGAGTGGAGTGTAGTTAACTTGTAGTGGAGTGGAGTGTATTTAACATGTAGTGGAATGTAGTTAAAGGGAATGGTGTCTAGGTGGTATTCTCTTTGGTGTGGTCAGCTCGCCCTCACAGTTTGAGTTCTCTGTTCTTCACTAAAAAGTCTGATTATGTGTAACGAGCAGTGTGTCAAATTGAGTTTGGAAAATAACGCTAAACAATAATAATAATTGATAATAATAATAAGAAGAAGAAGAAGAAGAAGAAGAAACAACAATAACAATAATGATGATGATAATGATGATAATGATAATTGAGTTGGGAAAATAGCGTTATACAACAATAATTTACAACACTAACTACATTTGTGTCCATCCAGTTAATTGAAGCGTGAATGGTAACAGCCTCATTTTATTTTCAAAACAATGATTTCTATTAATATCTGACGTGAATAAAAGAGAATATGAAACTGTTGTCTGTGAGCTGTACATGTTCGAATAATTCATGGAGACTCAGTACTGCTAAGTAGTATCATCTGTCTTTGTTCATCACCGCTAGAGCTCTCTGCCTATGTATTTTTTTTGCCCCTGATATTGATCGCAGCTACTACTAAAGGTCTGATGCGTGGGAGTATTCATCTTCATGCACGGGTCGCGTTTCTTCAAGACTTTGCCAGTGCGTAGGTTTTTTTGCGCAGGCTTAGGGAGTCTGCCAAATAATTGCTGGCAGATTCGGGTGGAGCACATATGGAGTTGTCCCAGTGCGACGAATCCATCTTGAACAAACTGCAAACTCCAAACTCGCGTCCATGTGAATGAAGGCTCGCGTCCAGGTGAATGAAGGCTATGGGACAGCGTTGGGTGAAAACTTGAGTGGTAAGGTCACCACCATTCTTCTAGTTAGAAGGTTTAGGTTCGAACATCCCTGAATACCCACCTGATGGGTAAAAGGTTGAGATTTGTCCGTTCATCCAGGTAAAACATTCTGAAGTACTGATGTGCTAGTGCCTGAGACCCCCTAAATTCAGAATATCAAACATGCCTGTATAAAGGTCCCGTAACCCGTATCAGTGTTAGGGTGGTTTATGGAACACGGAAACATCCTAGCATAATCTCCCTTTTCCTCATTTGAAAATATAGTATTGACTGGCTGCCTTTATAGTGGAGGTAAAAAATTAACAACAAACGGGCGTACACTTAAACACCCTTTCGTATTTTCGAGTGCATGTGCGAGGTGCACCACCACTACCACCAGAACAAGAACAGCAATAACAACAACGACAACACAACAGGAGGCCAATTGACAGCACTTGTATTCTCTGTTTTTAGCGACTGTATTATCGGGTTTTACCCTACAGATTTTTTTTTGGTACTTTGTTAGTGTTACATGCAGTAGTTCAGTGGATTTACCCTCAGAGAATTTTTGTACTTGGTAGTGTGACATGCAGTCGTGTAGTGGATTTACCTTACAGATAGTTTCTGTACTTTGTTAGTGTTACGTGCTGTAGTTTTAGTGGATTTACCACACAGAGAATGTTTGTACTTTGTTAGTGTTACATGCAGTAGTTCAGTGGATCTACCCTCAGATATTTTTTGTACTTTGTTAGTGTTACATGCAGTAGTTCAGTGGATTTACCCTCAGAAAATTTTTGTACTTGGTAGTGTGACATGCAGTCGTTTATTGGATTTACCTCACAGATAATTTTTTTGTAATTTGTTAGTATTACATGCAATAGCTTAGTGGACAAATGTCGGACTTCCAAATGGAAAGTCCTGGATTCGATCCGCGTCCTGATCTCCCAGGTCACGATGTGTGCACACCGGTCATTGCTGAAACCGCTTTCGTGTGTAGACGCATGCAGAATATCACATTTGCATGTTAAAGATCCTGTAAGTCATGTCAGTGACTGACCCGTGGAACTGTGAGATTACCCGGTATGCATGCCTGTCAAAGATGCAGACTGTGCAACCACATAGTGGGGTGTAGTCAGCTCACCTAAAAGCTTGAGTTCTTTGTTGTCCAGTAAGAAGTCTGATTATGTGTTATGTGCTGTGAGTCCAAATGAATATGGGGAATAGCGTTGTACAAGAATGATTTATAATGCTTAATGCATGATACTGCCCATCACGGTATACACTAAGAGAAAACCAGACATCGTTCTTCTGTTTTCTTGTTGTTGTTGTTGTTCTTCTTCTTCTCCTCATCATCATCATCATCATCATCCATCATCATCCATCATCATCATCATCCATCATCAGCATCCATCATCAGCAGCAGCAACAGCATCTTCTTCTTCTTCTTTTTCTTCATCTTTTCCTCCTCCTCCTCTTCCTCCTCCTCCTCTTTCTTCTTCCTCTTTGTCTTCCAACTCCTCCTCCTCCCCTCCTCCTCCTCCTTCTTCTGTTTCCTCCTCCTCTTCTTTTACTGCTTTGTGAAAATGATAAATGACAATGTTATAGCCCATAACGCCTCAGGAAACATGCATCCAGTGAAATGAACAAATATGGCCAGGAAGCTGCTGATGGTTGACACTGATAGACCAACAATGCTATAGATTATAACATGTGACCGTGTCGATCACGAGAACTGTGCGCACCCAGTTCACTGCAGATCAAGCGTGATAGCAACAATTTATTGTAATGCCACAATGGAGGACGGATTTTCATTCTGGAAAAGAAAGCGGTCACGCATCTAGTTAAAACAATAGAGCAAGGGCATGTTCCCTCCTTCCCTCCGTCTCTCTCTTCTCCCTTCTTTCTTTCTCTGTCTGTCTGTCTCTCCCTCTTTCCCTCCTCCTCGCACTCTGTCTGTCTCTCTGCCTCTCTTTCTCAGTCTCTCTCTCTCTCCCCCTCCCCTTCTCTCTGTTTCTGTCTGTTTGTATGTCTGTCTGTCTCTGGGTGTCTGTCTGTCGAACTTCCTCTCTCTCTCTCTCTCTCTCTCTCTCTCTCTCTCTCTCTCTCTCTCTCTCTCTCTCTCTCTTCTCTCTCTCTCTCTTTCTCTCTCTCTCTCTCTCCTCTCTCTCTCGCTCTTTCTCTCAGCTCTCTGTCTCTATATCTCTCTGTCTCAGTCTCTCTCTGTCTCTCTGTCCCCCTCATCCTCTCTCTGTCTTCTTTTCTCTCTCTGTCTGTCGCTCTGTGTCTCTGTCTGTCTCTCTCCTCTCTCTCTCACTCTCTCTCTCTCTCTCATCTCTCTCTCTCTCTCACTCTCTCTCTCTCTCTCCTTCCTTAGCTTGAAAAACTGCTGACAGTATTGTTAACCTCTAGTTGACACAGAAGTAAGGTTGCAAAAGTCTGGAATAAAAAATAAATGACAACAGGGGTTTTCTTTTTTTTTTTCACAATTGTACGAAAGGCGCAGTATATACCGGCAGCATCACGGGTAAGTGATATATGTGTGAGTGTTCATTTCATTGGCTCGTTTATACAGCGATGAGTGAAAAGTGCCAGTATCGATTGGGTTGTTCCTTAACACGAAGCACTTGTCTGTCTCGTGTTGCTTAGGTTATGGCAGAGCGAAAAGCCACACAATCGGTAATCAACACGTGAATTTTAACACACTCTGGTTGACTTTCTGGATGACTTTCTCCGTGTGTGTGTGTGTTGTGGTGTGTGTGTGTGTGTGTGTGTGTGTGTGTGTGTGTGTGTGTGTGTGGTGTGTGTGTGTGCGTGCGTGCGTGTGTGTGTGCGCGTGCGTGCGTGTGTATGTGTGTGTGTGTGCGTGTGTGTGTGTGTATGTGTGTGCGAGTCTGTGTGTGTGTGTTGCTCATCCATGCTTATTGAAATTATGTGTGTGTGTGAAGAGAGAGAGAGAGAGAGAAAGAGAGAGAGAGAGAGCGTCTGTGTGTGTGTGTGTGTGTTTGTTCACGCATGTCTATATCTGTGTGGACGTGCGTACTCGATACTCAAGAAGTACCATCAAAACTATGGATTTTGTTCCTTAAGTCTCTATGTGAAAACATACACCACTCGCAGCCATCACCCGCCCCCCCCCCCCCTACACACATCACACTTACACACACACACACACACACACACACACACACACACACACACACACACACTTACACACACACACACACACACACACACACACACACACACACACACTTACACACACACACACACACACACACACACACACTCTCACGCTCTCATACACACACAGTCTCTCTCTCTCTTTCTCTCTGCCACACCCCCCCCCTCCCTTATACACACACACATACACACCAGGGGGAAAAAAAAGGAGTAAATTCGTTCCATTCCAGACTCCCAGGGACAGAACGACCATGAATATTCATGGACTCTTTAAAAGGTAATGTGGAAGTATCTGTATTCCCATCTGTGTTCTTCGCCAATTGCTGGTGAGCCATGCTTTCTGAAAGGACGAGAACATTTGGAATCGGATTTTTATTATTGTTGTTAAACGCCCAGCCAACTGCAGCTTGCATGTGTTTGATAGAGTCAGGCATACTTCTTCGTAGGATTGATAACTGGAAATGAGATATACGGAAGCAATTTTAGGTAATTTAGGCCGGTTTTTATATGTGTTTTAGTGTCTCCTTAGTTATGATTAAATTAGTAATAAGGTTTTTTTATTTTATTTTATTTTTATTTAAGATCCTGTGTGATAAATTGGACGGAGTGGTCAGCGCCAGGGTAATCTCCGTAGATTATGTGCGTGAATGCATTGATGTGTGTACTTAATGTTTTCTTCCTTTTTTTTTTTTTTTTTTTTTCTGTTGAAGTACTGTGTGTGTATTGAAGCGGTTATAGCCCTGATATGGCTCTGCGCAGTCGGCTGGGGCTTAAACAATAGTAAGAATAAGAATTTACCGGGTCCACTTTTAGGTTTATTCCGTGCCGTAAATGACACAATTGTTCAGTATCCAGTTCATAATTATCTTGTTTCTCCTTTTTTTAAATTTTTTTTTTAATCCACTTGGGTAGATTGGTAGATTGCCTATTCAGAGTCTCTTATATCCAGTATCTCACTGATCTGGTTACCATTTTATCAGTCTGTCTTACTTATCCACCCGTTATCAGCTGACGTAGCACACGTGTGTTTGAGAATCGTGAACTGCTAGGGGATCGATTTGTGCTGAGTGCGATTTTATTTTTCTGTGCTGTGCTTGCTCATAATAATGATGATTGAATCTTGGCGTTGTCGTCTTCCCGTCGACATTGTTAAATATTCATTCATCAGTTGAAATTCAATAGAATCGGTGATGGAATAGACAGATGGAGGGATGTGTGTGTGTGTGTGTGTGTGTGTGTGTGTGTGTGTGTGTGTGTGTGTGTGTGTGTGTGTGTGTGTGTGTGTGTGTGTGTGTGACAGAGACAGAGACAGAAACAGACAGACACACACACATAACGACAGACATGAGGAGGGAGGGAGTGAGAGAGAGAGAGTGTGTGTGTGTGTGTGCGTGCGTGGTGTGTGTGTGAAGGATGTGTGTGTGTGTGAAAGAGAGAGAGAGAGAGAGTGTGTGTGTGTGTGTGTGTGTGTGAAAGAGAAAGAGAGAGAGAGAGAGATTGAAACTCCCCTTTCGAGCCAGCCAAATTAGACATGTTGTTTTACAGAATGAGGGTTCGAAATATGACGAGGTGTGTGTGTGTGTGTGTGTGTGTGTGTGTGTGTGTGTGTGTGTGTGTGTGTGTGTTGTGTGTGTGTGTGTTGTGTGTGTTAATGTCTACATCCAGATGTTTGTTTACTTATTTGTTTTGCTTGTTTTTATCCCTTCATAGAGCACAGTTAAGTGTTATTCAAACTTTAACTTTCTGAGAGTCATGAAGTTCTCAAAGTTTGCCATAGACTCAGATGGCTCAGTTCACAGGTGGAATGAAGAAAAACGATAAACAGAATTATTTGGATAATAAAAACGGCATTTCTTACCCACTGGACGAGGCGGCAGGGAAGTTTTTAGTCCCGTTTTTATTATCCATTGTTTGGTGTCTGTGATCTGTTTGTGACCGTGCGTTCGCGCTTGACAAAGGCTAGTTGGCCTAAAATTTGCGCTTGTTTTGTTTTGTCTCGTTGGATACGCGCTTATATTGGTTTTCTTGTTCTTCTGGTTCATCAGTGATTGTTTTCTCTTTTCTCTCTCTCTCTCTCTCTCTCTCTCTCTCTCTTTTCTCTCTCCCCCTCTCCCCCTCTCTCTCCCCCCCTCTCTCTCTCTCTCTCTGTGTGTGTGTGTGTGTGTGTGTAGTGTTCCGATTATTCTCAGATGCTTGTGTGCACGTTGTTTCCTCCACACTGTGCAGGCGGTATGTTGCTGCACAGTCTGCATATTCCATCTTAAGTGGGCGTGCGTGCGTAGTGAATTCGTATTTTTTACATAAGCCAGCCACTGACATGGCTTAAAGGATCTTTAACGTGTATGTCTGACACTGCGTGCTTAGATACACAAAGGAGTTTTAAGAACTGGCAGGTCTGCACACATGCTGACCTGGGAGAAAACCTTTGGATTACGGGGTGTCTGGGTGTACATCTGTCTGAAACCGTTTATGAGATATCATCATCTCGTCGTCGTCGTCGTCATCATCATCATCATCATCATCATCATCATCATCATCATCATCATCATGTGCCTTGCCACATGTGTGTTGGCGTTCAGAAACCTCCATACGAATCTATTGTCGCTGCATGCACATCTCTCACCCTGTCTGTCTTCATCCATTCCGCAAGTCCAGATATTTTTTCTCTTTGTCTACCTGGTACTCTTTTCCCCTCCAGCTTTCCTGTTGTGATTAGGTGCTCTAATTTCTCTTGCCTCGTAGATAGATGTTGCTTGTCTTTTCCTAATCTTCCTCCTTAGTGTTGTTTTTGTGTTTGCCTCTTTCAAGACCGTCTTGTTTGTTTTGTTTGCTGTCCATGGAACTCTTTAACATTCTTCTTATATAGGCAGCAAAATTCAAGTGGACAGACATGGATCTATTCAGCATTATCTAATAGGCCACCTGGGAGGGTTTACTGTACGATACTATAAGCAGTGCAGGAAATGCCAAATTCTTGCATTAAAGACTATCCAAGGAAACGAAAAGATGGGGGGAGGGGAGGGGGGCAAGAAAGTGAATTTAGTGTGTGGTTGGAAACCCACATTATTCTGTAAGGTATCGGTTTTTATTACTTTGAAATGTCACAAAATGATTTTTTTTACTTGTGGGATTGAGAGAGAGAGAGAGAGAGAGAGAGAGTGTGTGTGTGTGTGTGTGTGTGTGTGTGTTGTGTGTGTTTGTGTGTGTGTGTGTGTGTGTGTGTGAAATGTCAATAGATGGCTGTGTTTGCAAGGAATTTTATACTATTTTCCTTAACCTTTTAATGTCAAAAGACTACGTTATTATGTGTCAGAGTTTTGTATGCTTTCCTGATAGTATTTTTGTTTTATTGAAAAAGAAACTTTCAAAATGGCTCTGGCATCCACAATTATGTATTGAACAACTGAGCTTCGAAGAAACACTTTTTTCGTCGCGTTGTGTAACACGCAGTGGTTTTTGAATAAATGACATATAAATAAGAAAATTAGTACACAAATACGTATAAATAAAAAGATGTGTAACACGCAGTCGTTTTTGAATAAGTGACAGATAAGTAGAAAAATAAGTAGACAAATACGTGTAAATAAGTAGATAACATAAAGACGGAGTGGGGTTGAAAAGTAGGCTGATTTACGGACAGTGATATCATTAGTTCTGTTAGATTAAGAATGATGGGGTTTCTGAGATATCGTAAGAAAACTGTCATACAGAGAATAAAGTATTCTTTTTATAATTTCTTTTTATTAGACACAGTTCAGTACATTGTAGCAACAGTCGTTAATTCACCAGTTATTCAACTTTAGTAGTCACTCACATGATACAGTCTAAACAAAACAAACAAAAAAGTCTGTAAAATTGACACATAAGTAAGGATGATACCTACTACAAAAGACAAGTGTTGCATAGTTTGAATAAACTTTCTTCTGGCGTATGAAATGGAAAAAGTAGGCCTACTTGAAATGCAATCGATGTATTCCAACGTTAAGTCAGGAAACTATACACATGTACATGAATCTCTGATAAGTGCCAGCGAGGAAAGCAAAACAAAGAAAAAGGATGTAAGCTAAAGTTTGATATGTGCAGGCGAAGAAAGAAAAGAGAAAACTATGTAAGCTGAAGTTAATTTTCAGTAAACATAGGTTTATACATCATTTGCTAGAAAACTGCATAAGACCAGTATTGATTTTTACGTTATATCTTCTAGTAAATAAGAACGTTGAGCTTTGCTCCTTTTGAAAATAGGGTAGAATATTGGGTTTCTGAGATACAAAGTGAAACACTACCGAACAAAGGATAAAATATTTGGTTTTTCTGATACATAGAGAGAAAAACTGCGTCGTACAAAGGATAGGGAATATTTGGATTTCTAAGATTAATGTAGAAAGAAACACCATGTCATACAAAGGAGAAAGAATAATAAGTTTTTTGTGAACAAAGAAACACCATGCCATACAAAGGAGAAAGAATATTAAGCTTTCTGCGATACAGAAACAAACAATATCATACAAAGGATAGGGAATTTTGGGTTTGCTTAGATATAGAGAGAAGCACTTTGTCGTACAAAGCATAGAGAACATTTCGTTCTCTTTTATAGAGAGAGAAACAAGACATCGGACAAAGGATAGAGAATATGAGATTTCTGAGTTCGATAGAAACAGTGTCGTACAAAAGATAGAGAATATTGGACTTTGTTAGATACAGAGAGACATCGTATCGTACAAAGAATAGACAGTATTGGGTTTTCTCAAGTGCAAAGAGAAACACGCTGTCGGACAAAGCATGGAGAGGGGCTGGTATGGGGTACAAAGAAAAGAGAATATTTGGATTTTCTCAAGGACAGAAAGGAAAAACGCTACTGCACAAGGGATAAAGAATATTGGGTTTTTTTCTCGAGTACAGAGAGAAACACGCTGTTATACAAAGGATAGAGAATATTGGGGTTTTCTCAAACACAGAAACATGCTGTAGAACAAAGGGTAAAGAATATTGGGTTTGTCTCAGATATAGAGAGAAGCAGTGTTGTACAAAGGATAGAGAATATTGGGTTTTTCTCTAAAACAGAAACACTGTAGTACAAAGAATAGAGAAGATTGGGTTTTGTCAGATGTAGAAACAGGCTGTCGTACAAAGGATAGAGAATATTGGGGTTTTTTTTCAAGCACAGAGAGAAAAACGCAGTTGTACAAAGGATAGAGAATATTGGGGTTTTCTCCAGTATAGAGAGAAACACTGTTGTGTATAGAGCGGAGAATACAGGGTTTTGTCAGTTATAGAGAGAAACAGTGTCGTACAAAGGATAGAGAATATTGGGTTTTTCTCCAATACAGAGATAAACACTGTTGTGTATAGAGCGGTGACTACAGGGTTTTGTTAGTTTTATAGAGAGAAACAGTGTTGTACAAAGGATAGAGAACATTGGGGTTTTCTCAAATACAGAGAAAAAACATGCTGTCGTACAAAGCATAAAGAAGAATAGAGACTGTTGGGATTTTCCTCTCAGAGACAGAGACAAGCTTGCTGTCGTAAAGAGATTAGCAGTGGTGCCATGTTTCCACTCTTGGGGCTATCTCATTAGACGCCGGCGACCATGGCAAGGACTCTCAGTTAATGCCTGTCTCACAGAAGGACAACTCATTAAATCATGATGCTCCCTTGAGCCTGTCGTCTGTGTGTGTGTTGTGTTGTGTTGTGTTGTGTGCCTCTGTGTGTGTGTGTGTGTCTGTCTGTCTGTCTCTCTCTCTGTCTGTGTCTGTCTGACTGTCTCTCTCTCTCTGTCTGTCTCTCTCTCTCTCTCTCGCTCTCCTCTCTTTTTTCTCTCTCTCTCTCTCCTCTTCTCTCTCTCTCTCCTCTCTCTCTCTGTTGGTCTGTCTGTCTGTCTCACTCTCTCTCCTCCTTCCATCGCCCTAACCTTTAGTTGTACCTTGGATTGATGCAGCCATAAAACATGAATCAAGAAAACAAGAAGAAGAACGACATAATATTCAGTGTTCCTGCTGTCACAGTTTTTTTTTTAGAAGGTCAGTGTCCAGACAAATAAACCATTTGACTCTCCCTGTGTATGTCTGTCTCTATCTCTGTCTGCCTCCCTTCTTCTTTTGTGTCTTTTGTGTGTGTGTGTTGTGTGTGTGTGTGTGTGTGTGTGGTGTGTGGGGAGAGAGAGAGAGAGAGTTTGCATTACGCCACTTTGAAGTTTAGAGAGAGAGAGGGCGAGAGGATGCATTACGTCACTCTGAAATTCTGGCTGCTCGCCCGAAACTCCCCTCTTGTGGTGACTGTGTACTTGCTGAAGTCTGCCAGCAGTTCAGAACTCATAATAACCTGCACTCAGTGATGCTCTGAACATGATCAGTTGGTAACCTCCACAACGGTCACAAGATATGGACAGGGAGGGAGATGGAGACGTAAAGGATTAGAAAGCAACAAATGGACAGACTGTTTGTTGTTACTGTTGTTTAAAGCCCAGCCGACTGCGTAGAACCATATCAGGGCTGTAACCGCTTCAAAACATACAAAACTTCAACAGGAGAAGGGAGAAGAAAAAAAAGGAAAAAGAAAAAAAAAAAAAAGAGAAAGAAAGAGAGAGAATTCAGTACACATATCAATGCATTCGCGCACATAATCTGAAGACATGCCCCTGGCGTTGACCACTCTGTCCAATTTATCGCACTGGGGATTTAAAAAACACACCTGAATACAAATATAAACATACCTAAGGACACCAAAACATGTAAAAACAGGCATAAATTACCTAAAACTGCTTCCGCATATCTCACCTCCCTGGAGCCGAAAATGCACTTAATACATGTCCTAAATTATCAATCCTAAGAAAAAGTATGTAAGACTTTATCGAACACATACTGGTGAATGAACCATTAAGGCAGAAAATGATAGGTAGAATGACAGAAAGCAAGGCAACAAGGCAGAAACAAAGACAGTGACAGAAAAGAGGACATTTCCAGCACAGAATTTCCAGAAGGTGGGGATATTATTTATACTGAAAGAGCCCCCGGCATCCCCACAGGGGAAAATGGACAGATAGGGACGAGGAATATTATAGGGAACAGAGTGAACTCTGAAAGCAGTACCATAACCTCCCATTATTAACTTTTGACTCCCGCACCCTGTCCACCAGCATCCTGCATTGTCGACCATACTAGCAGGTCAAAAACTTAACCCTTTGATTCCCTCATCTTTTCCACTTGCTTCCTGCAAGTACATCTTCCACCCTGTCTGTCATCAGCCACCCTGCAAGTTCTTCCAATGTTTTCTCCCTGGGTCTACCTGGTGTTCTGTTTCCCTTCAGCTTCCCTGTTGTGAACAGGTGCTCTAATTCCCCATTCCCCATAAAATGGCCTCTAAATGTTGCTTTTTCTTTTCTTAATCTTCTTTATTAGTGGATCTTCTTGTGTCTGCCTCCATCAAGACTGTCTCGTTTGTTTGTTTGTTTGGTTTGGTTTTTGTTTTGTTTTGTTTTTTGTTGTTTTTTGCTATTCGAGGAACTCGCAGCATTCTTCTAAAAAAACAGATTTCAGTTGCCTCAGTCTTGTTCTGGCTTAGCGTGTTGACTGTCCACGCCTCACAGCCGTATAACAGTATCGGTTCTGTATAACATTCAAGAACTTTTTCCTGATGTTAATTGATAGGCATAGCTAGAGGACTCTGGTCAATAGCTCTTTAGTGCGGCATCCCAAGAAACTCTTCATGAAGTTGAGGTTGAGGGAGGAGAAGAGGAAAAAAGGAAGAAGTACCCATAACTTGCCATCATTACTGCACTGGACAAACCAGTTAGTAACATTCACAAGGAGTTCTGAGATAATGGGAGAAAAGATGCTTGAAAAGAGAGAGAGAGAGAGAGAGAGAGAGAGAGAGAGAGAGAGAGAGAGAGAGAGAGAGAGAGAGAGAGAGAGAGAGCATTGCAGTGCACGTAACCCACGTATGTTACTGCACTGTCTGAACCAATAAGTAAACATTCAAAGGATTCACACACACACACACACACACACACACACACACACACACACACACACACACACACACACACACACACACACACACACACGCACAGACTCACTCACACACTCTGTGGTTTTGTGTGAGAGAGAGAGAGAGAGAGGGTGGGGGACGGAAAGAGTTTTGTACTTACTTTTTGTTATAGTACCCTCAACATACCATTTCACTCGTGGTAGGGAAGTGCGGAAGCAGAAATTAAGACCCCCGACCTGTTTTGGAAACACAGGGGCTATCTAGTTTGCTTTTCACTAGTAAGAGGTTCCTCCTTCCGGTCATGCTTATGTGCGCGAATGCATTGGTATGGGTACTTGATTTTCTTTTCCTTTTTTACCCGTTAAAATATTGTGTGTTTTGAAACGGTTATAGCCCTGATATGGCTCTACGCAGTCGGCTAGGCTTTAAACAAAAATAAGAGATCTTTTCTCCTCACAAAACCCTTTTTTTAAATTAAAATTTTTTTTTATTTCTGCCTTCCAGATTATTCATCTGTTCTTCCAAATTATCTCTTTAGCTCTCCAGTAGGATGATAAATGTACATATATGAAAAAATCCGCTTCCTCTGCTAGGTAGGTAGGTTGGTTGGTATGAATTTATATGCATATGTAGAAAGTGTTCGCGGAAGTTGTAGCATGCAGAACAAAAAGAAGAAGAAGAAGATGATGATGTAGCATCCCCCACTCCCCCTCGCGTGTTGTATGTAAGGTAAGCTGTATTGATCACATGCGTGTGTCTGGTGTGTGGGTGCGCTTTGAATTGAATTGTCAACATTTGGCGCCATATGAATACTGTTATTATTATTGTTGTTATTATTATTATTGTTATTATTGCTGTTGTTGTTATTATTGTTATTATTATCATAATCATATTATTATTATTGTTGGTATTGTTATTACTATTAGCATTAATATTATTTTGTGACGATTATTATTTACACTGCACCAGACGGACAAATTACTCATATTCACAACAGCTGGTGAACGAACTGTTTCTCTGTCTCTGTCGGTGTGTCTGTCTCTGTATCTCTCTGTCTATCTCCGTCTCTCTGTCTCTGTCTTTCTCTCTCTGTCTCTCTGTCTGTCTGACTGTCTGTCTCTCTTTCTCTCTCAGTGCGCGTGTTTTGTGTGTATGTGTGTGCACGCGCGCGCGCTCTCGTGTGTGTGCGTACGTGTGTGTGTGCGCGCGCGAGTGAATGAACGAGAGAGAGAGAGAGAGAGATACATCCATTGTTTACTGCAGTGCCTTTGGCGTTCTATCTAGATCTTGACTGCACCGGGCGGACGAATTAGCAACATTCACACCGGCTACCGTGAGGACAGTAGGGGGTTGATTAGAAAGCCGGAGGGGGGGGGGGGGGGTCAGGTTCTTAATCACACAGTTAGCATCACCTGCCATCGTCACAGTATCTTACTAATATTAGTAATAACAACATCAACAACAACAACATCATTATCAACAACAAGAACAACTCCACATTTCCGAACTTGGATTAATATGTTGTGTTGTGTTGCGTTGCGTTGTGTTGTGTTGTTGCGTTCTGTTGTGTTGTGTTATTGCGTTGTGTTGTGTTGCGTTTTGTGTTGCGTTGTGTTTTGTTGTTGCGTTGTGTTTTGTTGTTGCGTTGTGTTGTGTTGCGTTGTGTTACATTTCGTTGCGTTGTGTTGTGTTGTGTTACGTTTCGTTGCGTTGTGTTGTATCCTACTGTGTTGTGATGTGCTGTGTTGTGTTGTATTGTATTGTATCGTGTTGTATTGGATTGAATTGTGTTGTATCGTATTGTGTTGTTTTGTAATGCATTGTATTGCATTGCATTGTATTGTACATTTGGGGGGAAGGGAGAACAGAGAGAGGTGGAAGATAATTGATATACATGTACGATGGCCTGACCATGTTTGGAGAGAGAGAGAGAGAGGGGGGGGGGGGGGCGAGGGAAAAAAAGGGATTTGAACTCGTCAACCATTATATATTTCATAATTTACCAGCTTTATTGCACTACTTGAACCATATAGACCCACATTTCCAAACATAATTCATAAAGAATATCGCATTATATTGCATTGCATTTTATTGCATTGTATTGCGTTGTACACTTACAAGGAACGGGGAAACTGGAGAATGGTATGGTAAGTGGTGTACGATTGCCTGTCCACATTTACACTTGCACGTGCCCGGACGCGTGCACGCTCGCACACACACACACACACACACACACACACACACACACACACACACACACACGTAGATAGGTGGATGTGATCGATGAAGAGAGAGAAAATAGATGTAAACTGATTCGATTATATATTACAGATCTTGCCTAGACTTGGGATGAATGTAGAAAAGAGAATATGGAGAAAAGCATCTCTCTCTCTCTCTCTCTCTCTCTCTCTCTCTCTCTCTCTCTCTCTCCTCTCTCTCTCTTCCCCCTCCCTCCCTCCCTCTCCCTCCCTCTGTCTCTGTCTCTCTTTGTCTCTGTGTCTTTGTCTCTTTCTCTCCTTTCTTTCTCTCTCTCCCTCCCTCCCCACTCCCTCCCTCCCCCCCCCTCTCTGTATGTCTGTCTCTCTGTCTCTGTCTGTCTCTCTCTCTCTCTCTCTCTCTCTCTCCACACACACACACACACACACACACACAACACACACACACACACACACTCCTCTTCTCTCTTCTTTGTTTCTCCCGTCACATACAAAACACTGGTTAACAATTCAGATGTGGCTTGAATGATATTACCACACATTTATTGAGATATACAGTGTTACGGTTTCCTCATAAAGATGCCATGCCCTCTGTGCACATCTTCTAAAGAATACGAACTAGTTGTTAGCGTGTGCTGTCCAGCACTAATTGACATCAGAAATGAATCCCCAGTAGATCCCCTAAAACCAGAGCAGTATTGTCAGGCTGACGATGCCCAGGCTGTCAAAGAAAAGATGACGAAGAAGAATCCTTGCGGCGTTTCTCTGTTTAGAACTCAAAGGTCTATCACATGCTGTTGAATTGATCAACCGTGAAACTTCCGGCGAGAAAAATTCAGCTGTTAGGTCATGTTGTTTATTGCTGAGTAGAGTGCATGTGGGCGACAAAAATCCAGCCATTATCTGTTGTGTCATGATCGTTATTAAAATGCATTCAAAATGCCTACTCTTATTTTTAGAGTGCGTGTGGGTGACAAAAGTTCAACCATTATCTGTTGTATCATGATCGTTATTGAAATTTATTCAGAATGTCTTCTCGTATTGTCAAGTATTGTAGTTGTGGTTGGGAGCTTTCGACTGCTAACTGTCGAGATTATAGTAAGCAAGGAAGGGGGGGGGGGGGGGAGGGAGGAGCTGGCAGCTATGCGAGCTGGTGGCAGGGTGGACTGTCCGAAAGAGAGATGGAGACCAGAGTGAGGCGAGAAATGGGTCTTCTGTTCCCTCTTGGTCCGGAGGCTGGGCTGGACTTGGTTGGTGCGCATTGTGTGGCTGTGTCCTGGAGTTGACATGTCTGTCGTCTTCCCATCTTGCCATACGGTTTGTAAACAAGGTAACTGACGACTAGGTCCGATTGGGTCATGCAGCGCCTAAATAGCCCCCTTGGCTTGATGAAATGACTATCGAGTGGCGTCGGGAGCCTGGGAGGTTACTGTGAGAGTGGGGAGGTATAGGTAGGTGCTCTGGGTCCCATCCGTACTCTCTAGGTGTTTCTTGTTAACTTGTGGTTGTGATCGTTTTCTTGCATACAACTATTTATTTGAAAATCGACATGCAACCGTTTGTCCAGGGCATTAGAAAAAATACGGTACACACTCCTTTGTTGGCACATCGACGTGGCGACAAACAAACAAGCGAACAGTCGATCCCCTTCGTCATCCCCATGGTGACGACAGGGAGCTCTTTCAGTATAAATAGTGTCCCCACCTTCAGGAAATTCTTTGCTAAACATTTCCCGTTTTCTGTCACTCTCTTTGTTCTTTCCTTGCTTGTTTGCTGTTGTCTTGTACTACCATTTTTTTCAGCTTTGCTGATCCATTCATCTGAGTGTGTTTTATAGAGCATTACATACTTTCTGTTAGGATTGATGATGGGGTGCACGTATCAAAGGCATTTTTGGCTCTTGTGGAATGTGATGTGCTGAACTGATTTTATGTAGTTTAGGCCAGTTTTTATATGTTTCAGGTTCTTATGTTTACATTTGTATTTTAGATTTGTTATTGTAAACCCTTTGGTGATAAATTGAAACGTATGATCAAGGTCGGTAACATGCATATCCTTAGATAATTGGCGCCAATGCGTTGACATGAGTAGTTAATTTTCTTTTTCAGTTTTTTTTTTTTAATTTCTGCGTCAAAGAGTTAGAGGTGTACATTTTGAGATGGTTATAGTCCTTATATGGTTCTGTGCAGTTGAAGCTGTATCCAACACCCTACGAAGACGTGATATTATAATAATATCAAGTTGATGTACAGTTGTTGTTGTTTTGTTTTGTTTTTTGTTTTGGTTTTTTGTCCTGAGTCTCTGGCATTGGCATTGTGTTGTGTAGTGAACACCCTGAACCTCAATAGATTCCTGCAAATTACATTGAGTTGTAGGCTCTCCCAGACCACAGCCCTAACAAAACTGCCCAGTTCGCTGCCCATCTTAAATGATATACAGGTATCATTCACTTACTGTAATAGCCGTACATATCGGTAACGTGGCAGGTTTCGGTGACTTTCTCATATCCGTCTGACGCGGGCGGGCTTGTTGGTTCTTTTGTTAGAGCCGCGAAATGAAGACTTAATATCTCGAGTGCAATCCTAGTCTGCAACAGGGGAAGAAGAAAAAAAGCCTGGCCATTTCGCTGCTTGTCTTATTCCAACACTTTTCAATACTTCTGTAGTCACGGTGATTTCAGCTTAGTGATTTAAGGTCCCCTCCCCTCCCCTCCCCTTCCCTCCTCTCCTCTCCTCTCCTCTCATTTCAAGACTTTGCCAACTCAGTGTTTTGCGCAGGATCAAGGAGTCTGCTATCCACTTACGGGCAGATTGGGTGGAGCGCATCGGAATTGTCCGAGTGCGATGAATCCCTCTTGAGCAAATTCCCAAACTCACTGCACTTTCCTGTACGATCAGGATATAAGGCACTCAAACTGCTGTGTGATTCGTTGTTTCCATTTCAGAAGGAAACATTCAGTTGTGGAGAGTTGTGGTAGTTGTTGGTGGTGATAGACGTGGAAGGGGGAGGGGGGCCGTCCTTAGAAATTCAGCTCGGGGAGGGAGGGATGCGGGGAAAGGGAGGTTCCAGAAATTCAGCCCCATCTGGCGACACTGGCAAGAGACTTATGGAGTCAGAAGTGGGGGGGGGTTGGGGGGGGTAGATGGGGGGGGGGGGGGGGGTACATAATCAGTACAATAGGACACAGACGGCAGTGACAGAATCAGTTCGGCGTCAAGTAGACTTGGTCGCCAACTCTACGGCAGACAGCTGGCACCAAAAGGAACAAAAAATGAAATTTTCTCTGAATTGTTTCCATCCCTCCCCCTCATCCTTCCCTCTCTTCCAATGTCACAAACGGTAACATCAGTGTCCATGGGATATTCGCCGGTTCTGTAGTTGACGGACTACTGACCCCTGTGGGGATGCCGTGGGCTCTTTCAGTATAAATATTATCCCCCGTGCTTATTATGCCGGGGGCTTTTTCAGTATATAGTATCCACTCCCCACCCTCCTGTGGGGATACTGTTTTTTTGTGTGTTTTTTCGGTATAAATAGTATCCTCCCTGTGGGGGATGCCGGGGACTCTTTCAGTATAAATAGTATCCCCACCTTCTGGAAATCTGTGCTAGAAATTTCTTCTTTTCTGTCACTTATTTTTGCTTCTGCCTCGTTCTTTTCCTTTCTGTCATTTCTTTCCTATCAATTTCTGCCTTGCTGGTCCATTCACCTGTACGTGTTCGATAAAGTCTTCTTACTTTCTCTTAGGATTGATAAATGGGTGCATGTATTAAGTGCATTTTTGGCTCTGGGAGGTTGTGATGTGCGGAGGGAATTGTAGGTAATTTAGGCCCGTTTTTATTATGTGTTAGTGTCCTTAGTCATGTTTATATTCAGGTGGTTTTTTTTTTTTTAATCCCTTTTGCGATAAATTGGACGGAGTGGTTCAATGCCAGGGGCATCTCCTTAGATTATGTGCGCGAATCATTGATATGTGTACTTAATTTTCTTTTCTTTTTTTTCCCTGTCGAAGTATCGTGTATATTCTGAAACGGTTCTAGCCCTGATATGGCTCTACGCAGTCGGCTAGGCTTTAAACAAAAATAACAATAACCGTTGGGTACATATATTAAGTGCATTTTTGGCTCTGGTGAGGTGAGATGTGTGGAGGCAATTTTAGGTGTTTCAGGCAATTCAGGCCCGTTTCTTGTATATGTTCTAGTGTTGTTGTTGTTGGGTTTTTTTTTTTTTTGTTTTTTTTTTTAGATCCCAGTGTGATAGGTTGGACGGAGTGGTCGGTGCAAGGAACGTCTCCTCGGATTATGTGCGCGAATGCATCGATATGTGTACTTAACTTTTTTCTTGTTCTCTCTCCCCCCCTATTGAAGTATTGTGTGTCTTGAAAGGGTTATAGCCCCTGATATGGCTTTAGATGAAAAAAAAAAAAAATAACGACAGACTACTGGCTCAAAGAAAAGGAAAAGGGGGGGGGGGGGGGGGTCGGAGGGGAAAGTGGGAAACAGAAGGGATGAGTGGGACCCCCCCCCCCCCCGTTTCTTCTGCCCCCCTAAGCGATATTGTAGGTAGTGTAGATTCTGTGGACAATCGGGACTGACAGTCATGCTGGTGAGTAGAGTGCAGTGTTGATTAGGGATTTTGAAAAAAACAAATTGTGATTATAGGATTACTTGAACCATACAGGTTCATTTGAACTAGATGCTGTCATAGTTAAGCCATTCCATGTTTAATTAGATTTAAAATCATCAGTGAGAAATTGATTCATGAATACGAATGATAATGATGATAATAATTAAAATTATGATATGATGATGATGATAATGAACTGATGCTGCTGCTGATTTTCTTCCTTGCTGGTCCAGTCATCTCTGTATATGTTCGATAAAGTCTTACGTACTTTTTCTTAGGATTGATAATTGGTGCATTTTTGGCTCTAGGGAGGTGAGATATGCGGAAGCAATTTTAGTAATTTGCGCCTGTTTTTATATGTTTTGGTGTCCTTCATTATGTTTGAATTTGTAATTTTTTTTTTTATTAAATTCCCTGTGCGATAAAGTGGACGGAGTGGTCAACGCCAGGGGCATCTCCTTAGAATGCATTGCTATGTGTACTTAACTTCCTTTTCCATTTTTCCTCCCCCCCCCCCCTCTCTCTCTCTCTCGCTCTCTCTCTCTCTCTCTCTCTCTCTCTCTCTCTCTCTCTCGATTTGTTTTGGGATTAATTTTTGGAAGTATGGTATATGTCTTGAAACGGTTATCGCCCTGATATAGATCTGCGCAGTCGGCTGGGCTCAAAACAAAAATAACAGTGAGAGTTATTAGTTTTTAAAAATTATATATAACAAGTTTGTACTTGCTCTTACAAGGAAGTGGTCAGCTTGGTGCCGATATTTCAAAGTCATGTTTTCTCAGAAGATTGGAATTTTCTCGCTTGTTGTGCGAAAAGTATTCTGTAGAGGTCATCGATTCGTTTCACCACCAAAAGCTGTGAACTACTGTGTTGTTGCTGTTGTGTGGCGGTTATTCTCTTCCGCTTCTTGCCCCCACATTACCAGTAGTTGGTAGAAGGATGTTAATTACTGATCGTAAACTGATCATGTACGTGTGGGTTCGCTGGTCTACGTTTTGTCAATACCTCGTTTCTTAGACTTTGCTCAACGGGTAGGCAGCTCTGTGTGTGTGTGTGGGGGGGGGGGGGGGTCGTGTGTGTGGGGGGTGTCGTGTGTATGTGTGGGTGTGTGTGTGTGTGTTGTGTGTGGGTGAGGTGTCGTGTGTGTGTGTGTGTGTGTGTGTGTGTGTGTGTGTGTGTGTGTGTGTGTGTGTTTGTACTTGCGTGCCTGGGTGTGTGTGTGTGTGTGTGTGTGTGTGTGTGTTGTGTGTGTGTGTGTGTGTGTTAGCACGTGCGTGCCTGTGTGCGTGTATGGCATGAGTGTTATGTGTGTGTGCACGCGCGAGCGTGTTTGTGTGTGCGCGCACGTACGCGTGCGCACGTGTGTGTGTATGCGTGCGTGCGTTGGGGATGTACGTGTATGTATATGTTTCTTTGTTTGGTTGGCTTGTTGCCTCTTTCACGCGTACACGCACGCACGCGCGCGCGCTTTTATGAAAGGGGAGGTAACGAAATTCGCACACTCAAACGGGCCAGTCGGGAAAAATGAAGTTTTATGCGATACAGTTTCGTGCAGATTTATACAGTACACTTTCAGACGCAACAGAGAAAACCGATCGATATAATCCCAAATGCAATATAGGATTAAGGTGCTCTCAGATCCCTTCCGCCCCCACCCCACCCCCGCCCCCCATCTCCTTCTGTAGATTTTGCTTGAAATAAGTTTTATTCAGCGCAAAAATGTGATGTGTTTTGAAACAGTCATAGCCCTTATACGGCTCTACGCAGTGGGCTGGGCGTGAAAGAGAATAACGATGGTACCATAACATGATATGTTTGTGTGATTCCATGGTACAGTAACATATGTTTTCATGTTGTTTCATGGTACAATACATTTTCGTGTAGTTTCATACTCAGTTCGTGTGAATTCGTGGTATAATAACATGCTTATTTTCGTATGATTTCATGGTACAATAACATGTTGGTGCAGTTTCATGGTACCATAAGAAGCTATTTTTGTATGGATTTGTAGTGCAATAATATTTATTTAATGTATTTTCGTGGTACAATAACATTTTCGTGTAGTTTCATGATACAGTAACAGTTTCGTGTTGTTTTATGGTACAATAACTTGATATTTTCCTGTAGTTTCATGGTACAATAACATTTTCCTGTAGTTTCACGATCTACTAACATATTTTAATGTAGTTTCATGGTACAATAACATATTTTCCAGTAGTTTCATGATAAAATAACAGTTTTGTGTAGTTTCATGGTACAATAACATATATTCGTGTAGTTTCACGGAACACAATGTAGTTGAACAAAACGAGAAAGAAGAACGGAAAGTGGAAAACAATCGTGTGGTTTCATTTTGTCAGTACTTCGTCAGTAAAAGTCGTTTTAAGTTGTTATTTTCGCTTTTTTACGTCTGTTTGCTTTGACGCAAACGAGGGCCCGAGCCTGGTCGTTCTTGTACAATGTACAGTTAGTACTGTCCTTTAGCGGGAAGTATAGTCCAGTGTGCGCGCGTACGTGTGTGTGTGTGTATGTGTTGTGTGTGTGTGTGTGTGTGTGTGTGTGTGTGTGTGTGTGTGTGTGTGTGTGTGTGTGTGTGTGATTGTCTCTCTCTGTCTTTGTCTGTCTGTCTCTCTCTCTCTCTCTCTCTCTCTCTCTCTCTCTCTCTCTCTCTCGCTCGCTCGCTCCGTCTGTCTCTAACACACACACACACACTCTCTCTGTCTCTGCCCCCCCCCCCCCCCTCTCTCTCTCTCTTTCTCTCCCGCAAATAATATGAAACCATCTATCTGTTGTTGTTTTTTCAGTTAAAAAACGAAACTAACCAAAAAAATCGGCCTGATGCATTATCGACAAGAGACAATACTTTGTAAAAAAAAAAAAAAAAAGTAAACAAAGGCAGTGACTGTCTCGTAAAATAAAAGACGACAAGACGAGTCATTGTAAATCCGCAGTAAAACAAGTAATGAGCGAAGCGCGAATGAAGGGCATTGGTCGTGACTTGGCAGTGAAAACATAAGATACCCAGCAGTGACTGAATGTACTGCCCTCAGCGTGGTGCAGGAACAATTTACAGGGAGCTGGTGGTTGCCACCTGTGGAAGGCATGTCTTGCCTTATCAGTGGGGAATAAAAACAAACAAACCAACAAACCAAAACAAAATGAAAAAAAAACAAACATGGCTGTATTCTGGAAGAGAAACAGCCTGTCAAGGACGCATTGTTTCCAGATCAGCATCAAACACAGTATGATCAAGCCATATGTGTTAGCATGCATTCTTATTTTTTTGGAAGGGGTGTGGAGAGAGACAGACAGACAGACAGACAGACAGATACAGAGAGAACCTGTCAAGGACGCATTGTTTCCAAATCAGCATCAAACACATTATGGTCAAGTCATATGTGGTAGCATGCATTTTTACTTTTCTGGAAGGGGGGGGGGGAGAGAGGGATGGAGGGAGGGAGGAAAGGAGAGAGAAGAATATGTGTGTGTGTGACAGAGAGAAAGAGAGAAGAGAGAGAGATCTGTGTGTGTGTGTGTGTGTGTGTGTGTGTGTGTGTGTGTGTGTGTGTGTGTGTGTGTGTGTGTGTGTGTGTGTGTGTGTGTGAGCGCACGTTGGCAGGGGAGGAAAGTATAAATGATTCGTATTATGAGATGATGAGGAGAAGGATGAATGCGACTCTTCAAACCTTCAATATAGAACGTGATGTACTCTTTTCAGATTGCCTAACAAACACATGAACAAGCAAACACACCACGTAAAATGAAATGAAATTAGGGGGTGGGAACTGTTCCTATATTCTATATTGAAAACCAGAAATCCGTTTTTAAAAGTTATTTTCAAATGAAAATAAGAAAAAACTGATCGAAAAAGAAAATTTGGTAGCTTTCAAACGTTCCTGGTACCCGAGGGTAAGTACTCTTTGTATGTGTCTATACGGGTATTCAGTGAGTTTGCTCTAATCCAAGAAACATCGTGAAGCAGGCAGAAGTAATTGAAATCCTTCTATCAGATCTGGAAAATCTGTGTGTTTGCATGTGTGAATGGCTCGCTGTGCGAAGTGTTAATTGAGAATGATTCATATTCTCATTAAACGTGATTTGAAAACAGCGTTTGACGGCTGTTCCGAAAGCCTTTATTCAGGCTCCAGAATGCTTCAGAATACACTGTGTACACTGTGTAGTTTGAACAAAACGAGACAAGAACTGAAAGTTTAAAGAAAGTTTGTTTGTTTGGTTTTTTTTTTTTGGGGGGGGGAGAGGAGCCTTGGCCTCCCCACCTCCCTCACCCATATGTTTTCTACCCCCCCCCTTTTTTTTTTTTTTTTTAAATCATTTCCACGACCTCCCGCCCAAGAAAGTTAAAACAAGAAGGTGAAACCTACTAAAACGAAGTAGGATGAAAGAAAAGTAACATAATGAAATAAAATAACGCAGCATTAAATAGAATTAAAAAGTAAAAAATTAATATGAAATTAAGTTTTAAAAAAACAAAAACAAAACGAAACAACAACAAAAGCAAGCAAACGAAAAACGCAGCATTGGCTTCACGCCAGTTTTCCGTGACGTGAAAGAGCCCCAAGTGTGACCCATGCGCGCGCTATTGTATTTTTATCAGTTCAACAAGCAAATGACACAGCAGGGGATGAGGGATGGTGTTTGCTTGGGGGGAACTATAAGCACTGCTTGGAGATGACTGGAATGATAATCGTGATGGTGCAGTAAATATGCCACTAGGCGTAAGGGAGAGAGTGAGAGTTGTGAGGGAGAGATTTACTGCTCTCAGGCATGCCCCAGTTTTAATCTCCTCGGAAAAAAAAAGAAAAAAAAAAGTATTTCACAGTACCCAGGGGAGATGTATGTATGTATGTATGTATCTATGATGTATGTATGTATGTATGTATGTTATGTATGTATGTGTGTGTGTGTATGTGTGTATGTATGTGTGTGTGTGCGCGCACGCGTGCGTTCGTGTATGTGCGTCAGTGCGTTTGTGTGTGTGCGTACGTGTGCGCGCTTGTTTGCGACCAACTTTTGTTCTCAAGAATATGTCGGCTATTTCTGAATGGGTCTGTACCAAATCTGGGTCAAAAGTATGGTGGGCCTTTGAGGAGTCGTCCTTGTGTGTGGATGTGCGCGCGTGACCAAACTATGTTCATAAGAATTTCTCAGCTATTTCTAAATAGATCTTTGCCAAATCTGGGTCAGAGGTGTGGTGGTTCTTTGAGGAGTTGCGGATATATACATTTGGAGGATGAGTTGTCCAGGTCAAGGTCACAGGACAACTCATCCTCCAAATGTATATATCCGCAAGGTCACAGGAACTCCAAAAAAAAGTACCTAGTTAGGGTATAACTTGTTTCATATTTGTTTTGATTTGTTTGCTTTTTCCCTTTCATTTGATCCTCACCCATCGTATTTCTTGAAAGAAAATGAATTAAAGGCTGTGTTGTATTTTATAGTTAGTACCTGTATATGTCAGAGAGAGAGAGGAGAGAGAGAGGGGGGGGGGGGAAGGGGGATAATTTGATTTTATGATTTAATCTCTTTTAAAGTATGCAGCCCACACAAGACAGAAGGCTGATTTTAACATAACAATAACCATCGAAAATAGACACGTTAACCACCACACCATAACTTAAGTCAAACTAAGCATGGTGCTTATTTAGTTGATCAAATCCATTATCAGCTCTAATGCAACTAAACATTAAAATAAAAACGTCTGTTGAGACAATTCAAACTGTCAAAAACCGAGTTAAGAATAGAATATAGAGAATGTGTGTGCAAGAAAGAAAAGAGCATGAAAAGTAAAGTTTATACGCATTCAAAACAAAAGGTTGAAAGCGTGGGCACAACAAGAAAAAAAAATCATTAAGGAATAAGCTGGTTTCAGGGTAGATTATAGTACTATAGACCATATATTTACGTTATTTGCTGTTGTTTAAAAAATTCAAAATTACATGTTACATTTGTAGACTTTAAGAAAGCTTTCGATTTTGCGAATGGAAATGTACTAAGGACAGTGCTTTGAAAGGTTGGTGTGAACGGAAAATTATAATGCACTGAGAGGAATATACAGATCGATGTTTGCTTGTGTTTGTGATGATTAGTGTTCTTATACTGTTTTTTGTGTGTGTTTTTTTTCCAATTGTTCACGAAGCGTAAAACAAGGATGTTTGCTTAGGTCTGTGACATTTCTTCATAAATGAGCTGTCAGCGGAACTGCCAAAAACTGAGAAGCTGAGCATTCAGCTAAATCGAGGTACCAAAGAAAGTATTGTTTGCTAATGATGTGATACTTCTTTCACACTGTTACAGGATTACAGACCCAACTCAATAATCTCAAAAGGGAAGCAGATAGACTTTCCGTATACGTCAGTCTTACAAAAACCGAATGCATTTCGAAAGGTTGGATATCTTAATAGATTAAAAAAAAAAAGTAATTTTATGGTTCAGATAAAGTTCTAGGGACTTATTCATAAAAGTACATAGGCGTGAATTTTACGACAAAAGTGTCACATTAAAAATATGGCCTTTGGTATGTAGAGAAGAAAAATGAGAAGTTATTGAAATACAGAGATCATTGCGAAGACTGAAAGGGACTGATCCGTTAATATGTTTCAAATTATTTCATACCCAAATTGAAATTAATTTGACACATTCCTCTGAAATTGGGGACTAAATGAAATTCGGTATTTTGAGAAAGTTCATACAGTGTATATGATATATAGGGGGGGGGGGGGGGGGGTTATTGGTGTACCGCTAAATGTTTCAAATATCTTCACTTATGGAGAGAGAGAAAAATAACTAAATAACTTCACTTATGGAGAGAGAGAGAGAGAGAGAGAGAGAGAGAGAGAGAGAGAGAGAGAGAGAGAGAGAGAGAGAGAGAAAAGGGGGTGGGCGGGATTTAACCAGTTGAAAATTGAGGATAGCAGCTGGAATGCGAAGGGGAGGGCAAAATAAATTTACCTTGTGTCTGTTGGCTTAGAGTGTAAAGATTGAGGCATGAGCTTGTGCACGCTGTGCACACACGGTCTGCAAATACTTGATTGTGTATATGAAACACTTCCCCCCAACCCACCCCTCTTTCCCCTGCCCCCCCTCCCCCCGTCCTCCTAGCCTTTTGGAATTGGGTGGAGCGATTCACACTAACGCTTGCTCCCCTTTTCGCCTTCGTTCTGTCTGCTGTTTGTCAATGTGTGATGTCTGTCTGTCTGTAAGTCGGTCAGTCTGCCTGTCTGTTCTCTCTCTCTGTCTCTCTGTCTCTGTCTGTCAGTCTGCCTGTCTGTTCTCTCTCTGCCTCTGTCTGTCTATCTGTCTGTCTGTCTGTCGCTCTCTTTCTCTCTCCCCGCCCGTCTCTCTCCCTCCTTCCTTTCCCTTCCACTGTCTCTCCGTCTGTCACTGTGTGTTTCTGTCTCTGGTGTCTTTCTCAGTCTCTCTGTCTGTCTCTTTCTCTCTCTCTGTCTCTCTCTCTCCCCCCCCCCCCCCCCTCTCTCTTCCCTTTCTTTCTCTGAGGACAGAATGTGTCACTGAGGGAGAGACGGTTTCGGGGTATAAAGCTTTACCATATTCCGACTTGTTTTGATCTTAGATGTTGATATAAGAACCAGAAAAACAAGAAAATCGAATCAGAACGCGTATTCAATACAACAAGACAAGACAGGCGCATATTTTCAGCCAGCTGGCCTTTGTGAAGCGCGAATGCACGATCACAGACAAACACCAAACACAAAATCATGAGAAAAAGACTAAAACTTCCCTGCCGCCTAGTTCAGGAAGGATGGTCATTCCCATGGTGTGAGCCAAAAAGAGATCCCGATTCATTTGGGTCAGATTGGCATTGGCATTTTTTTAAAGTGTTGCCTGATTTTTAATTCTGCCATATTCTTAGGTGTTAAAGAACACGCTGAAAGGATTTGTGGTTGTTAATTCTTTATAATAATTGATAAACTGATACATAGTTAAATATGTATGGATCGTTGTAATTGTGTTTAGCCCTACATGATGTCATAGTGAATAGGTCGGTTCAGATTGGTATGGCCTGTTTTTAAGTTAGTCATTACATAAAGGACTGTGAAAAGTATATAAATCTACGTTTTGTTTCGAAATGTAGGGTTGGTTTGTGCATGGATGCATGTGCACGTTCGTGTGTTCTTTGTGTGTGTGTGTATGTGTTGTGTGTGTGGGGAGAGAGAGAGAGAGAGGGGGGGGACAGAAAGAGAGGGCAGAGAGTGAGAGAGAGAGAGCGAGAGAGAGAGAGAGAGAGGCATGGGGGGGGGGATGACTTCTTCATTTACCATAACCCGCCCTCTGTCAAGATTTCTGGCATCCAAGATTTTTTTTTTCGTTTTTCGTTTTTTTTTGTTTTTTGTTTTGTTTTTTACCAGTGGGCGATTGAGAATGTTGCTTTTGCCCTAGCAAAAACATAGGTCCATTTGTAGCTTTGTTTCTTTTGGATTGTCTGCCTTTACTTCAGCTTGCTGAAGTCTATGCTTACGTAGAAGCCATCCTGTCTGAAAACACGAGATAAAATCATGTTTTGGTTTAAAAAAATTTATAATGCAGGCAAAGTGCTGGAACTTTGAAACCAGCTTAGATGGTATGTATTGTCGGATCAGCAGATTTGTGTTTATGTGTGCTTGTGTGTGTTTGGAAATTTGAGGTAGTCAATACGCACCCCAGTTTATCATCGAACCCTCCAGGCCCGCCCAACTCCATTCTTCCTGCGATTTTACCCTCGTGATTCACGAGCTTTGCAAGTGCGAGGCAGCTCAGGGGACATAACCCGGCGCAAATCAAGATTGTTTCCTTGTCCTAGTGCATTTCGGAGTCAGCGCCCTTAGTAGCAGTCTCTTTCCAGACAGGCGTTGAAAACCATGGGTTCATTTAACTCTTTGGAGACGCACCCTAAAATGGCTGCTGAAACTCTCGAGACGCACAGTTTTTGGTACTTTTAAAAAAATTATGGAGAAATCCAACGACAATAAACCTATCCTGTTATATAATATATATGTTTTAAAAGGTCAGTGGTTAAACTCTGCTGTCAGTATAATCTCCCTTATTATAGTATACACATATTCTTGGTAAAAAAAAACAACACATAACATCTTCGCAGTCGAGACACCGAGCTCTGCAGCTATAGCTGCGGAGCGTCACCATCGAGTTAACCCTTTAACTCCCACATCCTGTCCACCATATTTAACTCTTTTGACTCCCGCATCCTGTCCACCGGCATCCTGCATTGTGAACCATACTAGCAAAGCACAAACTTTAATCCTTTGACTCTGCAGGAAGCTGGTGAATAGGATGAGAGAGCCGAAGAGTTAAGTTTTTGCAGTTGGTGGATAGGGTGTGGGAGTCAAAGGGTTAACAGTACAGTTATGAGTGTTGGGGTTCCTCTCTCTCTCTCTCTCTCTCTCTCTCCCTCTCTCTCTCTCCCTCTCTCTCTCTCTCTCCCTCTCTCTCTCTCCCTCTCTCTCTCCCTCTCTCTCCCTCTCTCTCTCTCTCTCTCTCTCTCTCTCTCTCTCATATTCTGTATCTGGGGACAGGTAAGAAAAGAGTGGTTCAGTATGTTTGAAAATACAAGTGTATCAAGTAATTCTGTCTGTCTGTCTGTCTCTCTCTCTCTCTCTCTCTCTCTCTCTCTCTCTCTCTCTCTCTCTCTCCTCCCTCCCTCCCTCCCTCCCCTCCCAATCTCTCTCTTTTCCTCATTTCTCTCTCCCCAAAACTAATGCTTTTCCTTTTTTTTTTCTGTCGAAGCATTGTGTATGTTTTGAAACGGTCATAGCCCTGATATGGCTGTATGCAGTCAGCTGGGCTTTAAAGAAAAATAACAGTAACAGTGGTGCTGATTTAATAAGTTTGATTGGTATGTGTGTTGGTGATGACTTTGTCAAGTTCTTTTTACGTGATTTTTGTTTTTTTTGTTTTTTGCATGAGAGGTCAGATGGTATTGTTTCTCTTTAGAAAAGCGTTTTAACAGTAGAGTCTTGTTTGTGAGATAGTGGCATGTTACTCAGGTGTTGTGTCAGTGTGTGTGAGATTATTCACGCTGCAGAGGTGTGGGAATTCTGGGATCCAACGGATTACATGGGCCATTTCCCAGGAAAATTCATATCTAGCTTGTTTTTTTTGTTTGTTTTTTTTCAAAATAGAATAAGTGCAGTGAACATATTTTGTGACAGTTATAGAAATCAGTGCAGAAAGTAGCTTTCTCAAGCACTCTGAATGTCTTGTTTGATGCTTGATAAAGTCAGATTAAATTTGATGCTTGATAAAGTCAGATTTTAATCCCTAATAAAAGAAAATATTTCCACGGGCATGCTTTTCAGACTCCTTAGATTTCCTTTTTTTGTTTGTTTGTCTGTTGTTGTTTTATTTTATTCATATTTTTAAGCAGTTTCCATATATTGTTGTACTTATGCCATGGTTTTATTTGAGGCTGCTTTAGCTTATTTCTTTCCAAACAAGTGTTTCTAACTTGAAGATATTGTGTGTGTTTTACAGGAGATCAAGTACAACTTGGCTCCCAACAGACCCCGGATACACAGTCGCTCTGTGTCCCAGTCGTCCACAGACAGCTACAGCTCTGGTAAGTGGTCTGTTGAGTCTGTTCTCAGTAGCCTTGTACTTACCGCTCCTTTGTACTTGTGTTTCTTTGCTTGTCTTTACTGTATTATTTGTTTGGGTCTGTGAGAAAAACTATCAGAACAGCCATAAACAAGCTCCCTGTCCCTCTCTGTTTCTCTCTGTCTCTCTGTCTGTGTGTCTGTCTCTCTCTGTCTCTGTGCCTCTCTCTCTCTGTCTATCCTCCCCCCCCCCTTATTTCTGTGTGTAGGTGTCTCTGCACGCCTCCCCTTCTCTCCCCCCCCCCCCCCTCATGGTCATATAAAAGACTAACGCATGTAGCTGCAGCAAAATATTGAGTGTCTGTTTTGTGTTCTTTACTTTTTCTTTATTCAAAGTTTTAATTGTAGATTGTTCATACATAAGCTATAAAGTAAAATGTGATCATCCGGCATGGAATCAAGTTCCCAGGTGTTCAGTTTCAAAAAAAAAAAAAGGTTGTTTATGTGATCCAGTTTTGTATCGTTAATGTATGCCAGTTTGCAGTCAGCTCAGTGTGAATTTTCAGTAATTTCCAAAAACATTCTTGTTGACAAGTCTGCCCCAAGTAAACAAGGGACTAAAGCAGCAATGTCTGATGTTAATAACTTTCATAACTGATGGGGTGGGTGTTATTAAATGCACAGTTGCCCCTTGTAATGATGAAATTTCTATAACGCAACTAGTGGAAAGTGATTATGAGTCAGTTTCAGTCAAAACCTCCAAATCAATAAAACTTCACCCCTCCATTGATGTTGATCAGTAGTGCTAACAGTGCCTGAGAACTTATGTCGTGTTCCATGCTGGAAGGTCACAAATGTATTCTGTTCTGTGCTTCAACTTTTTTTTTTTTTTTTTTTTTTGACTGCTGCATTAATTTCATTTTATGAAAATTATTTGTATGTATCTAGATCTAGTTGTTTATTTTTTCATTTTTTTCATCAGATGTGCAAATGAGTGTG
>CM060312.1:69033236-69035736 GCA_030674185.1 Monoplex corrugatus | reverse complement strand
GTTGTTGTTGTTGTTGCTAACTCCAGGTGAAATGCAAGGTTTGGGACATTAGCAAACTTCTGTCTTGTTGTTGTTGTTGTTGTTGTTGTTGCTAACTCCAGGTGAAATGCAAGGTTTGGGACATTAGCAAACTTCTGTCTTGTTGTTGTTGTTGTTGTTGTTGTTGCTAACTCTAGGTGAAATGCAAGATTTGGGTCATTAGCAAACTTGTCTTGTTGTTGTTGCTAACTCCATGTGAAATGCAAGGTTTGGGACATTAGCAAACTTCTGTCGTTGTTGTTGTTATTGTTGTTGTTGTTGCTAACTCTAGGTGCAATGCAAGCTTTGGGTCATTAGCAAACTTCTGTCTTGTTGTTGTTGTAGTTGTTGCTGTTAACTCTGGGTCGTATGCAAGGTTTGAGTCATTTTATACTTCTCTCTTCTTCTTGTTGTTGATTTTGACGTTGTTGTTGTTGTTGAGGAATGATCTGCTGGCTTATGACATATTTCAAAAATTGATCAAATGATTTTGTTGTTGTTTTTAATCACACAGAATTTGATGTGATCCATAGTGTACAGGTTGTTTTATCGATTTAGTCATTTATTAATTACATTATACCAGATTCACAAAATCAAGCCTGTGCCTAAAAGCACTCATTCAGGAATAGCTAATCATATTAGTGTATTAACATGGTAAGTATGCTTACTAAACACGATTTTTAAGGAGGGGTGGTGAGAATTCCTATATATATAGCATTAATTATGTGAAATTTGGAAATGGCCTGCAGAATTCTTTTTTTTTTTTTTTGACAATTGAAGGTTTATGTTGTCAGTCATACCTGCATCGAGTGCAGTACTAATTTTGTACCTGTGTGTATTTCATTTGATTTCATTTTTTTTTTTTTTTTAGTTATGTACCAGAAATTATTGTCTGTATAATGAATGTGTATGTTTACTAAATGATGTATCAATAATAAAGAAAAGTTTGTTGTTTTTTCTTTGTATGTGTGTGTGTTTCACCATTATTTTTCTAGTGTGTGATCAGAACAGTTAATTTTTGCCAACGTTCTATCTTTCTTTCTACTGTGCTCTGACCCGCTTCAATCAAAGACCGTAAATTATCATTTCAGAGTCTTTACTTCAGTGTACTGAATAAAATTCATGTTCATATTTCTTTTTGTTTCTTTCGTTTTTTGTTTTGTTTTTAGTCTTATTTTCGTATTGATATTTTTTCAATAATTTGTATTATGACAACGTTTAATAATTTTAGATGTAATTCAATTGCACAAAACAAGGCAAGTCGAATCCCAAGCGCAAGCGCACGGCGCAACACACTGCATTACATTGCAATCGTGATCTAAGGGAGTGAAGCATGATGAAAGTCGTCGTAGACTGGTGAAAAAAAACACTTCGAGTTCTTTCCCTTTACTAACTACCTCGATGAGGATTTAGGTAATACGATCTATCGTGCTTTGTCTTGCTGCAGAGAGTGTAAATTTGGAAAATGGATCAGACGCTTGTTTGAGATGTGTGTTCCCATACACGCTGGGTCTCTTCTCTCTCTCTCTCTCTCTCTCTCTTCTCTCTCTCTCTCTCTCGTGTCTCTCTCTTTCTCCCCCTCTCTCCCTCCCTCCCTCTCCGTCCCTTCCCCCTCTCTCTCTTTCTCGCCCTCTTTCTCTTGTCTCTTTTCAACCCATCTGTAGCGTTAGTGCGTAATTAAGGAATTAACCCTTTGACTCTTGCATCCTATCCACCAGAGGCAAAAAAATTAACCCTTTGACTACCCCCCCCCCCCCCTCAACCACCAGCTTTTGTGTGGATAAGCTGAGAGAGGAGAATGGTCTAGCGGCCTGTTTATTAGATAAATGGGTCACTGGGTTCACGTGCTCGAGCGCGCGCACACGCACACACACACACACACCACACACGCACACACACGCACACACTCTCTCTCTCTCTCACAAACACACACACTCTCCTCCCTCTCTCTCTCTCTCTCTCTCACACACACACAAGAGATGGCATGGGTGGTGGGGGGGGGAGAGGAGAGATTAATCAGTTGGTTCTGTTGCATATACCTTTCTGTGTGTGTGGACAAGCCGAGAGAAGTGAATGGTGGTTCTAATGGTTTGTTTAGATAAAAGGTTCACCAAGTTTATCAGACTAGAACCGTCAATCCAAACGCAATCGCACACAGGGTACGTTGATAATTGACGTGTGTGTGTGTGTTTGTGTGTGTCTGCGTGCGTGTGTGTGTGTGTGTGTGTGTGTGTGTGTGTGTGTGTGTGTGTGTGTGTGTGGTGCGCGTGCGTGCGTGCAATATTTGCGTTTTTGTGTATGTGTGCGTGTGTGTGTGTGTGTGTGCATACGTCAGAATGTGTGTGTGCGCGTGCGTGCATGCCAATGCTTGTGTGTATGTGGGTGTGTCTGTGTGTGACTGTGTGTCGTTGTGTGTGTGCATTCGTCACAGAGAGAGAAGGAGAGAGAAATAGAGTGTGTGTGTGTGTGTGTGTATGTATGT
>CM060312.1:69008236-69025736 GCA_030674185.1 Monoplex corrugatus | reverse complement strand
AGAGAGAGAGACAGCCAAAGAAGAATATGTCTGATTGCAGTATGTAAGAACAGGTAATCCCCGTATGTATATGCCTATATGAAGTGAGAGAGGGAGAAAGAGAGAGAGAGTCAAAGAAGAATATTTCCGATTACCGTTTTTGATAACGAGTAATTCCCGTATGTACATGCCTATATGAGCGCGCACACACAGAGAGAGAGAGAGAGACAGAGGGAGGAAGAGAGAGAGAGAGAATGACCAAAACTCACAGAGAGAGGCCGACGGACCATAACTCGCATTCCCTAGCGTTCCAATCACCCCTCTTCAGTCATAACGCTGCGTTTGAGAGTGTAGAGAGCCGATGCTGTGTGATGCCGGCGGTAGTGAGAAACAAGATCACATCCCTAGCAAGGATCATCATCGTGAAGATATTGGAGGTAGACTGGTCAGGACCATTTGGGCCAAACGTGTCTTCCCCCCCCCCCCCCCCCCCCCTATAATTGTGTGTGTGTGTGCGCGCGCAGAAATAACCTTCCCCATACGCTTATGTCCGTTACGTGGGTTGAGAGAGAGAGAAAAAACAACAACTGGTTTTTAGAGGCGAAGACAGTTTTTGGGGTTGGAGGTGGAGGGAGAGAGATAATGGTGGACAAGAACCGGATGAATCAGCAGCTATGTGAACCAGTATCACAGATGATTAGCACCGCGAGGGACGGCAGAAAGGTCAAATGCTTGTCTGTGTCTTCCCCGCCCGTGGAGAGCACGGATATACAACGACCAGCATATTATAGCCTCCAGCTCCATTAGAGAGTGCTGAGAGAGAGAGAGAGAGAGAGAGAGAGAGAGGTTGTGGGGGGGGGGGGAGGCGAGGAAGAGCTATTGATTTTCATACTGCTTCAGGCGGCATGGATCTCTTGGGTTGAATTCGTAAAAGAGAAAAAGATAAGTAAATAATAGAAGAAAAAAAGTAATAAGATCGAACAAATAACAAAACATACTCTTGTCCATTGGATGTTTTAAAATGTGTTTCTCCTTTTTTTTTCTCAGTTTTGAAGTATTTTGTTTTGACATTTCATATTTATACTTGTTTTACTTCCTTTTTCTTTTTTAAGTTTTGGAGTGTTCCCCCCCCCCCCCCCCCCCCCCCCCCCCTTTTTTTTTTTTTTTTTTTTTCTACTGATTCTGCTTTCGATCAGATATAAAACCTGCGGTTTTTGTTGTTGTTTGTTTTGGTTTTGGTTTTTGTTGGTGGTGTGTGTTGTTTTTTTGTTTTTGTTTTTTAGTTTATTTATTTTTTTGGGGGTGGTGGTGGAGGGCTTCTTATCAGTATTGTTCTCCTCTGGTTGTATGTAGCTGTTTAAAAGGTGTGTGTGTGTGCGCGCGAGCGCACCACTTTTGTTTTGAATTAATGGAATGGACGCTGTACTTATTTGAAATTAACGGAAATAATGTACTTCTCGTTTCAAATTAGTGGAATAACAATGTACTAGTCAAATTGAATTAACAGAATGGATACTGTATTTGTCGTGTTGAATTTGTGGAATGAACATTTTAAAAAAAAAAAATTAATGGTATTAACAATATGCCTGTCATGTTAAATTACTGGAATTTACAACGCATTCGTCGTTTTGAATTATTGGTGTTAACATTGCAATTGTCGTTTGAAATTAGTGACAGTAACAGTGTACTTATCGTTTTGAAATAGTGGAATGAATATTGTACTTATCCGTTTTGAATTAGTGGAATGAACAGTAAATTTGTCGTTCTGTATTTAAAGGAACTAACAATGCGCTTGTCGTTTTGAATTAGTGGAATGAACAATGTACATGTTTTGAACTAGTGGAATGAACAATGTACGTGTTTTAAATTAGTGGAATAAACAGTGTGTTTTGAACTAGTGGAATGAACTGTGTACGTGTTTTTAGTGGAATAAACATTCTGCTTGTTTTGTATTATGGAATGGACAATGTATTTGCTGATGTAAATCAGTGGAATTGATAATGTGCTTATCGTTTTAAATTGGTGGAATTAAGACTTTTTGTCGTTTGAAATGATTGAAATTAACAGAGTACTTGTTTTGAATCTGTGTAATGAACAGTGTACTTGTTTTGAATTAAGTGGAATGATTGCTGTATTTGTTTTGAATTAGGTGAAATGATCACTGTGCATGTCACGTATAATCTATAAGCAGATGAAACGCTTTGTCGTGCTTTCAGTTGTAAAGCAACCAACCAGTCAAGCAAGCTGCGACAGCCAACCAACCAACTAAATCCCAACAGACATTTATGTTCAGTTCGGTAATAAGTCGTTTAAAGACTCATCTGACGGTAATGGTCTTCGGTTCATCCCCTACGCCCAAAAAATCGTTAGCATGCATACCGAACAGGGAGTTAGTTCCCTTATCGAACCTCAAGCCGCTCTCCAAATCTAATAATTATATATAGGGAGCGCGTTGAAGAAGACCGCTATCGATTTTTAAGCGTAGTCGGCATTGTGTGTATGTGTGTGTGTGCGGGGGAGGGAGGGGGGTGCTCGGCGGAATATCTGCAGCAGTTTGAAGGAAAATCAGGTAATCAGGTCCGTCCCCAACATCATAAAAGTCGGGAGGGTCTTGGCTGACATAGTCATCGACCGCTCACTCGTGATTTGACTTGCAGGAACGTGAAGCTGTGTGACCTCTGCTGCAGTGGAAAGGACTAACAGAGATCGATGGGAATCTTCATTGATTAGTCATGGGGGGCCCGGGGGAGGAGTGGCAAGCTTTGATGTCGGCATTAAGGAGGAGAAGGGTTAGCCATGTCATCGATTTGCATCGGCTGTGGTACATTCGGATCTGTCAACACACATCTGGGTGAGGTAGGGGACCAGGGTGAAAAGAACGATGTTGCTGAATTTATGGAACATAAGTTTTGGTATTATTGTATATGGAACAGGCTTTGGGGCGTATTGGTAAGTTGTATATGGAACGGGCTTTGGGGCGTATTGGTAAGTTGTATATGGAACAGGCTTTGGGGCGTATTGGTAAGTTGTATATGGAACAGGCTTTGGGGCATATTGGTAAGTTGTATATGGAACAGGCTTTGGGGCGTATTGGTAAGTTGTATATGGAACAGGCTTTGGGGCATATTGGTAAGTTGTATATGGAACAGGACTTTGGGGCGTATTGGTAAGTTGTATATGGAACAGGTTTGGGGCGTATTGGTAAGTTGTATATGGAACAGACTTTGGGGCATATTGGTAAGTTGTATATGGAACAGACTTTGGGGCGTATTGGTAAGTTGTATATGGAACAGGCTTTGGGGCGTATTGGTAAGTTGTATATGGAACAGACTTTGGGGCATATTGGTAAGTTGTATATGAAACAGACTTTGGGGCGTATTGGTAAGTTGTATATGGAACAGGTTTGGGGCGTATTGGTAAGTTGTATATGGAACAGACTTTGGGGCATATTGGTAAGTTGTATATGGAACAGACTTTGGGCGTATTGGTAAGTTGTATATGGAACAGACTTTGGGGCGTATTGGTAAGTTATATATGGAACAGGCTTTGGGGCGTATTGGTAAGTTGTATATGGAACAGGCTTTGGGGCATATTGGTAAGTTGTATATGGAACAGGTTTGGGGCATATTGGTAAGTTGTATATGGAACAGGCTTTGGGCGTATTGGTAAGTTGTATATGGAACAGGTTTGGGGCGTATTGGTAAGTTGTATATGGAACAGACTTTGGGGCATATTGGTAAATTGTATATGGAACAGGTTTGGGGCATATTGGTAAGTTGTATATGGAACAGACTTTGGGGCGTATTGGTAAGTTGTATATGGAACAGGTTTGGGCATATTGGTAAGTTGTATATGGAACAGGTTTGGGGCATATTGGCAAGTTGTATATGGAACGAACAGACTTGGGGTGCAGTGATCAAGGAACCAAACTTGTGCGTATTGGTATAGAACAGACAGTGGGCGTATTGGATACAGAACAGAAACTTTGGGGTACTGGATATAGAACGGACCGTGAGCGTATTGGATACAGGACAGACCTTGGGCGTATTGAATATGGAAACAGATCTTGGGCGTATTGGATATAGAACAGACCATGAGCGTATTGGATATAAAACAGATCTTCAGCGTATTGGATACAGGAAAAAAACCATGGGCGTATTGGATATAGAACAGACCGTGGGCGTAATAGATACGGAACAAATTTTGGTTGTAAGCGTATTGGATACAGAACAGACCTTGGACGTATGATACGAAACAGACCTTGGGAATATTAGATATACAACAGTATTGGATAGTGAACAGATCTTTGGCTTATTGGGCACATCATCAGTATAAACAGTATTGGATAGTGAACAGATCTTCGGCTTATTGGGCACATCATCAGTATAAACAGTATTGGATAGTGAACAGATCTTCGGCTTATTGGGCACATCATCAGTATAAACAGTATTGGATAGTGAACAGATCTTTGGCTTATTGGGCACATCATCAGTATAAACAGTATTGGATAGTGAACAGATCTTTGGCTTATTGGGCACATCATCAGTATAAACAGTATTGGATAGTGAACAGATCTTCGGCTTATTGGGCACATCATCAGTATAAACAGTATTGGATAGTGAACAGATCTTCGGCTTATTGGGCACATCATCAGTATAAACAGTATTGGATAGTGAACAGATCTTTGGCTTATTGGGCACATCATCAGTATAAACAGTATTGGATAGTGAACAGATCTTTGGCTTATTGGGCACATCATCAGTATAAACAGTATTGGATAGTGAACAGATCTTTGGCTTATTGGGCACATCATCAGTATAAACAGTATTGGATAGTGAACAGATCTTCGGCTTATTGGGCACATCATCAGTATAATGTAACAAACTCTGGGCGTGTGAGACATGATGATGATGATGAGAATTAGCAGTAATATGAACCAGTAAGCTTTGATGGGTACTCTTGTCATTCATCACGCATTGATCTCTGTAACAAGGGACATCGCTCTGCAAGCAAGCTGACATCAGAAGGGATGCCAGGAAGACATGATAATAGGATGCAGGCCTGTAATTTCTCAAAACTGTCTGGTACATGCTTACTTGGATGGTTACACGGTTATCAAATGTCAGCTGTTGGGGCAGATCATAGAATCGTTATTGACTGATATGAAGAGTTGAATGAAAGGGCGGAGTGGAATGACACTAACCCTTTGACTCGCACCTGTCCACCAACCTCAAAAACTTTACCCTTTGACTCCTCGCCCTGTCCACCAGCTTCCTGCCGGAAGCTGGTGGATAGGGTGAGAGTTGAAGTGTTAAGGTTTGCTTTGCTAGCATGCTTGGCAATGCAGGGTGTTGTGGACAGGGTGCGAGAGTCTAAAGTATCAGTTTTGCTTGCAATGCTGGCATGCATGTGTTGTGCGTGCGACTTGCTAGCAAAGTCAAGAGAGTCAGTTTTTGCTTTGCTAGCATGCTTGGCAATGCATGATGTTGGAGGACAGGGTGTGGGAGTCAAAGGGTTAAGTTTTTGCTTTGCTAGCATGCTTGGCAATGCATGATGTTGGAGGACAGGGTGCGGGAGTCAAAGGGTTAAGTTTTTGCTTTGCTAGCATGCTTGGCAATGCATGATGTTGGAGAACAGGGTGTGGGAGTCAAAGGGTTAAGTTTTTGCTTTGCTAGCATGCTTGGCATTGCATGATGTTGGTGGACAGGGTGCGGGAGTCAAAGGGTTAAGTTTTTGCTTTGCTAGCATGCTTGGCAATGCATGATGTTGGTGGACAGGGTGCGGGAGTCAAAGGGTTAAGAAGTGGAGGAAAGAGCGGAGGGCAAGAGCTTTTGATGGTCAGCAACATGAAGGAAAACAGAGAGAGTTAAACTCGCGATGGGTATCTTGAGTCGTGATGGGTAAGACTCATTCTCATAAGTAAATCTTAACGTTGATGATATAATTACAAGGAAGAAAGATTGGTCTTATCGATGGCAGTATTAGCTGTAAGGAAAAAAAGCTTTTGATGTCGGAATTAAAGAAGGAAGACATCTTTGCGATAAGCATAGTAAAAATGATTAATAATGTTTTTAGGGATGAGAGGAATAATCGATGTAATTATACTAGGATGGATATAGGATGAGAGGAATGAGCCGTGAGTGCTGTAGGTACTAGACTGCTTGATATGATCGCGATAGATGTATGAAAAAATGAAAAAAGGGTTTTAGTTGAATGTGTTTGATCAGTTAGCGATATATATATATTATATATATATATATATATATATATATATATATATATGTGTGTGTGTGTGTGTGTGTGTGTGTGTGTGTGGTGTGTGTGTGTGTGTTGTGTGTGTGTGTGTGTGTGTGTGTGTGGTGTGGAGAGAGAGAGAGAGAGAGAGAGAAAAACAGTTTTAGTTGATTGTGTTTGATAAGTTAGCGATAGACATATGAAAAACGGGTTTTAGTTGTGTTTGATAAGTTAGCGAAAGATACATGAAAAACGGGGTTTAGTCGATTGTGTTTGACCAGTTAGCCATATATTTATGAAAAACGGGTTTTAGTTGAATGCGTTTGTTCAGATAGCGACAGATACATGAAAAAGGACTTTAGTGGATTAGCACAGTACCATTATCAGATTAGGAAAAGACAGGCAACATTTATAGGCCATTTTATGAGGAAATAGGACTTAGAGCACCTGGTCACAACAGAAAAGCTGGAGGGAAAGAGAGCACCAGGTAGACCCAGGGAAAAAAATATTGGACGGACTTGCAGAGTGGCTGAGGACAGAGAGGGTGGAAGATGTGCTCGCGGCAACAAGGGATAGATGCATATGGAGGGCCATGATCGCCAACGCCATGTAGCAGGGCACTTGATGATGATGATGATGTGCTATTTTATGATTTTTTTTTTCACGTCCTGTGCCATTATCAGTGCATTTTCCGTTTGTTTGTTTTTTTACGACCTTTCCAGCGTATTTCTCTCTTTCAAGTGGCGTTATCAGGAACGTTTTGTCCCTCTTGGCATTGATTGAACGACACACGTGACACACGTGCAAGTTGATTGACGTGGGTTCTGTGACAGCTTGTGTCACACCACCAGCTTTGCGTGACCAGCATCACGGTACCAACAGATGTCACTGACTGATGGTGATGGCCTTGCTGGTTTGGTCATTAGGGTACGATCGGAACGACAGAGCGTGTGTTAGTACTGACTGCTACATAGATGCTAGAACTCGGAGCGTGGGTGGGTGGGGTTGAATTCTCGCGATTTCGGACGGTAATATTGCATTGAAGTCCTCATGCTGCCACTGGGCAGACACATAGTTGATATTGTTTTTGCAAGTGAAGTGGAAGAGTTAAACTGTGAAGTGTTGGCCCAGCGTTCTTCCGCGGTCTCTGGACCGTCAGCCTGGAATAGACTTTCTCTCTGCCTTCGCTTAACACCTACCCTTTCTGCTTTTTAAATCCAATTTAAAAACTACCTGTTTTCCCAGCAGTGAATTCTACAACTACGTCGATCCCTCAGTCTGTGTATTAACTATTGTAAGGTGGTCTTTGTCGATTGTATTCGTATGTCTGGTGCGTGAGTGCGCTTTGATTTGAATTGTCAAGATCTGGCCGTATAAATACTGTAATTATTTATTGTTATTGTTATTGTTAGTCGTATAGTAGTAATAGTAGTAAAAAAAAAGTAGTGGTAGTAATAGTAGTATGATGATGTTAATTATTATTTATTATTATTATCGTTATTAGTGAAGTCGCCACGGATACACCTGTTGATACTAGCATAGGCACCCTTTGTGGCAAAGGAGATAAGAATCTGTGTATCTAATCCTATCTTGTTGGCAAGCCGCCTTGGGAGGTGCTTATTTGCTTGCATGCCAGAAAACATGGCAGCAGGTTATAGTTTGCTTTTGGTTTTGAGCAGAACACACTTTTTGCATTTTACCAGTGGCATTATCGTGTGAGGGGATGTGTATCGCGTTGGTTACATGTCAAGTCAGTTTTGCAAAATGGCGTTTCGTTGCACTTCCCGTTGATAGGTTCGTTTTGTGTGTGTGTGTGTGTGTGTGTGTGTGTGTGTGTGTGTGTGTGTGTGTGTGTGTGTGTGTGTGTGTGTGTGTGTGTGTGTGTGTGTGTGTGTGTGATGTGTGTTTGTGTGTTGTGTGTGTGTGTGTGTGTGTGTGTGTGTGTGTGTGTGTTGTGTATGTGTGTGCATGAATGGGAAGGGTGCATGTGCGTGTATGTGGGTATTTGAGAGTTTGTAATGACACTCGAAATGACTATCGTTCGTTGTCTGGTCGAATTCTGCAGAGTGGTAGTTGAATCATACTGTTGAGCGTTTATTGGATTTGGGCCGAAGTGGACGCTGGCTTTTTAGCACCATACGCAAACAAAAGTGAATCAAAGTGACCACCAGCATTCAAGCAAATTATTACTGTTTAAAGCCCAGCCGACTGCGTAGAACAATATCAGGGCTATAGCTGTTTAAAAACACACCCCAGCCGACTGCGTAGAACAATATCAGGGCTATAGCTGTTTTAAAAACACACCCCAGCACAAAACTTCAGGGAGGGGGGAGGGGGGAACATTGAGTACATAGTGCATTGAGTAAACTGCATCGCGTCATATGGCATTGACAGAAAACGACAAATAGACAGAGCTATTGATTACAAACCGCCTTCCTGCCGGCGCGTTGGATGTCTATGTTCGTGTGGATGTGTGTATTTTTGTTGACTTTTGTATACTTGTCAAAGGCATTGCTGATGTCTTTGACTTTCGTATTGCTGACAAGGCATTGTGATTCTGTTGTTCTCTGCAAGGCAGTTGTGACTGTTCTTGTTGTTTTATACGTTGACAAGCATGCTACTGTTCTGTACTTTCGTAGCTACAAAGCGTGCGCGTCTTTGTGACTTGTATAGCTGACAGCAGTTGCGACTTTCTTTGTACTCGTATCGCTTGCAAGGCGGTGTTCTTTGTTGATCGCTGAAAAGCCATGGCTGCTGTTCTTTGTTGATTTGTCCTGACAGGCTGCTACTGTTCTGTGATTTGTATACGCTTGCAAGGCAGTGGACGTCTTTGTTTTTGTACTGACAAAGCCATTGTGAGTCTTGTGATTGTTACCTGAAGGCAGTGGGATGTTCTTGTGATTGAACCTCACAAAGGCATTCGTGCATGATCTGGTTGACTTTTGATACGCTGACAAAGGCAGTTGGTGAGTCTTTGTTGACTTTGTATACGCTTGACAAAGCCAGTTGGCTAACTGTTGCATTTGTTGACTTTTTGTATACGCTTGACAAAGGCCAGTTGGCTGACTGTTCTTTGTTGACTTTTGTATACGCTTGACAAAGGCCAGTTGGCTGACTGTTCTTTGTTGACTTTTCGTATACGCTTGACAAAGGCCAGTTGGTTGACTGTTCTTTGTTGACTTTTGTATACGCTTGACAAAGGCCAGTTGGCTGACTGTTCTTTGTTGATTTTCGTATACGCTTGACAAAGGCCAGTTGGCTGACTGTTCTTTGTTGACTTTTGTATACGCTTGACAAAGGCCAGTTGGCTGACTGTTCTTTGTTCTTTGTATACGCTTGACAAAGCATTGGCTGACTGTTCTTGTTGACTTTTGTATACGCTTGACAAAGGCCAGTTGGCTGATGTTCTTTGTCGACTTTTGATCGCTTGACAAAGGCAGTTGGCGACATTGCGCCTGTTGTTTTAGTGAGTGCTCGCTCGGATTCTATTTTTTGTATTTTTTAGTGTAGAACAAGAGTCGGCGTTCACGATTTTCATGTTCAAATGGTTACTGTTGATGTCCAGATCTGTTTTGTGGTTATTATTTTTGTGTGGGGAGCGGGTTGGGGTGGTGTTGTTTTTATCATCATATTTTTGCGTTGTAATGCGCAGTTGCTTTTCTGTAGGTATCTTGCTTGGCTGGCGTGTTTGCAACGTGGCCCTGGATTCCTGCCTCACTTGGCAAAGGCACCCAGGAGGTGCTCCTGTGCAGGAAAACAGCGACAGTTCCTGTTTGTTTTGGACCTGGTTCTAACCACGCCACGTAAACTTTTCTACTGCAACATCAGTCTAGTGTATTGGGATTGGTCGCTGCCATTATTCTCGTCTCGCTCTGTCTTCTGTCTGTCTCTCTTCTCTCTCTCTCTCTCTCTCTCTCTCTCTCTCTCTCTCTCTCTCTCTCTCTCTCTGTCTCTGTTTTTTTTGTTGTTGTTGTTGAAATAATAAATGGTTACCGCTTACCGTTTTGGGGTTTGAACATTACTTTACATCCAGCCAGACGCTGACACATAAACAAAATCGAACAGCTTCGTCTTATGACAACATAGTGCATTCCGTGTCCCCTGGTCATCTTCACTGTGGGCATGAATGGATTCCCTAAAGTAGTTTATAACTTACGTTTCCCAGTGGGGGACGCCGGGGGCTTTTTCAGTATGAATGATATACCTACCTGCTGGAAATTTGCTCTTGTCTGCTTTGTTTTTGCCTTGCTTCTCATGCTTTCTGTCATCTCTTCATTTCATTTTCTGCCTTCCTGATCTATTTACCTATATGTAGGTTCTGTAAACTCTTCCATGCTGTCCGTGAGAATTGATTATTAGGAACATTTATATACAAACAAACAAAAATACACAATAAACCCAACTTTCAAAACACCAGAATGTCACTGGGATGGGGGAATGGTCAATGCCAGGGAATGTCTTTAGATTCTGTGCACGAATGCTTTGATATGTATGGTTAATGTTCTTTACTAGGTGTTTTCAGGATCAGCGAAGTTTTGTGTATGTTTGGGATGGTTATAGCGTTGATATGGCTTTGTGCAGTCGGCTGGGTTTTAATTAAACAATAATGATAAAAGCAGTTAATGTTGATCGCAGTTTACCAGTAATAGTTAACAGTGGAGGCTTATCGCAATTGACGCTGATCGCACTTAATCAGTAGTACATGTAGTTAGCAACTGACTGATCGCAGTTAACCAGTAGTAGTTAGCAATTGACTGATCGCAGTTAACCAGTAGAAGTTAGCAACTGACTGATCGCAGTTAACCAGTAGTAGTTAGCAACTGACTGATCGCAGTTAACCAGTAGTAGTTAGCAATTGACTGATCGCAGTTAACCAGTAGAAGTTAGCAATTGACTGATCGCAGTTAACCAGTAGTAGTTAGCAGTTGACTGATGATCGCAGTTAACCACTAGAAGTTAGCAGTTGATGCTGATCACAATTACACCATTGTACTCGCTGTCATTTGCCCTCCACCAGAACATTGATAACAGCCAATCATGTTGCCACAAATGACGTTATTTCATACGTTACTCGCCACACTAGGTAAAGGAAAGCGAGATTCGAGTCCGGCAAATTAAATCTTCCTAGAAAAAAAAAAAGAAAAAAAGAAGTACCCCCCTCCTCATCCATCCCCACACCATAAAGGTAGAGCCGACGTCCACAGAGGAGAGGTTCATCGATTGCCGAGTGAAAAAAGGGGGGGAAAAAGGGTTCCCAGTTGATTAATAGACGCCTCGCTTTCCGTTCAGATCGATCACCCTGACATATCTCCATCCACCCCACCCCTCTGATACGACCACAACCTCTTCCCAAACCCGTTCTTTTCAGACAGTTCAACCTGAATCTGTCGATCAGACGAGTTGTGTACGGCCCAGCTGACCACGGAGGTCATTGCAGGCCAGTTTTTCCAGACAGTGAGGTCAAAGGCTTTGTCGGTAATGTTTGTCGTCATAGGAATAATGATATGGGTATGAGACACGGCTGTAGTCTACTCCACACTGATTATATATATAGTGGTATTCTTACTCTGTGTGTGTGTGTGTGTTTTCCTCTCCGTGGCTTTGATCTGCCAGGCCGTCGTGGTCTCGCTGTCTGGTTTTGCCGTGCCGGTGTGACGTGGGCTTTAGGTAGTGGTAGTAATCAGTGTGATGCCGATACTTGGTAATCTCCACTTCCCATTGATAGGTTCGTTTGTGTGTGTGTGTTGTGTGTGTGTGTGTGTGTGTGTGCGCGCGTTTGTGTGCGTGCGCTTGTGTGTGTGTGTGTATGCGTGTTTGTGTGTGTGTGTGTGTGTGTGCGTGTGTATGTATGCGCGTGTGTATGTGTGTGTATTGAAACGGTTACAGCCCTGATATGGCTCTACGTGGTCGGCTGGGCTTTAAGCAACAATGAGAATAAGTGTGTGTGTGTGTGTGTGTGTGTATGCGCGTGTGTATGTGTATGTATTGAAACGGTTACAGTCCTGATATGGCTCTACGTGGTCGGCTGGGCTTTAAGCAACAATGAGAATAAGTGTGTGTGTGTGTGTGTATGTGTGTGTGTGTGAGCGCGAACGAGAGCGCACGAGTGGGAAGAGGTGCATGTATGCGCACGTGCGTATTTGAGAGTTTGTAATGATCGCTTGCTATGAATATCGTTCGTTGTCTAGTCGAGTTTTGCAGAGTGGTGTGTACAAGCGGTGAGTGAACCGTAAATTTGTGTAGCGCTGTTTCAGAACATTTAAAAAAGAAATCTATTTTGTAAGTAAACTTAGTAAATGAATAACAAATACTGCTTTTTTCCAACTTACTAAAATACACTCTCAAAGATGCACTCTCTTTCGCTTTGTTTCTCTGTCTTTCTCTCACATGCACGCTCGCACATACACACACATCCACACACACACGCACATATACACACACAACAGACACAGACACACATACATACACGCCTAGCGCCTTGCATACACGCACACGCATGCGCGCGCGCGCACACACACACACTCACACTCACACACACTCACACCACACACACACACACACACACACACACACACACACACACACACACGTCTGAAAAAAAAACCCTCGTCTATGAATACACGGCTAAATGAAACACTGAGTAGAGATAAGGGAGGAGGTCAAAAATACGTTTAGATACAGAAGAAAGAGGGATGCAGACATACGGGGAGACAAGGGGGAGAAGAAAGCGATCTCAGACTGTGTGAGAGACAGAGAATGATGCTATGATGTTTTATTTTCCAACGATTAAAATTAATAGCTGAAAGCGATATTTCACTGAAACCAGTGATACCATAATTATTTCACTGAAGCCAATGATACCATATTTCACTGAAGCCAATGATACCATACTTCACTGAATCCAACGGTACCATATATCACTGAATCTAATGATACTGTATTTCACTCTAGCCAATGATACCATATTTCACTGAAGCCAACGGTACCATATTTCACTGAAGCCAATGATACTGTATTTCACTCTAGCCAATGATACCATATTTCACTGAAGCCAATGGTACCCTATTTCACTGAATCCAATGTACCCATATTTCACTGAATCCAATGATACCGTATTTCACTGAATCCAATGTACCATATTTCACTGAATCCAATGATACTGTATTTCACTGAATCCAATGATACTGTATTTCACTGAATCCAATGATACCGTATTTCACTGAATCCAATGATACCAAATTTCACTGAAGCCTGTGATACCAGACTTGGTTAAAGTCAGTAATACCAGATATGACTGAAACCAGTAATGCCAGATATGGCTGAATCGTGTAATACCAGATTTGACTGAATCAGATAATACCAGATTTGACTGAAATCAGTAATACCAGATTTGAATTGAGTCATTTATACCAAATTTGGCTGTAGCCGTTGATACCACATTTGAGTGAAACTGAACTTTGCCGTTTCATGCCAGTAAATGACTTCCTATTGTGGAGTGGTGTGTTGGTTTTGAGAGCTGTCAGAGCCAGCCAGCATCACTTGGATCGTTCTGACCTGAAAGATAGCTAAAGGTTAAAAGCGGTAAAATGGAATCGATTGCGGTACGCCTTTTTAGAACCATCCCTACCTTACTGTGTGTGTGTGTGTGTGTGTGTGTGTGTGTGTGTGTGTGTGTGTGTGTGTGTGTGTGTAAGCGCGTTCGTGTGTGCATGTGCGTGCGTATGTGTTTGTGTGTGTGTTCATTCGTTCGTGCACACGTCTAATTGATTTTGGCCTTTCTATTTCCAACATCACGTAGTAATGCGTGTTATATATAGCGTTATTAGGTAGTTAATCGTGTGTAAACACTCTCTTCTGTCTCATCTCTGTCTGTCTGTCTGTCTCTTCTCTCTCTGTTCTCTCTCTCTCTCTCTCTCTCTCTGTGTTTCTCTCTCTGTTTCTCTCTCTCTCTCTCTCTTCTCTCTCGTTCTCTTTCTCTCAGTCTGCTTCTGCCTCTCTCTTCGTCTGTCTGTCTCTCTCTCTCTCTCTTTCTCTCTCGTTCTCTTTCTCTCAGTCTGTCTTTCTGCCTCTCTCTTCGTCTGTCTGTCTCCTCTCTCTCTCTCTCTCTCTCTCTCTCTCTCTCTCCTCTCTCGTTCTCTTCTCAGTCTGTCTTCTGCCTCTCTCTTCGTCTGTCTGTCTGTCTGTCTCTCTCTCTCTCTCTCGTTCTCTTTCTCTCTGTTTGTCTCTCTTTGTCTTCTGTCTGTCTGTCTCTCTCTCTCTCTCTCCTCTCCTCCTCGTCTCTTTCTCTCAGTCTGTCTTCTGCCTCTCTCTTCGTCTGTCTGTCTGCTCTCTCTCTCTCTCTCTCTCTCTCGTTCTCTTCTCTCTGTCTGTCTCTCTTTGTCTGTCTTCTGTCTCTCTCTATCTCTCTCTCTCTCTCTCTCTCTCTCTCCTCCTCTCTCTCTCTCTCCTGTCATGTTACCCATATGAAATGAACCATACAAGTCCGGAGCTGCAGAATGTTCTCGCGTAAAAGCATTTATGACGTTGTTCAGTCTCTATCTGCTCTCTTAACGCTATGAATTACCACTCCCCGAACAAGATAAATTCCCCTTAGTAATCATTTTCTTGATATGTATATGCCCACGTGCGCGTGCGTGCACACACACACACACACACAGATAATAATACAAACAGATAGATAGATAGATAGATATTAGGTTAGATGATAGATAGAGAGATAGAGAGATGGATAGATAGAGATTAGGTACATTAGATTAGGTTAGATGGAAGCATACATAGAGATATGAGTATAACATTCACAACACGCACACTCACACATGCAGGGTTCAGTACGCCAAATATTGCATTGTGCTTCAGGTTTCCGTTAATCTTCTCCGTTCTCATTTCCCTTTTATTTATTGATTCATTATTTCATTTATTTATTATGTATTCATTCATTCGTTTGTTTTGTTTTGTTTTTGTTTTTTTTATCGCAGATAACGCTTTTTGCTTGTAGTTCCTGTGAATGATTCTCCAATCCATCTGTGCTCTCTGAGGACAGAGAACCTTCGTGTTTTTACAGACTCTTGTGGCCGCCACAACCAGAAGCTCGTCAATTAGCTTGGCATTTTAGGTGTGAAGAACAACACCAACAAAAACTATAAAACAAGGGCAAGCGACATTCGCCTTCTTGTTAATCCTGGAACAGACTAAAAAATGCATTTGGATCATGGAGGAGGAGGTTTCACGTATTCCCTCCTTCCCCCTCTACCCTCTCCCCCCCCCCCACCCTCACCTCCCATGCCAGAGCGATTTTGCCTACGGAAGTTGTTCCAGCGAAGTGATCGAGGGATTTTGTTGTTGTTGTTGTTGTTTGGTTTGTTTGTTTGTTTGTTTTGTTTTTACCCCCGCTGTTGATGCGCGCGTTTGCGTGAATATGGTTGGTTATTTTTTTTATTTTATTTATTTTCATTTATTTTTTATTTCACTTTATTTTTATTTTATTATATTATTTTTTGTCGAGGGAATGGAGCGGGAAAAGGGCATTCAATGATGGTAAGGGTGGGTGGGGTGGAGGGAGTGTGCATAGTGCTTTTCCTCTAAGTGCCTTTTTCTCCAGATGACCTCGCCATTGCCCGTGTATGTTTACCGCTGTTCGAAATCAACCTGCTTGAGTTGACAGCCTGTGTCTAAAGTGATATTCGGGGACAGCGAAAGAAAAAAAAAGAAGAAAAAAAAAAGGAAAAATTTTATTTTTTGACGTGAAAGTGTAAATGACTACTTATCGGAGGCCTGATACCAAACTGAGGACAGTTTATTATCACCAGTGTCACGTGCTGTTAACACAATCAGTTCAAGGCAAGGTTATACGGGGTTGTTGTTTTTTTCTTTCTTCTTCCTTTGGCGTTTTCTCTTTCTTTCTTTCTTTCGTTCTTTCTTTCTTTCTTTTCCTGTTTTTGCCCCCGTTGGTTGAGTTGGCTGGAGCACTATGTTGATAAAGCGGGTATCGTGGGTTTGATTTTCAAGAGGGCCACTTTTTTATGTGGAAATTATTTATATCTTTCTGTTTATTTATTTATGTATTTATTTGTTTATTTCTTGTTTGTTTATTGTATTTATTATTATTGTTTAATTTTTTTTTAATTGTTTCTTTTTATTGTATTTCGTTTTATTTTTGATAGAGCCCTGGATTCAAGATCTGATGTTTCAGGTTCAATCCCAGCACATAGCTTAGAAAAAAACTGTCCTGATAGCTGCCCGTTTTTATGATCCCCTCTACCCCTCCTTCCTATTTCAAGACCTTCTTACGGTTACATAGGGTTTTGTGCAGGATCAAGGAGTCTGCTAGGTATTTGCTGGTGGATCTGGGTTGGGCGCATATGGAATTGCCCCAGTACGATAACTCCTTGTTGAAAACTTTTACGCTTAAGGCATGTGTTTCGTAACACACAGCGGCATGACAGCAGGATCTCATCAAAGACCTGTCAAATACTGACACCACCAGATGTCGCTTGTGTGGAGTTTATTCGGATGTGAGGAGGGAGGGGGGGGGGTTGTCACCGCACTCGAACAATTCCACATGCGCTCCACCCAGATCTGCCAGCAGTTAGGTGGCAGACTCCATGGACCTGCTCAATACCTTATGCGCTGCAAGGTCTTGAAACGGGGAGGTGAGAGGAGGAATCTATGAAACGCAAAGATGACAACACTAGCAGAATGATGGAAACATTAAGACGGACAGCGAACAGGCCAGTTTTTTTAATGTTGCGGGCTGGGATTGAACTCGAGATGTCAGAGCTTGAGTCCATGGCGAACAAACCGATTTGTATGCTGCGGGTGGGAGGTCGAACTGTTATGGTTCTTCCCGTGTAAAATTAGAGAAAGGTGCAAGCGTTGTCCACCGGTTTCTAACAACGTGGCATTCATTGTCTAGCTATTTCGAGTAAGTCGGTCGAAGTGTCGATATTCAGGAACTAATTTCTCACCACAACGGCCCACTTTCTGGCAATTGCATGGGCCTGAGACACGATGGACCAGAACCAGGCAAATTCATTCTGATTATGTCTTCGTCAGTCTGTGTGGAGAGCGGTGAAGGGGGAGTTCCAAGAGCTCCTGGGAATTCCAGGGACGTTCTGGGGTGTTTTAAGATGGGTTTATTGTAATTTTTTTTGTATGGAGAAAGGGGGGGGGGGTGGATGCGGTGGTGGTATCAAAGATGTTCTGGATATTCTAAAAATCTGAGTGTTCTTACAGTGGATATTCTAAGAATCTGAGAATGTTCTTACGGTGGGAATCTAAGATCTGAGAA
>CM060312.1:68988236-69005736 GCA_030674185.1 Monoplex corrugatus | reverse complement strand
ACACAACAAACACACACACACACACCACCACTCACACTCACCACTCACAACACCACACAAACAGAACACACAACCCCACACGGACAGGCAGAGAGAGAGAGAGCGACAGAGACAAGACAGAAAGAGACAGACAGACAGACAGAGACAGAGAGAGATGAGACAGACAGAGACACAGAGAGAGAGGAGAATTATTTCACAACAGGACGTTTTGCCCGACGAACGTACAGACATGGCGTCAGCAGGGACCTTACTTACACTTGGCGAGGTTTACCGTTTCATTTGAAACAGAACGAACAAAAAGAGCTCAACAGATTCTCTTTTAGTGGGGAAAACGCCAAAGTATTACAAAACAAATACTACTCCCACTCTCCTTGCTATTTAGTTGCGTGTGGTCTGGCTGTAAATAAGAACGAAAATAGGAAATTGGTCCAGATTGACACGAGGCTAAGATTGATTCATGCTGACTTTCGACTCATTTTGGTTTCTCTCTCTCTCTCTCTCTCTCTCTCTCTCTCTCTCTCTCTCTCTCTCTCTCTCTCTCTCTCTTCTCCTCGCTCTGTGTCTGTCTGTCCCTCTCTCTCTCTTTCTTTCTCGCTGTCTCTCTCTCTCTCTCTCTCTCTCTCTCACGCAGACACACGCGCGCGCGGACGCACACACACACACATATCTGTCTATGTATATCTATCTGTATAACGTTCTGTATACTATCTGTCTGCTCTGTTTTTGTCCCGCCTCTCTCTTCTCTCTCTCTCACATCACACACATGCACGCGCGCGCTCGCGCACACACAGACACATACACATCCACCGCGCGCGCGCGCGCGCCCTAACACACGACCTCGAGCATCCTGAATCGATCTTATAATGTCGCCATCTTCGCATCTCGCGTGTCGTTAATGTTTGTTTTATCTTTCAATCTGTTCTGTTCCGTTTAGCAGTTTATCAGAACCACTTGAACGTCCAACTCATATTCGTCAAGGTTGAATTATTCATAAGAGCCATTGGATTCATCCCCTCCCTCCCTCCCTCCCCTTTGCTCTCCACGTAATTATGTCATTGTTACATGCCGTTCGATTGATACTCTCCCTTTCTTTCTGTCCTCCCTCTCTGAGTTGTTTTGTGTTGTGTGTGTGTGTGGTTCTGTGTTCGTGTGTGTATGTGTGTGTTTTTTAGTGTATTGTTACATTCGCGCTTGCGTTGTTGTTTTTGTGCCTCTGTAATGTATGTATGTACGTGTGTGTGTTGACGTGTGTGTGTGTGATGTGTGTAGAGTGTGTTTGCTTCATTGTGCACGTGTGTCTGTGTGTATTTTTATGTGTGCGTGTGCACTATTGTCCTTCTCAAAAGCAGCATCGAAGTGATAATTGAACACATAGGGAACGTTATCGTGCGCGTGCACTCACTGCATACGTCAAGCGGTCTGTGTCGAGATTACAGAATCAGTCATCCTTGACTGTTGGACAGGAGAGAGACAGAGAAGACAACGACAGACAGAGGCGCACCGACAACACAATAAACGCTGAAACCGAAACAAACACGCACGAGTAACAACAACACAATGACGAAACCATCGATTCGCCGGTGCAAAGCCACGCTTTTGCGAAGTTGCTATCGTAGATCAGAAACACGACAAACAAATCACTAACGCACGGTGTGAATGTATTAGTTTGTATTCTGCTTATTGAAATAACAATTGTCCTGAACGTAGATCCATATCACCTGACCGTTTTTATTAGATCTATAGTTTTGGCGTGTGCATTTTAATAATATTGCAGTTGTTGCAACCCTCACAGGCGCTCATTGTATCAGAAAGATTTCACGTGATTTTGCAACAGTCGACAAGAGATCGTGGAATGTGGACAGTGATTATAAAACATTTATAGCAAGGAGAGAAAGCAATAAAGCAAAAATACTGAGTGGTCAGCCTTGCCTGTAACCTTGCTTTTCTGGAGTAAGTCTCTTTCCCCCCCCCCCCCTCCCCCTCTCCTTCTTTCTCCTTAGAAATTGTTTTGAGGTGAAGATTTGTCTGTTAAACACTTTCTCTTGACCTAGGTTTGGTGAAAACTTCGCCCCCTAAACGAAAACTAGAAAGACAGAAAAGGAAAGGAAAGAAAGGTAAAAAGAAAGTGCTTCAGTTTTACACTTCTGCATTTGATGTCTCCAAAATGATTTTGTTATGCATGTTCAGGCTTTCATATTCAGCTTATGCCGGAGCTACTGTGTAAATATTAATTAAGATCTGTCTACAACTAGCCTAAACATTCTTACCGCCTTATTCATACACTCACATGCACGAACGCGCGCGCACACACCACACACACACACACTCACTCACTCACTCTCTCTCTCTCTCTCTCTCACACACACACACACACACACACACACACACACACACACACACACACACACACACACACACACACACACACTGAATCAACTTTTTGTTAAGACAATGATAAACAAAACACGACAACAACAACAAAAAAGAAACAACAATAACAAACAAACAGAAGCGAAACAACAAGCACAATTACACACAACACGACGAACACGAACGTTGCAACCATTCAACAACAGACAGACAAGCAAGAAAGCAAGCAGGTAAACAAGCACCACACAAGTTATACACGTAACTCTCTTACCTGTCTATATCTCCTTGCCGCTCTTTCTTCATGTCGGAGACTTCATAAAATCCGCGGACGACTCGGGCCTGTCTCCGTCAACGGAAGAATGGCACACCGCTACAGCTGAAGTTTCCTTCGTCACATCGATTTCCCCCTCCCCCCCCCCTCCCTCACCCCCTCACTCCTTCACTCTCTGCTCGTCGTTGGGCCATTTCTCTCTCCCATCAGGCGCCAAGATGTTTCTGGTTTTCGCCGTAATCCGGTGGTGTTATCATTTGGTTCTTTCTTTTCTATTTTTCTTTTCTTTTTCTTTGGTTTCTATGTTTCTTTCGTTTCGTTTCTTTTTTCTCTCTATTTTTTTCTCCTTTTTCTCTTTTTTTTTTTCCTTTTTTTTTTCTTTGTTTTTCTTCCTTTGCTAGTTCATGATTTTGTTTTTGGTTATTATAGTTTTTTTTCCTTTCAATCCATCACTATGGGTTTCCTTTCTATCTTCAGATTTTCTTTTTTTTTCCCCTTTCTTTTCTCTCTTCATTCCTTTCTTTTATCTTTCTTTCTTTCTTGTTCTTGTCCTTCTTCTTCTTCTTCTTCTTCTTCACCTCTTTCCTCCTTCATTTTTGTTTCGTTTTGTTTTTTTGTGTTGTTATACGTTTCATTCATCTGGTTTTCACGTAGCAGGAGTTGATGTCACTGTTTTATCCTCCAGTGGCATTAAACAAATGTTTGTTCATCCTTTGATAGCGAATTTTCCTTGGCTCACGTTTCTGACGGCGAAGGACTAGAATTACATCATTTTTTTTTTTCTTCTCCTCATTCTTTCTTTTCTCTTTCTCTTTCTCAGTTTCTTCCTTCGTTCTGTCTTTTCTCTTCTCTTTCTCCTTCTTCTCCATTTTCTCCTTCGTTCTATCTTTTCTCTTTCTCTTTCTCTTCTCTTCTCCAGTTTTCTTCCTTCGTTCTATCTTTTCTCTTTCTCTTTCTCTTCTCTTCTCCAGTTTTCTTCCTTCGTTCTATCTTTTCTCTTTCTCTTTCTCTTCTCTTCTCAGTTTTCTTCCTTCGTTCTATCTTTTCTCTTTCTCTTTCTCTTTTCTTCTCCAGTTTTCTTCCTTCGTTCTATCTTTTCTCTCTCTCTTTCTCTTCTCTTCTCCAATTTCGTCCTTCGTTCTATCTTTTCTCTTTCTCTTCTCAGTTTTTCCCTCGTTCTTTCTTCTCTTTCTCTTCTCTTCTCCAATTTTCTTTCCTCGTTCTCTCTCTCTCTTTTCTCTTCTCTCTTTCTCTTCTCCAGTTTTTCTTCCCATGTTCTCTCTCCTTTATCTTCTCTTTCTCTTTCTCGTCTCATAGTCTTTTGATGCCGCTTTCTCACGTGCGCACACTTTCAACATTGTGTGTGTGTCTGTGCGTGTGTGTGTTGGAGGTGGGTATGTTGCACACAGACTCACCGTGCTGGATAGGAGGAGTGAGAGAGAAAGAGTGATTGAACCAGTAAGAAGAGTGCACCGGTGTATCGATGACTGCCGGCTGCGAAGTTGGGGGAGGGAGAGGGAAGGACGACGAGGAGGTGGAGGAGGCGAAGACATTTCGCTGTGGAGAGAAGAGAGAGGACGAAGCGTGAGAGAGAGAGAGGGGGGAGGGGAGAGATGAGAGGGAGGAGCGACTTGGATTGGAGGAGGGGAAGGTGAGTCGGGATGAGAGGGGGGTGACGGGGGGGAGTGGGGTGGGGGAGGGGGAGATAGGACACAGATTTAGCAAGAGGCCAGGCGGATGTAAAGCAAACAGCTGTCTTTGAAGGATGCGCGTGCATGCGTGTTTTCTGTGTGCGTATGTGTGTGCGTGCGCGCGCGCGTGCAGTGCAGTCGTGAGGTGGATGTGGTGTGGCGTTTGGCAAATGAGCTAATGAGAGGTACGAAGAAACGGAACGGAAGGAAGGGGGGGGGGGGGGGGCAGAGAGAGAGCGAGAGGCTTCGTTCTTCGATTTATGTCTTTACACTATGAGTGATTTCGACGAAGAGGTGTGTGTATGTGTGTCTGTCTGTGTGTCTCTGTGTGTGTGTGTGTAAATTGGCGGAGGGGGGGGGGGGGAGGGAGGAGAGTTCCAGTTTCTCACGATGACGTCTCCGTGCTCGAAATAAATTCAAACTACACGTACTTAATGCCACAGATGCCATGTGATGTCTACTAAGACTCAGGCTGATCGCGGCGTAAGCCCTGTATTACCTGTGATCAGACCCTACCTGCTGGCAAGGTCATGTGACCGAGAGTCGAACCCACGATCCTTGCGGTTATCTGCATGGCGTTGTAACTAACTGAGCTAATGGGCCACCAGGGGGTTGGGAGGAGAGAGAGAGAGAGAAGGGGAGAGAGAGAGGATGAGAGAGAGAGAGAGTGTGTGTGTGTGTGTGTGTGTGGACTGCAAAGCTTAATTTCATGATCTGAGGGAGACAGACAGACACAGACAGACAGACAGACACAGACAGACTAAGAGAGAAAGAGAGAGAATATGAATGTGTGTATGTGTGGACTAGAGAGAGAGAGAGAGTTTGTGTGTTTGCGTGCGCGCGCGTGTTTGTGTATGTGTTTGTGTGTGGACTGGATAGATGGAAAGAGAGAGAATGTGTGTGTTTGTGTGTATGGACTGGAGAGGGAGGAAGGGAGAGAGAGGGAGTGGAAGAGAGAGAGACGCGCGCAGTGATTTCACCTTGAGAAAGTTAGACTTGGCCAGAGGACAGGGTGGAACGCATACCGCAGTTACTGTGTTGATTTCATCTTGCCGTATGCTGGGAATATGGATTCGTTCATTCGTTTATTCATCTCTTCTAGCTTTATCTGTTTAGTATGTGTACAAATGTAAACGTATGTGTGTAGGTGAGAGAGAGACAGAGAGAGATTCAGAGAGCGAGAGAGAGAAAGGGAGAGAGAGAAATTTGTGTCATAAGGTGGAATGACCATTTGCAGATTACATTTTATATTTACACACACACACACACACACACACACACACACACACACACACACACACACACCACACACACACACACACACACACACACCACACACACACACACACACACACAACACACACACACACACACACACACACATATATAGCTTTCACTGCCTGCTGTTTGTATTGTAGAACGAGTTTCAATCGAACGAAAAGACTTGCTTGGACAACATCAGTGGCTAGTGGCTCGTGTGTTCTTTAACCTTCACCCACGCTTTTATGGCTTAACCCTTTGACTTCCGCACCCTATCCACCGGCATCCTGCGTTATCAACCATGCTAGGAAAGCAAGAACTTAACCCTTTGACTCCCTCACCTTATCCACCAGCTTCCTGCAGAAAGCTGGTCGATAGGTAGGAAGCTGGTCGATAGGGTGTGGAGCGAGGGTTAGTCAGGAAGTGTGATACGGTAGGGAGTCGAGTAAGTCAGGAAGCTGGTGAATAGGGTGAGGGGAGTCGAAGGGTTAAGTCAGGAAGCTGGTGAATAGGGTGAGGGGAGTCGAAGGGTTAAGTCAGGAAGCTGGTGAATAGGGTGAGGGGAGTCGAAGGGTTAAGTCAGGAAGCTGGTGAATAGGGTGAGGGAGTCGAAGGGTTAAGTTTTAAGTTTTTGCATTTGGTGGATATGGTGTGGGCTTCAAAGGGTTAACGTAATTCGAAAGAGTCTTCTTGGTCTTTACTGGCAGGGTTAGGGAGGGGGGGGGGGGAGGAGCGCTTATGGGTGTGTCCGAGTGGGACGGCTGTGCGTACTTGTTAAGGCAAACAGAATCCAGATTGCAGGTGTGTTGTGTTAGTTGCGTACCCTCTGCTGTCTTTGTCCTTTTTGCCCTTCACGCTCTCCTTTCTCATTCGTTTAGTCTGGCACCGGCCTGTTTTCTGGCACCCACTTCTTCTCTACCCCTCTCTCTGTCTCTCTCTTTCCCTCTCTTGACTCTCTGTCTCTCTCTCTCTCTCTTTCTCTTTCTCTCTCTGTCTCTCTCTCTCTCTTTATTTGTCAGTTTGTCTCCTCCCTCTCCCTGTTTCTCTGTTTGCCTGTCTGTCTGTCTCTCTTTGTCTCTCTCTTCTTCTCTCTCTCTCTCTCTCTCTATCTCTCTTTCTTTCTCCCCCGTGTCTTTCTCTGTTTCTCTGTCTCAGTCTGTCTCTCTGTCTCTGTCTGTCTGTCGTTGTCTGTCTCTCTCTGTTTCTCTGTGCCTCTGTCTCCCCTTTCTCTCTGTCTCTGTCTGTCTGCCGCCCCCCTCTCTGTCTCTTTCTCTCCCTCCTTCCCTCTCTCCCTTCATTTCCTATTTCCCTCCCCCTCACTCTCCACTCTCTCTTTCCCTCTCTCCCCCCTCCTGTTGTGTTACAACCACAAGACATCATTGTGTTAGTTCAGCGCAATTAAGCAAACAAGCGGGCACAGATACGCGCTTGCATGCATACACACACACGCGCCCGTGCGTCACACACACACACACACACACACACACACACACACACACACACACACACACACACACACACACACACACACACACACACCACACACACTCACTCACACCACACACACACACACTCACTCACACACACCACACATGGCAGGTGATTCTGTGTGATAGTATGCACAACACGACATGACACCAAGGGTCTTCACTTCATGTAAAAGAAGACTGTTCGGAGGTATCAAGTTACTTATCGAACGTAAACCGTGTGCATTCAGGAAACACGATTTGTAAAAAAGCCTTTATCGGTGAATCGTTCTTGTATTGCTGTATTCTCCAAACACGTTGGAACTCATTGCCTGTCACCCCACATAATAGAAGTTTTTAGTGGAGCCACGTAGAACTCAAGCTGTTAGGTGAGCTGACCATATACTCCTATGATGTTGTTGCACAGTCTGCTGCATCTTTGGTGGGCGTGCATGCTGCGCTGGGGGATTGGGGTTACCGGTTGGGCTTTCCTGTTTTCACGTTGTCAACTCACAGAGGTATAACAGTAGTAGGAAAACGTAGGAAACTCTCTGGGGAGAGCCATATCAAGACATGTAACCGTCCTCAAAACCACACACACACACACACACACCACGCACGCACGCACGCACGCACACACGCACACACACACACACACACACACACACACACACACACACACACACACACACAACACACACACACACACACACGCTGCAAAATGCTACGTTCTTTTTTACCGAAAATGTTTACTCAAGAAAAGTATCTGAAAATCATTTCCAAAAAATTACATCAGATCAATCTTTGTTAGTTAACATTTCAGAATCATTAGTTCACAGTCCTGTTAATGCATTACTTTAACTTTATTCGGTTTGTGTTTTAGTGTTACAATTTCCCTTCACGTTGTTTAATTTATTTGTAGTATTAAGTTCTCGTTCCATTTTACTGTTCCCCCACCTACTAATGTCTTTTTCCTCTGTCTTCCTTCTGCCCATATCCAACCCGTCCAACTATCGTTCTACATTTCATTTTGTTCATCTTTTTTTTTTTTTTAATTTTATTATTATTTATTTTTCTTTATTTCCCCTCCCCCGTCTAATATCACTTATAGTGAAAAGACGTTAAATCAAAGAACGAACACACACACACACACACACACACACATACACACACACACACACACACACACACACACACATACACACACACACACACACACGCACACGCACGCGCACGCACACACACACACACACACACACACACAACACACACACACACACACACACACACACACACACACACACACCTGTGCAATCTTGGAAAAAAATAGGAAAAAGGGAAATGAAGTTAGTCCACGTGACAATGCTAGTTACCAGCCTTCTCAAGACAACACTTAAAAATGCGTTTCACTGAGATACAAAACAACAACAACAGATTGTAGCATTTCTAAAACCTTTGGTGACTAGTCCTTGGACGAATGGGCTATGATATGGAGGGTTTGTTTTGTTTTGTTGTGTTTTGTTTTGTTGTATCTCAGTGAAGCACATTTTTAAAAGTGTGTGGCCTTGTGGGGTGGTAATCTAGCACTGATATGTGTACTTCATTTCCTTTTTCTGTTTTTTGGGTCCAGCTTACATAGGTGTTTTGTGTTTTGTGTTGTGTGTGTGTGTGTGTGTGTGTGTGTGTGTGTGTGTGTGTGTGTGTGTGTGTGTGTGTGATGGTTATAGCGTTGATATAGCTCTACGCAGTCAGCAAGGCTTTAACCCTTTGGCTCCTGAGCCCTACCCTCCAACTGCAAAAACTTAACCTTTGACTCCTGAGCCCTACCCTCCAACTGCAAAAACTTAACCCTTTGACTCCTGAGCCCTACCCTCCAACTGCAAAAAACTAACCCTTTGACTCCTGCGCCCACCCTCCAACTGCAAAAACTGAACTCTTTGACTCCTTCATCCTACCCGTCAGCTTCCTACAGGAAGCTGGTGGAAAGGGTGAGGGAGTCAGAGGGTTACGTTTTTGTTTTGCTAGCATGGTTGGCATTGCAGGACGCTGGTGGACAGGGTGCGGGAGTCAAAGGGTTAAATGGTAATGATAATAATTATGAATAAGATGTTGATGACGGTGATGGTGATGATTATAATGATAATAGTAGAAATAATAACAATAATGATAGTAATCCTGCCGATTGATTTCTTTAAGTGTTGGAAAAGTTTTTAATAGGCACAACACGCCAAAAGTGCTGGAGGCATAGATGTAGCGTGTGTGGGAACTAACAGGATGCTAAAAGATGGAAATCAGGTCTGAGCAGTTTTAATTAATTGGCATTGGCGCAGCGCACCAAGAAATGCCCGAGGAACAGATGTAGTTTGTGGGAACTTAATAGGATGCTACATCCCCAAAGGTACTCTGCAAATTGCTGGCGCCTAACAGTTAGTCCTTTGAATCTGTTGCTGACAGTCCAGGAAAGTGGTAATGGACAAACTGAACCGGTGGTCTGAGAGTGTGTGTTCTTCAGTTGATTGATTGATTGATTTGGTTCGGTTTTTACGTCGACACCCACCTCAGGTGACATGGCCGATGGGGATAACATCCCAGGGAAGTGGGGGTAAGGGATACCTATCTAATCCTATACGACACCACCAGAACAACAATGATGTAAGATGGGACAGTGAGAAGGCCAGTTTTAATTTAAAAAAATAGGTACCCGGGATTCGAACCCACAACTATTAGCATATGAATCCGGACGCTCAAACTACCTGAGCTGCTGGGGCCCGCTGTGTGTCTTCAGTTGGAGCCCAGTGGCTTTTAGATTATGCTTGTCGCAAAATTAAACCGATGGCTAAAGGAGGGACTGGAGGGGCTGTGATTCAGGAGATGTTTTTCGTCATGTTGATAGGCAGCTGTGTGTCGTATTGATAGATTTTTTTTTTTGGGGGGGGGGGGGGGGGGGGGGCTTTCTCTGATGTGAGACAAGTTTATACTTCCTGGCTAATTGTGTTTATTTTGATTCATCCTTTTTTTATCTGTTATTTCTAGTTGTTTGTTTATTTCTCTATTTTAATTAGTTGATTTATCTATTGATTTGTATTTTATTTATTTATTTATTGATATATTCATTTATTTATTTATTTTGAAGATCAGATACACAGATACACACATCACGATAATGTAACAAAGATTTCTACAATGGTAGTCTGATAAAAAGAAAAGAGTATAAGATACAAAACCCATAGGCAAGGTAGGACCTCAGGATCTGGCCAGCTCATGGGTTCATGTGCAGGCCTAGAGCTTGTGCCATGATCATTTTAGATCTTCGCCATCACATGACTCCTGTGGCGTCAGTACATATAGAATTCATTCCGAATGCGTAGACGTCATCTTGAAAAAAAAATCGAATTGAAACTAAACGGAGCCAGTGAGTTGGAGAGATGGGGGAGGGAGAAGAGGCAGTGATGGGGCCTGGAAGGCTTACAAAAGGCATGATTATTTTCGATCTCTTCTATTTCTAGCCTGTCCCTTGCGAGGATGCCGAGGGCTCTTCTAAGTGCAAATAGTTTCCACATCTTCTGGAAATTCTGTGCTGGAAATTTCCGCTTTTCTGTCACTCTCTTTGTTTCTGTGTTGCTCCTTTGCTTTGTGTCATTTCTTCTTATCATGTTTTTTGCCTTGCTGGTCCATTCACCTGTATGTGTGTTCTGCGAAGTTTTCTATTAAGACTGATAATTGAGAACACATATTAAGTGCTCTCTCTCTCTCTCTCTCCTCTCTCTCTCTCTCTCTCCTCTCTCTCTCTCTCTCTCTCTCTCTCTCTCTCTCTCTCCTAAGAAAATGTTATATGCTGAAACATTTTTAGGTAACTTAGGCCAGTTTCTATACTTGTTTTAGTGATGCATTTGTGTTCAGGTTTATTTTTTAAACCCTTTGGTGATTAATTTGACGGAATGGCCAACGCTAGGGACGTGTCCTTTGATCATGACGATGCACGAATGTGTTGATGTATGTATTTCACGGCTTGGTCAACCGCAGGGGCATGTCCTTAGAGCACGTGCACGAATGTGTTGATGTGTGTACTTCATTTTCTTCTCCCAGGTGGGCGTGTAAGTCAGCAAGGTGTGGTGGTGGTATGTGTTCTGAGGTACCCAAGGTTTTAGCTCTGATAACTGCATGGCTGTGCGCAGTCGACTGGGCTTCCAGCATTGATGATAGTGGATATAATCTGGCATATTAGCCAGACACATGGTCTTTTCTGACCTTTCTTGAATAAACATCGCCACACTTTCTGCATCTATAACTGTCTAGTCGCTGGCACGCAGAGACATGATGTGGACAGTCGATAATCACTCAGTGCCCTATGGGGGAAAACAAGTTGAGTGTTGACACAGAGGTACAAAAAAAAAGTATCCTAAAGTGTTTATACAACTGGCATGCGTGCAGTCTATACATATGTGATAGGAACCACAGGGACAGTCTGTTTTTGGTTTAGTAGTTAGGGCTTCGTCTTATCTAACTTGGCTCTCTTTTCTTTACAAGACTCTTTCTCTGCCTTACATATCATTCACTTGTATATTGTGTGTATGTCTATATGTTACGTATCATTCACTTGTATATTATGTGTATGTCTATATGTCTGTCTGTCTTTCTGTCGATCTGTCTATCTGTCTGTCTATCTAGCTAGCTGTCTAGATAGCTATGTATTTATCTGTCTATCCATCCATCCATCATCACATCCATCTTATTCATCTCTCTCTCTGTCTCTCTCTCTCTCATCATCATCACCATCAGGTGCCCTGCCGCATGGCGTTGGCGATCATGGACTTCCATTTGTCCATATCTCTCGCTGCCCCTAGCATCTCCCCCACCCTCCTCGTCCCAGCCACCCTGCAAGTCCGTCCAGCATTCTCCCCCTGAATCCACCCGGTGCTCTCCTTCCCTCCAGCTTTCCCGCTGCGACCAGGTGCTCCAAATCCCCCTTCCTCATAAAATGGCCTATAAATGTTGCCTGTCCTTTCCTAATCTTCCTTATGAGTGGTCTACTTGCTCCATCAAGACTGTCTCGTTTGTTTTCTTTGTTGTCCATGGAATTCTTAACATTTTTCTGAGAAACCACATCTCGGCTGCCTCAATCTTGTTCTGGCTTTGTTTGTTGACTGTCCACGCCTCACATCCGTACAACAGTATTGGTTCTATATAACATTAGACTTCTTACTCTTACTCTTCTGCTTCGTCTCATCTTCATCTGCTCTGATCTCCATCTCGTCTTCTTCTTTCTTTCATATTATTTTATATATATTCAGGTAGTATATCTTATATATATATATATATATATAATATTATATATATATATATCAATCTCTCTTCTATCATCTGTCTGTCTATCTATCTATCTATCTATCGATCGATCGATTTATCGATCTGTCTGTCTGTCTGTCTTCTATCCTATCTATCTATCTGTCTGTCTGTCTGTCTGTCTGTCTTTCATTGTGTGTGTATGTGTGTGTGTGTGTTTGTTTGTTTTTTTGTTATTCTCTCCATGCACTCCAAAGACGGGTTTTGACTGCTTTTAGGTGGGGATAAAAAACGGTTATACTTGCAAAAATCCGCAACCCTATGCTAGATAGGTGGGTGGTTGTATATATGAATTTCTATGTATAGATAAGGGAGTGCTCGCAGGTGTTCTGGCCCTTCAGAAGAAGTAGAAGATGAAACCGAACACATTGTCATGTACGTTTTTTTTTTTTTCAGACACTGCCTACCTGCACTTGCCGATGCCACCGCAGCATGCCTCCTGTCCATTTAAATATATTTGTTTGTCATGAGGACACAGATTTGTCTGTGTCAGTGTCAGACACAAAGTTATGATTGTGTGAATGGATCATAACACACACACACACACACACACACACACACACACACACACACACACACACACACACACACACAACACACACATATATATATATATATATACATACACACACACACACACACACACCCCTCTTCCTCCTCCTCTTCTGGGGTTCAGCCCGGCAGGGAAGGAGACCATGATATTTCAAAGCTTCTTTTAGAATTTTCTTTTTACATGCTAAAATTTGGTGGTGGTGGGATTAATTGTGTTCTGCCTTGTGCCGTGCTTTCTCTCTATCTCTGTGTCTGTCTGTCTGTCTTTCTATCTGTCTCTGTCTCTGTCTCTCTCTCTCTCTCTCTCTCTCTCTCTCTCTCTCTTCTTCTGTCTGTCTCTCTGTGCCTACTTGTTCTCTCGTCTCTCTTCTCTCTCTCTCTCTCTCTCTCTCTCTCTCTCTCTTTCTCTCTGTCTCTCTTCTCTCTCTCTCTCTGTCAGTCTGTCTGTCTGTCTGTGCCGTACTTGTTCTCTCTCTCTCCTCTCTCTCTCTCTCTCTCTCTCTCTCTCTCTCTCTCTCTCTCTCATTATGTGTGTGTGTGAACGTCGAAAAGGAACGGAGCCAGATGTTTTCATTTTATTCCGTTGGGTAGAATGGAAGAAGAAAGAACTAATAACAGGTTGTTGGTGCCTGTGGGTTAAGAAAGCAGGGGATGAGGTGTGTTGTGTGTGTGTGTGTGTGTGTGTGTGTGTGTGTGTGTGTGTGTGTGTGTGTGTGTGTGTGTGTGTGAATTGGGAGAAAACAATACACGGAGATCCTGGTTGTCTCCTGTGTGTGTGTGTGTGTGTGTGTGGGGTGTGTGTGTGCATGCATGCGCGCGATGTGTGTGTTTAAATTGTGTGCAGTGGGTTGTGCACGCACGCGCCTGTGTATGCGCCTGTGTATATGTGAGATGGGAGTGGGTTGCTGATGTTGGCTGGTGCACCACTGATCCTATTCTCGTGCGCACGTGCATGTTTTCTTTTGTCTCGTAGGTTTTGGCACGATGTTGTGAACTTTACAGTGTCAGGAGAAGAGGAGGAGAAATATAATGTATAAGATTAGTTTTGGTAGGTTGGGTTTAAGTAATTATCGTCAGATTCTCTGTCTTCTCTCTGTGTCTGTCTGTCTGTCTGTCTCTCTTTTGTCTGTTTCTGTTCTCTCTCTCTCTCTCTCTCTCTCTCTCTCTCTCTCTCTCTCTCTTCTTCTCTCTCTCTCTCTCTCTCTCTTCTCTTCTCTTCTCTTTCTCTTTCTTCTCTTCTCTCTTTATCTCTCGCTCGCTCGCTCCCTGTCTCTCTCTCTCCGCTCTGTGTTGCTTTCTTCCTTTGTCGTGCTCTGTCTCTCTCTTCTCTGTTTTTCTTCCCCTCCTCTCTCTCTCTCTCTCATCTCTGTCTCCTCTCCCCGCTCATCTCGTCTTCTCTCTCTCCTCCTCCTTTCTCTTTCTCTTTCCCCCTGTTTCTCTCTGTCTTCCTCTCTTCCACACACACGCGTGTGTGGCCCATACACACACACACACACACACACCAGCACGCACAAGCACACACACACGCACGCACAAGCACACACACACACGCACACACACATACACACACACACACATACACACACACCACACACACATACACACAGCCGCACACACACACACACACACACACACACACACAACACACACACACACACACACACACACACACACCACACACACACACACACTGTACGCGAACACTCACAAGGGTACAGATGCGGAAGGATCCTTCTCATGTATTGTTTTTCCCTGCCCTAATGTAAATTTCTCAAGACTATCAGTTTTACGTCTATGGAACCAGTCAGTTGATGGTTTGTTCCGCAGGCATGTGTATATGTGTGAGAGAGTGCAGTTGTGCGTGCCTGTATTAAGTTTGGGTGGGTGGCATGTGGGGTGGGGGGGGGGGTGTCAAACATGTTATGATGTGAGTAGTCAGCAGTAAGAAACTTTGGAGAGAGCTGAACAGCAGAAGGTCCTCAGAGGAGGAATTCCCCCCGTCAAGCAAGTGTTTTGGCCCTTAATTTAACCCTTTTAACTCCTGCACCCTGTCCACCACGTCTTGCATTGTCAACCACGCTAGCAAAGCAAAACTTAAAACCCTTTGACTTCCTCATCCTATCCACCAGCTTTATGTAAGGAAGCTGGAGGACAGGGTGAGGGAGTCAAAGGGTAAAGTTTTTGCTGTTGGTGGATAGGGTGCGGGTGCGCGAGTCAAAGGGTTAAGTTTTTGCAGTTGGCGGATAAGGTGCGGGAGTCAAAGAGTTAACTCCTGACACTCTTATTATATAAAAAGGGCCGGGGTCGCATCCAGGTCATGACTCCTCCTGGATGCCCCTCTGACTTTATGATTACGTTGATGTTGAGCATTTTGTTGTCTATACATACACGTGTGCGTGTGTATGTTACATCAAAAACATCGCCGTGCCCACAGATCAAAAGTGAATTTCTGTGCTCTGTATGGAAGGACAAAATAGAATGTCTGATAGAAGCAGGCAAAAGATACACACACGCGTAGCGATTGCGGCATGCACTTTCAGCTTCTTCCTTGGATGGTAAATGACCCTGTCGACTGCATGCAGATGGCAGCCAGTCAAAAATATTATGAGAGAGAAAGAGGGATGGAGGGAGAGAGAGAGAGGGAGGGAGGTTGGATGGAGGGAGAGAGAGAGAGAGACGGAGGGAGGGCTGGACAGAGAGAGAGAGAGGAGTGTGTGTGTGTGTTGTGTGTTTTGTGTAGTGTTCTGTGTGCTTATTGACTGTGTGTGTGTGGTGTGTGTGTGTGTGATGTCCCATGTTTGTGTGTTTTGTGTAGTGTTCCTTCTGTGTGCTTATTGACCTGTGTATGTGTGTGTGTTTTGTGTCCAATGTTTGTGTGTACGTGTGTATGTGTTGTCCCATGTTTGTGTGTGTACATGTGTGTGTGTGTGCGCGTGCGTGTGTATTATTTAACGAAGTTGGTCATGAGAGGAGGACAGCGGAACGCTGAAGCCAATCGTGGCTTTCAGCTGGCAACAGTGGCCGGCCTCCTTGGAGACCTCGTGCTCGGAATGTCAACTAGCCTACTTCCCCATTAGCCCCCCGTCCGATTTGCTGGCAGTCAGTCACACTGGGTGCACCAGTTTTGCACCAGCGAGCAACGGTGTTTGTTTGGCGTGGTGATGATAGCAAGCATTATTGTGGTTATTGGCCGGCGAACCAACAGGTCCCGCTCTGTATGTTACTAGCCAGTCCAACGGGACCGTTGCTAAAGAATGAGAGAGCATTTGTATGGCTGCGACACGATACATGTATGCTATGATGATTTGACTGTATTGTATTCGTTCTTTATCTATGTGACTGCCAGCTTTTCAAGCAAATAGGAACCAGTAAAACAAACAAACAAACAAACAAAAAGTGATACAAACAGAAAAACAAACAAAACGTAATAGGAGGCAAGGAAAAAAAACCGAAAAACGAACAAAAAGTAATAGGAAACAGAAAAACAGCAAACAAAAGTCATCAGAATGCATATTTAATATAACAAACAAGACAGGCGCAAATTTTCGGCCAACTGGCCTTTTTTTTTTTTTTTTTTTTTTTTGCAAACGTATACACAAGACATGCACAACACTTAGCGCGGGGGGAAAAATGCAGTGGACAACTTCCGTAACATGGGTTATGCTTGTCAAAGGCCAGTTGGCCGAAAATTTACGCCTGTCTTGTTTTGATATGATAATCGTTCTGATGTTATTGTTTTTCGGGTTGTTTTTGTTCTCTCTCTCTCTCTCTCTCTCTCTCTCTCTCTCTCTCTCTCTCTCTCTCTCTCTCTCTCTCTCTCTCTCCTCTCTCCTCTCTCTCTCTCCCTTTCTCTCTCTGGTTCTTATTTGTATTCATTCATCGGTGAGTGCGTGGGCTGGTTCATTTTCGGTCTCCCTTTTAGGTAAGGGGAGATAAGCAGAGAGAAAAGAGAGATTAGTTGTATGTAACACGATGTACACACACACACACACTCACACACACACACACACACACACACACACCACACACACACACACACACACACACGCCACGCACCACCACGCACGCACGCACCACACACACACACACACACACACACACACACACACACACACAAAGAGAGAGAGAGAGAGGTGGCGGTAAAGATAAAGACCGACCAAAAAAAAAGAGAAAAAAAAAGGGGGGGGGTGTATTGCCTCTTTTAGTAGTCCATCTCGTAAAAGTGCATTAGACCTACCACCCCCTTCCCTCCCCCTTCAGTTTCAGAAGTGGACTCTTAGCCAGTTTTTGCCTTGGGTTGGTTGAGCCCAAGGACATCAGTAAATTTCCAAGTCTAATATAATGACCTTTTTTTAATTTAAAGTGGTGTGTGTATGCGTGCGTGCGTGTGTGTTTGTGTGTGTGTGAGAGGGAGAGAGAGCAATCCGTGCATCCATGCAACACGTACGCGCACTCATGCTTGCTAGCAGTGGTATGAACGCATAGGTGACCAAACGTATACGTCATACATACATACATACATACATACGTACATACAGACATACAGA
>CM060312.1:68975736-68983236 GCA_030674185.1 Monoplex corrugatus | reverse complement strand
TTTGGCAGATTTCTATAGAAGGTCATGTGTGTGTGTTTGTTGTTGATAGTGTTTTGGCAGATTTGTATGGAAGGTCATGTGTGTGTTTGTTGTTGATAGTGTTTTGGCAGATTTCTATAGAAGGTCATGTGTGTGTTTGTTGTTGATAGTGTTTTGGCAGATTTCTATAGAAGGTCATGTGGTGTTTGTTGTTGATAGTGTTTTGGCAGATTTGTATGAAGGTCATGTGTGTGTTTGTTGTTGATAGTGCTTTGGCAATTTCTATAGAAGGTCATGTGTGTGTTTGTTGTTGATAGTGTTTTAGCAGATTTCTATAGAAGGTCATGTGTGTATTTGTTGTATAGTGTTTGGCAGATTTCTATAGTAGGTCAAGTGTATTTGTCATAGTGTTCTGGCAGATTTGTATAGTAGGTCAAGTGTATTTGCATAGTGTTCTGGCAGATTTGTATAGTAGGTCAAGTGTATTTGTCATAGTGTTCTGGCAGATTTGTATAGTAGTCAAGGTATTTCATAGTGTCTGCAGATTTGATTGGTCAAGTGTATTGTCTAGTGTTCTGGCAGATTTGTATAATAGGTCAAGTGTATTTGTTTGTCATAGTGTTCTGGCAGATTTCTATTGAAGGTCATGTGTACTTGTTTGTCATAGTGTTCTGGCAGATTTCTATTGAAGGTCATGTGTATTTGTTTGTCATAGTGTTCTGGCAGATTTCTATTGAAGGTCATGTGTATTTGTTTGTCATAGTGTTCTGGCAGATTGCAAACTTCTACTATTTGGTTGTTGTCGATCCTATTTCGTTTTTTCATTTGTTTTGCTTATTCATTCGTTTATCATTTATTTTATTTTTGTGTATTTATTTCTTATTTTATTATTGTATTGTATTGTATTGTATCGTATTGTATTGTATTGTATTGTATTGTGTTGTATTTGGTAGTCAGGTGGGGCTACGTCGTCAGTCTTCGAGTCTTTCAGTTTTGCCAGGGTATTATTTCCCAAGCAACAAAAGCAGTTTTCGCTGGACGAGTGCGATTATTCCCGTCGCTTACCAATTTCATAGTCCCAGGGAGAAAAATTAATATTGTACGGGTTTTCGAGGAGAATGAAGACAGAGAGGGTGGTTGATGAACTTACAGCGATAACAGATCGATTTCTACGAGGGCCATGATCGCCAACGTCATGCGGCAGGGCACATAGATGATGATGATGATGATGATGATGATGAGATGATGACGATGATGATGAAGATACCGATTTCAGCTTCATTTCTCGACAAGACGGCGGTAACCCTGTTCATGTAAGCTGGGCTTAATGTGTATATGGATGGTTGTGTATCGTTAGGCACTTTAAGGGGACCAGTTTTAAGACACAGCGATATTATTTCCAGACTTGATTTCCTTTTTAGTATAAGGGATAAAAAAAAAAAAAAGGTACTTTCACAAATACCTCTTTGCGTTATCTTTGAAACTGATAGTTATAACTTGCCAATGGCAAGGCGAATAAAATTTAATGGAATCCTTAAAAATCCCCTGCCATGATTTTTTCGTCGCTACTGTAATGTTGGAAGGTGGGAGAATCAATACACATATTGGAACAGTGATATTTTCTCTCACCCGAAGCCATGTAGCGGGTCTTGTTTGTTTTTTAAGTGTTCCGAATTTTCTCAGATGCTGTTTTGCCTACACTGTGCAGGCAGTATGTTTCTGCATAGTCTGCATACTCCTCTCTTCAGCGAGCGTGCACGCTGGGTGTTTTTGTGCTTCCATAAAACCAGCCAGTGACTCGACTTTCAGGATCTTTAACCCCTTTGACTCCCGCTCCTTATTCACCAACTGCAGAAACTTAACCTTTTAATTCCTCCACCCTATCCACCAGGTTCTTGCAAGAAGCTGGTGGATAGGGTGAAGGAGTTAGAGGGTTAAGTTTTTGCTTTGCTAGCATGGTTGACAAAGCAGGATGCTGGTGGACAGGGTGCGGGAGTCAAAGAGATAACATGCATATTTGTTATTCTATGCCTATACACACGAGGGGGGGGGGGGAGGGGGTATGTACTGTCAGGTCTGCACACATGTTGACCTGGGAGAGCGGAAAAATCTCCACCCTTTACCCACCAGGTGGAGGTGTATGGGCGGATCAAACCCAGGACCTTCTGATTAAAAGTCTTATGTTCACCCACTTAGCCCACTTAGTCTACAGCGCCAGTGGGAAGAAGCCGTGAATTTGTGCACTCTCTGCCGAAGGGGAAAATTTGCGCTCTTCCCTTGATTAGGATGAAGCTCTGAAAAAGAGGAAGAGGAAGTGGGTTTATGCGCGACCTGGCATTGTGGGTACGGAGCATGTGCCTGGAGTGTCTCATTACTGAATTTTCGGGGGATTTGTATGTGTGTGTGTGTGTGTGTGTGTGTGTGTGTGCGTGCGTGCGTGCGTGCGTCTTTTTTTTTTTTGTGGGGGGGGGGGGGGGGAGAGTCCGGCCCAAAATTACAGCAATCGAATGCCATATTGCATAAATTTGAGATGGTAAATTTACTAGTTAAACGGGAATTTTTTGCCCGAAAGAAAATTCATCTTTTCTAGCCTGAGTGTACGGGTTTGAGTCTAGGTCAGTGAGAAACAAAACTGATTATATTCGATCTTCGGCACACCCAACTATGGACGTATACCTGACCCTAATCGGGTGTGTGGAAAGGTGAAATAAGGAAGGATAAAAAACAGACCACGCCATAGTGCTGCAGGTCCCGAGAAAAGTTCAGGTCTCCACCACCTGACTCTGCTTCGACAAGTTCTGGGATAACCTTCACCTTGCTTTATAACCCATAAAGCGATTATACTGATTTATCTGGCTAAAGTCCCCTCTTAGCGCGGTAAGTCCGCCATAATTGCGTGGAAGGTGTTGATGCTGCCAGACCGCTTATCTCGCTGATCGCCATCGCTGTCGGCGTAGATTGGGTTGCCCAATGCCCGAGCGGTCCGTGCTTCGTTTGCTGGCAAGGTGGCAGATATTGTTCCACCCTCGCGGCCAGGCCTGGAACAAGTTTGGTGCCGTTGTTGGTGTTGTTGTCGAAAGGGGAAATCCGCTGTAATTTCTTGCTTCATGCTTCTTGTCTGTTGTGATAAAATTGATGGTGTGGGGTGGGTGGGTGGTTTCGTGTGTATGGTGTGTGTGTGTGTGTGTGTGTGTGTGTGTGTGTGTGTGTGTGTGTGTGTGTGTGTGGTGTATCTCTGTGTGTAAGTGATGTATGTGTGTGTATGGTGTGTTTTGAGAGAGAGAGAGAGACAGACAGACAGACAGACAGACAGACAGACAGAGAGAGACCAGGAAGCGCTATGACTGAGATGGTTTATGGTGAAAAACAGTTGTGTCCAATTTCAGTGTTGGCTGTTTCCAGAATGATTCTTTACTTTGTGTAGTGCTGTGTTGGATGAAACGCAGAGAAATACTGTATTACATACAAACTCCTTTATGATTTTAAGTTAAAAGAAGAAAAACACACGGATGGGAATACAACACGATGTTTTAAATGTTACTTTATCGTATTATTAGCAATATAAATGCATATTGAATTGAAATTTCAAAAAAGAAATTTGGAAAAAAAAGAAATACGTGGTTGTTATACAGCTTTTGATTCAATTTCTATGCAGCTGTCACAAGCTTGAGGCTGATTTAGCAAAGTCGCAAAGGAATAGGTAGAAAAAGCAGAATATTTAAGTGATGTCAACACAATGCTTTAGGCGGTGAGTTAATTTCGAATGTCTGAAATTCCATGATAACCATGTGAAATTTATTCCGCGAAAACATATGTCAGTTAAATCAGTGTTTGCATTGTGCAACGGCGCAGCTGGACGGATCATCATTATCATCATCATCATCATTGTCGTCGTCGTCATCATCATCATCGTCGTCATCATCATCGTTATCATCATCATCATGTGTCCTGCTGCATGGCGTTCTCGATCATGGCCCTCTATACGAATCTATCCTTTGTCGCTGGAAGGACGGATAATAATTATGATCATTGAAATCAGCCTGATTTCTCGATTTTTTATATATATATATATATTTTTTTTTTTATTATTGTATAGGTACATTCTGCTCGTTTGAATATACCATTGTGGGGTAGTGACGTAAGTTCTGGACTGTTCACATATTCTTTCTGCTGGGTACTATGTATTGATTTTCTTTGGAATTTCGTTTATTTGCCGTTATCCTCTATGCCTAAGCTGGGGGTAAAAGACCCATGAAACATTCAACATTGTGTGTGTTGTGTTATGCTTTTCTGTGTTTATGTTGCTGTTGCTTCTCTGATGCTGTTGTTGCTGCTGCTGCTGTGTTTAGTTTTCTCTTCCTTTCGGGTTTTGGTTTTCGTAAAAATGGATTATTGATCTGTTCTGAGTCGTTTTGTCGACGTTCTGATTGTGGCAGTGTATGTGGATTGAACTCCAGAGAGTGAATACATTAATACATAGGACGTCTCCTCTATGTCCTTCCCCCCCCCCCTGTTTCTTATCCTCCTCCTCCTCTCCTACCGTCCCTGCCCCAAGTCGTTCATTTTTCTGTTGCTGGCTAATCCTCAAAAATCAGACCAGTTTACTTTTCCCCGTAGGGTATTTGAATTGCCTTTGTTAGTTTCGCCGTTTCACTTTCCATTTGTTCTCAAAACGAGGCATTCGATACAGATCAGACATCACATCGGTGTAAGTGAGTGGGTCTCTTGTCTGTCTGTCTGTCTGTCTGTCTGCCTGTCTCTCTGAGGAATAGGAAAAAAACGAAATCGATTCTTCAATGTAACTGAAACAATCAGGGAAGTTGGAGGAGTGTCCTATCGAATTGTCCAATCCATGGGCAAAGGTGAATTGCCCAATCCTGGGGCAAAGGTGAATGGCCCAATTCTGGGACAAAAGATGAATTGCCCAATCCTGCGGCAAAGCACAATAGATTTTCGACATGTTCATTAACCAGTCAAGAAAAAAAGAAGTTAATGAATTTCAGTTTATTTATTCGCTCACAAATAAAATGAACGAACAAATTGATTCTCAGGTTCAGTTAAGTTCATCAGATAAAATTAATTGGGAAAAAAAAAGTTTGTAGAAAAAAATATGTACAGCTTGGAGTTTTGCGGTGCCGTAATGCACATTAAAAGAATGATTTTGCAATTTTATGGAGGCAGTTGGAGACTGTTGTATTGATTTTACGTTTGAAATCCCAGTTAGTGGGGGATGGGGGTGAGGAGGGGATATGACTAGGCTATTGAATTATCTTGACTGATTGAGACCCAGCAAAAGAGAGAAAGAGGGGGGGGGGGGGTAATTAAGATTTGGCAAAAAGAGACAAAGGGGTGTGGGTGGGGGTAAATAAGGCTTTGCAATGAAAATAGACACAGAGAGAGGGGGGGGGGAGGGAACAGTTATTAAGACCCAACAAATAAAGACAGAAAGAGTGGGGGTGGCGGGTAATTAAAACCCAACAAAAAGAGCGAGAGAGAGAGCGTTTGTGTATGCGTGCGTGTGTGTGCGCATGTATGTGTGTGTATGTGTATATGTGTGTGTGTTTGTAACAAGACCCAGTAAAAAGACACAGAGGTTTTGAGGAAGGATTAAGACTTTGCAGACAGACAGTAGAGATTAGGGAGGGAAGTGGGAGAGTTGGCTAGAGGGGTGTACAGTTCTGATCGGCCACTCACAGAAGAGTGCTATTTGTTTTTGCCAGTCACAAACATGTTGACATGATGGATTGCACACTGTTTTGAACTAGAGGGGTGTACAGTTCTGATCGGCCACTCACAAAAGAGTGCTATTTGTTTTTGCCAGTCACAAACATGTTGACATGATGGATTGCACACTGTATTGAACCACTCGTAGAAATATTTTTTGTGAGATGATTTGAAACAACTGCTTGCAGCATTCGTTAGCATCGGCCCAGATAAAAAAATATATATATAAGAGAGAGAGAGACGGACGGACAGACAGACAGACAGAGACTTAAAAGCAGCACCGGAAAAGGTTGTAAGGCATATTGTTGAAGTGTAACTGTACTAATCATATTCCAGATTTAGTATGGAAGCTGTTGTGTGTGTATGGATAGAGATATGTTTTTGTTTTGCTTTGCTTTGGTTTTTAAATTAATATAGCCATGCAAGCGGAAGCGGCGGTAAGGGCACCGTGCGTTCCATGCCCACATTATCTTGATTCGGTGTGTGTGTATGGTAAACTGATAGCGTGCAAAAGAAACATTTTGTTTATCGCGTGATGTTTACTGTTATCACCGTCGTGACATATTAATTGCTTTGACGTCGATGTTTCAAGTTCAAGGTCGTCATTCTGCAAGCGAAATCCCATATATATATATATATATATATATATATATAATATATATATATATATATATATATATATATATATATCTCATGCACACACACAAATACACTCACACGCGCGCGCGCGCGCGCGCACACACACACACACACACACACACACACATACACACACACCATCTAATATCACTCATAGTGAAAGGACGTTAAATCAAAGAACGAACGAACACACACACACACACACACACAAAAGCAGAGAGAGAGAGAGAGAGAGAGAGAGAGAGAGAGAGAGAGAGAGAGAGAGAGAGAGAACTGGTGGATTCCAACCAACAACAATTCCGATGGAAAACCCTGAGGGTCAGGTTTGCGGGAATTGTCCAACGATTTCCGTTGAAAAGGAAATTGGTTAATTTCTGTCGGGTAATTACACCGCTGACACCAGAGTTGCAGTTTTGCCAGCGTAGCGTAGCGTACTTGGGTGTTATCGCACCCTGAAGCGAACAAACTCCAATAGTGGAGCAATCAGGCTTTCAGCTGTCCCTCGAGAATGATCGATGGTCACCCTGTCTGCTGCATAGGCGATAATGAGTCGGCTCTCTGGGAACCGCCCTGTTGGGTCTTCTGATTTGAGGTGGTGAGGGAGAGGTGGGGGTGTTAAGGGAGAGGAAAATGCTGGGGAGGGAGAGTGATTGAAGATGAAGATGATGATTGGGGATAAGCTGGAGGGAGAATGATTGAAGATAAATCAGAGGGCCTAGGGAGATTCTAATTGGAAATAAGGGAGAGGGAGACTGGTTGGGGATAAGGAGAGAGGGATTCTGATTGGGGTAAGGAAAGAGAGATTCTAAGTATGGAAAAAACGAAGGCAGGTTATAAATATTAGTAGGGTATGAGGGTGACTGATTGGGGATAAGGGCGAGTCTGACTGGGGATTAGAGAGAGAGTCAGGCAGGGGAAAAGGGACATGGAAACTGGGGATAAGAAAGACGTGAGAGGCTGATTGGGGGATAAATGAGGGAGAGTCTAGTTGGGGATGTAAGAGAGGGAGAGTCTGATTGGGGATATACGAGAGGGAGAGTCTGGGGAAATACGAGAGGGAGAGTATGATTGGGGATATACGAGAGGGAGAGTATGATTGGGGATGTACGAGAGGGAGAGTCTAGTTGGGATGTAAGAGAGAGAGTCTGATTGGGGATA
>CM060312.1:68950736-68965736 GCA_030674185.1 Monoplex corrugatus | reverse complement strand
CTTCAAGCTGTAAGTTGCAAATTGTAAGCTAGTGGCACCCATAGTGTCTGTTACCTTAATGTACGCCCGAAAAATACAGTGTAACATCACCCTTCATAATGCCACCTAACAGAGTCGATGAGTCAGTACGGTAACTTAACCCTTTGACTCTTGCACCATGTCCGCCAGCATCCAGCATTCTCAACTATGCTAGCAACGCAAAAATTTAACCCTTTGACTCTCTCACCCTATCGACCAGCTTCCTATAGGAAGCTGGTGGATGAGATGAGGGAGTCAAAGGGTTAAGTTTTTGCAGTTGATGGATAGGGTGCGGGAGTCATGGGGTTAAAGGAAACATGGTTTTATATATATGATACCTGGGACTCGACTGGCGTATACGCCTTAATATTATGGTTTAGCACACTGTCGGTGTTCTAAACGCCCTCTCATGAGAGACTGGGCCGGGTCTTGAAGGTTTAGTATTATGTATGCAGATCTTTGCTATTCTTTTACACATAAACATCCGTTACCCAACCTGTCAAGAAATAACAGCAGCTGACGGTTCAACGGCCTGGGCCTATTCTAAGCATCTCTTTGTGCCAGCAAAAACGAGGACAGACTCTGTGTGTGTGTGTGTGTGTGTGTGTGTGTGTGTGTGTGGGGGGAGGGAGGGAGAGAGGGGGAGGAATGAATGAGAGGTGGGGGAGGTGCATAGAGTACGTGACCAAAAACACAAACAGGGGGATTTTATTTTGTTAATGGCCGTTCTGGAGTCAACCCTTGGTTGCCATGAACAATTCAGAGGCACCGTGCTTCCACAAAACAGACCGCTTTTTCTTTATGTTCCATCACGTCCTTTTTCTCTATACTCCCTTCCCACCCACCCACCCCACCCCCACCCCTCTCTCTCTCTCTCCTGGCTCTCCTCTGTCTCTCTCTCTCTCTCCCTCCTCTCTCCTCTCTCCTCTTCTGTGTCTCTCAGTCTCTATCTCTCTGTAGTCTCCTGACTGTCTGTCTGTCTGTCTCTCTCTGTCCTGTCTGTGTATGTCTCTCTGTGTCTCCTGTCTGTTTCTCTCTCCTCTCTCTCTCTCCTCTCTCTCTCTATCTATCTATCTATCTATCTATCTATCTATCTATCTAGTGTAGGTGTGTGTGTATGTGTCTGTCTCGGTCTCCTTTTGTCTGTCTGTCTGTCTGTCTGTCTCTCTCTCTCTCTCTCTCTCTCTCTCTCTCTCTCTCAATCTCTTTATCTATCAATCTATCTATCTCTGTGCCTTTCTATGTGTGTACACAAAACAAAAGGATGCAGGAGAAAACTTCGCATCCATCTTTCCAAGTCGTCACCTTCCTTCGTCTCTTTCCGGTCTGCCCCTCACTCTCTGTTACCATTTCCTGACGATCTTTTGGGTTGGGGGTGAAAAGAGCATATAGCCAGACATGTTTCCAAACATAGAACCTGCCATCGATCTGGGTGTCACGAGGGTGAGGGTGAGGTGAAGGGGCCGGCGATGACGTCACTGACACGTAAAGCCCACTGTTGTCAAGTCAGTTGACGTGTGATTATTACAATTGACCTAAAAAAAACTCTTCGTCTCTCTCTCTTCATTCCCTCCCCTCCCCCCCTCCCCCTCCCCACACCCAAAAACCATCATTACCCCCCACATCCACTCGTGTAGTTCACACCCTTGACCTTTTGTCTCTTCGTGGTCCGGAGGATCAGCTGCTGGGATGAAATACCCCCCTCCCCCCCCCCCCCTTAGGGATGCCGGGGGTCTCTTTCAACTTAAGCAGCATCTGCTACTTGTGGAAAATCTGTGATAGAAATTTCCTCTTTTCTGTCAGTCTTTTTTTGTTTCTGCCTTGCTCCTTCACTTTTCTGTCATCTATTCCTGTCATTTTCTTACCTTGCTGGTCTATTTACGTGTATGTGTTGTTATAAAGCCTTACATGATTTCTGTTAGGATTGATAATCGAGGTACATGAATGTCGTAACTGCACTTTTTGCTCCGATCAAACGTGGTTTGCAGAAGCAGTTTCGAATCACTTAGGCAAGTTTTATGTGTGTTTTAATGTACTTACTTAAGTCTACGTTTGTATACATTTTGGATTTTGTTTTGTTTTGTTTTTAGGTTTTGGTTTTGTTTTGTTTTGTTTTTTATTTTTATTCCATGGTGGTAAAGTGGGGGGGATGGTCATTGCCAGGGGCATATCCATAGATTGTCTGTTATGGCGGTTTTTGTCTGTTATGGCGGTTTTTGTCTGTTATGGCGGTTTTTGTTTGTTTGTTCGTGTGTGTTTTTGTTGTTGTTTGTTTTTTGTTTTGTTTTGTTTTGCATCGAGGTGTTGTGCGAATATTTTGCAATAGTTATAGCCCTAATATGGCTGTGGGCAGTTGGCTGTGCTACAAACAATAATAATAATCATAATAACAATAATGGTAATAATAAGAAGAAGAAGAAGGGAATAAAGTGCATATAACAGGAATCGTCACGACAGTGACAGATGGGAGTACTACGAGTTCTTTTCATCAATAATGACAGATATAGATTTTACATTGTGAAGGGGGGGGGGGGGGTGGAAGGGGCATCAATAATGACAGATATAGATTTAGGGAGTTGCTTGAAGAATTCGGATTTGGGGGGGGGGGGGGAGTTCTGTCTTTGAAGCACAAGTTAAAAAGACGGATTAGAAGGGAGAGAGAGGGGGGGGGGAGTGGAGGAGGAATATGATATTAAGCAGACTGAGTTGATCCAAGTCGGCCTGTGATGTCTGTGTGTGCAATCTCCTGTATTATTGTCATCGTCTTTCTGTATTTCTCTCTTTCTCTTCTCTCTTATCTCTCTCTCTCTCTCTCTCTCTCTCTCTCTCTCTCTCTCTCTCTCCTCTCTCTCTCCTCCTCTCTCTCTCTCTCTCTCTCTCTTCTTTCTTTCTCTCTCTCTCTCTCTCTCTCCTCTCTGTCTCTCTCTCTCTCTCAGTCTATCTATATCTGTCTCTCTCTCTCTTGTCTCGCAGTCTCTCTCTTTCACACACACACACACACACACACACACACACACACACACACACACACACATACATACACACGCACACACATAATCCCTTTAAAACTGTGCCCGCATAATCGATAACGGTGAAAAGTATACGTATAGTTCAGCTTTCTTTTGGAAGCGATTTACTTATGGGTGACAGCTTTCGACGACAAAAAAGGGGAGAGAATAAAAGAAAGAAAGAAAGAAAGAAAAAATATAAAATCACTCGCCCAGACTTGAAGTACACTTCTCCATTTTAACTGTTCTCCCTCTTCTCTACCTTTCCACCCGCACCCCCAAGATCTGATGTCTCGAGTTCAAATATTTGACCTAGCCTGCAGTATAAAAACTGACCGTGTTTGTTGCCAGTCTTAACGCTTTGGTCATTCTGGTGATGCCAGCTTCTTGCTTAATAAGTCCTTTTCTCACTCCTACTCCTTTTCTTCCACCCTTCGACTTCTCGTTTCAAGACGTTGCCAGTACGTTAGGTTTTGGGCAGGCTGATAGATAGCCTTACTGATAATTACTGGCAGATTTGGGTGGAACGCATATGGAATTGTACAAGTGCGGTGAATCCTTGAACAAACTCTGAACTTACCACGTACCCCCCCCCCCCCCCAACACACACACACCCATCCATGTTTTATGTCTTTTGTAAATAATCTTGTATTTTCTTTTCTGCGTTTTTTTTTTTTAACTGCGTATCATGAAAGAAGCTGGGGGTAAATAGATATGTCCAACTTTTCTTTCTTCTCGTGATGTTCTGTGAGTTGAACTTTTTGTTGAAGAAAGCAGAGAGAATCTTAGAAAAACTTTTTGTATGTACTCAGTTTCAAAGTATGGTAGAGAGAATGATCACAATACCCAGAACTTTTTCAAACCAGGCAGTCTCAAGAGAGAAAGAGAGAAGAGAGAGAGAGGGGGGGGGGGGATCCTAAAGTGTTTGTACAATTGCGATGAATACGTCTTGAAGAAACTCTCAAAACTAAATTCACATGTGGTCATGCTCAAACCCAGAAAAATTTCAGAATTGGAAGCGAGAATAGAGGGAAGGGGAGGGAAGTGGGGCAGGAACACGAACATGATGCACACCCACGAGCATAGAACTATTAGAAGCCAACACTTCATTCACGATTGTCACGAGACAAAGTTATCCACAGATTTTTTTTTTTTTTTTTGTGGGGGGGGGGGGGGGGGGGGGAAGAAGGAAGAAAAAAAAAGTACGAGCAAAGTAGGTGTGGAAACTACTATTCAGACACAGGCATACACCCAACAATTAAGCGCTCAGCGTAAAAAAAAAAAAAAAAAATCGCAGTTCGTTAAAATCTAAGGGACAGCTTTTCAACAGCTATCGACTTGTAGTGTAGGAGTGCAGTCTGAACGTGATTCTTGCAACCAGGACACACAGGGAGAAGAACAGTACCGAGATCCTAGTGCTGACCAGACAGACCCATGGAGGAAGAGGAGCCACAGGAAGCGGAAGGGAGTACAACGAGTTCACCAGAAGGTAGGGGGGGGGGGGGTTGAAGGTGATAGGATTGGTGCGGTGGTCATGTGGGTAAACGTCGGGAATTGCGTTCAGAAGGTTGTGGGTTCGATTTTGTCTCGACATCTTCACCTTCGTGGGTAAAGGGTGGAGATTTGTTTCTTTTTCTCAGATCTCCCTGGTTCAGCATTTTGGGTAATGGATGGAGATTGTCTCTGTCTCTCTCTGTTGTCTCTCTGTCTGTCTCTGTGTCTCTGTCTGCCTGTCTCTCTCTCTCTCTCTGTCTCTCCCATTTCTGTCTCCTCTATCTCTCTCTCTCTCTCCATTTCTGTCTCCCTCTCTCTCTGTCTTCCTCTCTCTCTCTCCCTCCCCCCTCTCTCTCTCTCTTTAGTCAATATTTTGGATAAGTGGGCACTTTTTTTTTTCGATCACAAAAGGTCAGCATGAGTGCAGACTTACCAGTGTCCAACCCCCCTCACCCCTCCCCTCCTTCAGTAATCCTTTGACTCTTGCGTGCTATCCACCAACTGAAAAAAAAAAACATTAACCCTTTTGACTCCTCACCCTATCCTCCAGTTTCCTGCAGGAAGCTAGTGGATAGGTTAAGTTTTTGCTTTGTTACCTGGTTGACAAAGCAGGATGTTGGTGGACAGGCAGCGGGAGTCAAAGAGTTACTTTTTTGCTTTGTTAGCCTGATTGACAAAACAGGATGTTGGTGGACATGCAAAGGAGTCAAAGAGTTAATTTCTCACTTTGCTAGCATAGTTGACAATGCAGGATGCTGGTGGACACGGTGCAGGAATCAAAGGGTCAAGAAGGCTGATGATGTGTAATGGGCAGTACGTCAAATACGTTTGGAGAATAGCACCATACATGTATTAGATCGGTTTATGATATAGTAATGATTTGAATGACATTTTCAATTAAGGAGAGCAGGGCCGTGGAACAGGTTCTAACAGGACTTAATGTACACCATCAGTGTGGCCATCATCTGATCTCTAAGACATTGGGTGTAAAGATGTGTAGTGTGTTTATGTGTGTATAAGTGTGTGTGTGTGTGTGTGTGTGTATGTATTAGGTGTATTGTGCGTGCGTGTGTGTGGTCATGGGGTTAATGTCTGTTCATTTGATTGATTTTAGACAACAACAAAAAAAGAAAGAAAAAAAAAAGGGGGGGGGGGGAGGAAATAGGGATTGGGGTGAAGGAAGGCCAAAACGGATACTTGTATACAGTCAGTCGTGTGAAAGAAATAAGGAAAAGGCGCGTGGAAGAGGGCAGGGAAAAAAAAAACAAATGAAATGACGTACCCTGACTAATTATTAGAGGGAAAAATAAGTGAAGTCACGTACCATAACTAACTATTAGAAGGAAAACAAACAAATGAAGTCACGTACCATAATAAAATCGTAGAGGGGAAAAACAAACAAATAAAATGACGTACCCTGACTAACTATTAGAAGGAAAAACAAGTAAAGTCACGTATCATAACTAACTATCAGAGGGAAAGCAAACAAATGAAGTCACGTACCATAACTACTAGAGGGGAAAGCAAGCAAAGTAAAGTCACGTACCATAACTAACTATTAGAGGGAAAACAAACAAATGAAGTCACGTACCATAATTAAATCGTAGAGGGAAAAACAACAACAAATGAAGTGACGTACCCTGACTAACTATTTGAAGGAAAAACAGGTGAAGTCACGTACCATAACTAAGTATTAGAGGGAAAAATAAACACATGGAATCACGTACCATAACTATTAGAAGGGAAAACAAACAATGAAGTCACGTACCATAACTAACTATTAGAGGGAAAAATAAACAAATGAAGTCACTTTCCATAACTATTAAATGGATAAACAAAGAAATCCCTTACCATATCTAAGTCTTAGAGGGGAAAACAAATGAAGTCACGTACCATAACTATTAGAGGGAAAAATAAATATGAAACCCGTACCATAACTAAATATTAGAGGGAAAAACAATGAAGTCGCATACTATACTAACTATTAGAGGGGAAAACAAACAATGAAGTCACGTACCATAAATATGAGAGGGAAAACAAAGAAATGAAATAGCGTACCGTAACTATTAAATGGAAAAATAAGCATAGAGTTAGGTACCATAACTTTAAACAATAAACTGGCTAAACATAAACAGTGAACGCTTTAATCACAACCAAGTACAGATAACTAGCTGTTACTTAGACTTTTTCACAGGCTGTGAAAAATATCATTAAATAACTGACTGTTAGACTTTTGGACAGGCTGTGAAAAATATCATATTAGATAACTGGCTGTTAGATTTTTGTTAGGCTGTGAAAAATATCGTATTAAATAACTGACTGTTAGACTTTTTGACAGGCTGTGAAAAATGTCATATTAGATAACTGGCTGTTAGACTTTTTGACAGGCTGTGAAAAAATATATTAAATAACTGATTGTTAGACTTTTTGTTAGGCTGTGAAAAATATAGTATTAAATAACTGATTGTTAGACTTTTTGTTAGGCTGTGAAAAACGTCGTATTAAATAAATAACTGTTAGACTTTTTGTTAGGCTGTGAAAAATATCGTATTAAGTAACGGGCTGTTAGGTTTTTTGACAGGCTGTGAAAAATATTATACTAAATATTAACTGGCTGTTAGACTTTTTGACAGGCTGTGAAAAATATCGTATTGAATATAACTGGCTGTTGGACTTTTTGGACATGCTGTGAAAGACATCGTATTAAATATATGGCTGTTAGACTTTTTGACAGGCTGTGAAAAACAGTATTTGAAACTGGCTGTTAGACTTTTTGACAGGCTGTGAAAAACAGACTTTTTGACAGGCTGTGAAAAACATCGTATTTGATAACTGGCTGTTAGACTTTTTGACAGGCTGCTGTGAAAAACATCGCATCAAATAACTGGCTGTTACTTAGACTTTTTGAAAGGCTGTGAAAAATATCGTATTAAATAACTAACTGTTAGACTGTTTGACAGGCTGTGAAAGACATCATATTAAATAACTGTCTGTCAGACTTTCTGACAGGCTGTGAAAAATATCGTTTTAAATATAACTGGCTGTTAGACTTTTTGGACAGACTGTGAAAATCATCGTATTAAATAATTGACTGTTAGACTTTTTGACAGGCTGTGAAAAACACTGTATTTTAAACATGTGGTTTCAGATATTGGAAAACTGTGTTCTTTGACCAAAACACAAACAAACAAAAAACAAAAAATAATACAGAGGAATTTGTTGTTTTATCTTAAAGCAAAAAAGGATAGAATATGACTAAGTTGATACCTTCTGTCCACAGTCTCTCTCTCTCCTCTCTCTCTCTCTCTCTCTCTCTCTCTCTCTCTCTCTCTCTTCTCTCCTCTCTCTCTCTCTCTCTCTCTCTCTCTCTCTCTCTCTCTCTCTCTCTCTCTCTTCTCCTCTCTCTCTCTCTCTTCTCTCTCTCTCTGTCTGTATGTCTGTGTGAGAACAGTAACAGAGGGTATATGTACACAGGTTAACAGTGGCGATACTGGCCCGAGGCGAGTAGCAATTAGTGCTAAAGAACAAGTGACACAGATCTCCTGACCATGTTATTTACTGCATGCCAACACCGTCAACGTACGTTATAATGATACCCCCCAGACATACCCGGTGCATGGCTGTACCCGACTCCTGTTTGCAGAGCTCTATGTATTAATTAATAGAGATGGATGCGTTACGTCCACCGTACCGTCCCCTGTGACCCGTGTGCGTCATAATGTTACTCTGTGTTAACCCTTTGACTCCCGTAAACCGAGCCACCAACTGCAAAATCTTAACCCTTTGACTCCCTCACCCTGCCCTCCAACTTCCTGCAGGAAGCTGGTAGTTTGTCACTCTGTGTGTGTGTGTGTTGTGTTGTGTTGTGTTGTGTTGTGTTGTGTTGTGTTGTGTTGTGTTGTGTTGTGTGTATGTGTGTGTGTGTGTGTGCTGGCGCGTGTGCATGAAGGAGTCAAAGGATTAAGTTTTTGCTTTGCTAGCATGGTTGATAGTACAAGAAGCTGGTGGATAGGGTGAAGGAATCAAAAGCAGGAAGCTGGTGAATAGGGTGAGGGTATCGAAGGGTTAAGTTTTTGCTTTGCTAGCATGGTTAATAATACAAGAAGCTGAGGGAACCAAAAGCAGGAAGCTGGTTGATAGGGTGAGGGTATCAAGGGTTAAGTTTTTGCTTTGCTAGCATGGTTAATAATACAAGAAGCTGGTGGATAGGCTGAGGGAATCAAAAGCAGGAAGCTGGTGAATAGGGTGAGGGTATCGAAGGGTTACGTTTTTGCTTTGCTAGCATGGTTAATAATACAAGAAGCTGGTGGACAGGGCGCTGGTGGACAAGGTGCAGGAGTCAAAGGGTTAAGGTTTGATTGTCGTTCAACGGAAGCTCGACTCTAATAGAGCAGAACACCGAAGCGTAACCGATGGTAACAAGTCGCTGCATGCAGCATAGTTAACGCAGTGGGGTTCTGTTTTGTGTTGCCTTTTGCTACTACCACTACCAGTACTGCTGCTACTACTGTTGCTAATGCAACCATTACTACTGCCACCATCACCACCACCACTGCTACTACTACTACTACTAGTCCTACGACTACTACTACTAACTACTACTACTACTGCAGCTGCTGCTGCTGGTGCTTCTACTGCTACCACCATTACTACTGCTACCACCACCACCTTCACTACTACTGCTGCTTCTGCTACTACTACTACTTCTACTACTGCTACTATTGATGATAATGATAAGAATGATGATGATGATGATGATAAGGATTTCACTTATATAGTGCAAACGAGCCCTGTCAAAAGCATGCTCGTTGCATGTTACATGAACAGAACGATACTAAACTTTACATCAAGTAACAGCAGACATTGACAAATCATGAAATGAAAATACGTGTTAGGAACCATAGTAACGTAAGTATTGAGAACAGTAGTTAAAAGAAAATAAAGAGCAAGATGATATAGATGAATACAAGAATTCATAGACAGTATGCGCATGCTCTCACATGCACACACACGCGCGCGCACACTGACACACAAACACATACACACCATATGGACATAAACACACGCACACACTGACCACACACACACACACACACTCTGACACACACACACACACAACACACACACACACACACACACACACACACACACACACACACACACACACACACACACACACACACACACACAAGATGTGTGCACCATATAGGAAACAGCTTATCGTAGTAATCAAATCAGACACGACTCGTCTGATCATACACAGCCTACACCTTCCAGACAAGAGAGATGAGATCCAGTCATTACCGATGTTGTGCAGGGGGTTTATGTATGTGTGTGTGTGTGTGTGTGTGTGTGTGTGTGTGTGTGTGTGTGTTTCTGTCTGTCTGCCTGTCTATGCGCGCGCGCGTGTGTGTGTGTGCACGCGCGCGTGTGCGTGTCCATAATGACGTTCAAGTTATAATGGGAGTTGAGCAGAAGTCATAGAAACCAGTGTTTTACTGTGCATGATCGTACGTTGCTCTTTCCAGACAAGATAATTAGGAGATCCACGCGGTAATGAAACGATTCACCCTCTGTGTGTGAACATGACATGATATTAAAAGTTGTGATAATGGATGGGTCTGAATTTACTAGAAAGTTTATTCCTCAAACTCGGGAGAGTTCCATATGCCGTCCATCTGTATTTGTCAGCGGGTGATCTGGAAGAATTCTTAACCCTGTGTCTCCCTGTCCACCATCATCCTGCATTGTCAGCCATGCTAGCAAAGCAAAAAACTTAATCCTTTGATTTCCTCACTCTGTCCAACAGCTTCTTGCAGTGGATAGGATGAGGGAATCAAAAGATTAAGTTTTTGCTGTAGGTGGATAGGTCCAACAGTGAAGCTGACGTCACCATAATGATTTTTTTTTTTATTTTTTTTTTCAGTAAGCAGACCTCAAGAAACACTTCGTAACAGAAAATTGTGTATGATTTTTTTTTTTGTATACAGTAAGCAAACCTCAAACAACCCTTCGTAACAGAAGATTGTATAAGTATGATATGTTGTTTTTTTTAAAGATGGGCTGCAGATTGGGTTTGAACCCTGAACATCAAAACTTTTGCAGTTCACGACTTGTCATCTGAAACAGCCAGTTCACGAAGAAAAGTAATCGAGGGGTCCCTCCCGGTTGTATTGGAAGCAGCAAAAAATGCGAAAAGCAGATCCCCTAACATCCACAATTGTCTTTTCAGCAGTCTGCGAATCCTTGACGGAGAATCTAAAAGTCCACAATCGCCTGCTGACAGTCTTACCAGAAAAATAAAGAAGATTAAGAAAAGACAAACAAGATGTGTAGGACATTTTTATGAGGAAGGGGGAATTAAAACACCTGGTCACAACAGGAAAGCTGGAGGGAAAGAGAACACCAGGTGGACCCAGGGAGAAAATATTGGACGGACTTGCAGGGTGGCTGAAGTTAGAGAAGGTGGGAGATGTACTTGCAGCGACAAGGGATAGATTCGTGTGAAGGGCCATGATCGCCAACGCCATACGGCAGGGCACATCATGATGATGATGATGATGATATGAATGATGATGATCGTCCAGACCACGGAACTGACTATTTGAGGCGTAAACTCGCTCGAACGCCAGAAAAACCAAACCAAACCAAACCAAACCAAACCAACAAACCGATAGAATCCCCGGCACACAGTGGCCCGATACAAACTGTTCCGTACCTTCTTGCAGACAACGGTAATAAACGCTCCGTGCCTATAATTGGATACACAGGCACCTTCGGGTTGCTTGTATCACCCATGTATCTCGATGGCCTGAACGTGGCGGATAATGACGTTCTTTAGCAGTGTCTGCAGCCTTGTTACTTCCATGGACTTAGTGTGTGGGGCTTGTAATGATAACGTTTTATTACTGTATGAAAATGATTCTGGCCTGCGTAAGCCTCGGATATCGCGCCCTCCCCTGTCTTCCAGGTTCGATAACTTCTGCTTGATGTCATGGCCTTGAGAGAGAGAGAGAGAGAGAGAGAGAGAGCCAGCCAGCCAGCCAGAGAGAGTGAGAGAGAGAGGGGGAACTTACGCACGCACGCGCGCGCGCACACACACACACACACAGGTATACACACACACACAGGTATACACACACACACCACACACGTTTCACGAAACAAACTAGCAGCACACAGAGAGGGAAGACAGAGACATAGACACACACACACACACACACACACACACACACACACACACACACACACACACACACACACACACACACACACACACACACACACACGCACGCACACACAGGTATACACACATTCACAGACAGAGAGAGAGACCCACTCACACAGACACACACCTCTCTCTCACACACACACACACACACACACACACACACACACACACATACACTCACACTCACACACACACACACGCACGCACGCACACACACACACACACACATACACACACACACTCAAACACACACACACTCACACAGAGTCAGACAGACACACACACTCACACACACACACACACACACACACACACACACACACACACACACACACACACACACACACTCACTCACTCACTCACACACACAATACAGAGACAGACAGACAGAGTGGAATAAAGGAATGTGAGGAGAAAGAAAGAAAGGAAGGCCAGAAAGATAATGTCCACCCCTGTAATGACCTGACTATTGTCTGCGTTACATGTAATTAGCGAACTAGCTTTAATCTGATTGTCACTTGCTCCCTCGTTTCCCCCTTCCATGGCTTTTTTCTGTCTTTTCACTTTTGTATACTGGGTAATTATTTCGTTTCCTCGTTTCCACGACAGCATGATTCCATTATCTGTTAGAGTTTTCTTTCTTTGTTTAAATTTCTTCTCTCTGTCTCTGTCTGTCTGTCTGTCTGTCTCTCTCTCTCTCTCTCTCTCTCTCTCTCTCTCTCTCTCTCTCTCTCTCTCTCTGTATATTTAAAACATTTTTTTAAACAATTATCTTGTAGAGCATGTCAAAGAATACAGACCTGTCATTTTGCATTCATTCGTTCCTTCCCGAATTGGATTATTTTGTCAGCATGTTTTTGTTTTCTTTTCTTTTATTCATTTGTGTATGTATTCATTTATTTACTTATTTGTTTATTTATTTACTTGTTCATTTACATATTTATTCGTTTATGTTACTTCATTTGTTTGTCTGTTTATATGTTTATTTGTTTTTCAATTATTTATGTATTTGTTTACTTATTTATATATTTATTTATTTTCCTTTTATTTGTAGTGTTTTCTTGACAGAAACCTACTGCTGCCTGTCTTGTGAATTCGTCTTCGATTAATTAAAGGTTGGTAATGATGACATAAAAATAAAGATGATCAAATGTAACCAGACGGGCGCTGCAGTCAAGTGGGATAGACGTCAAGACTTTCATTCGGAAAGTGTAGGTTCGAATCTGCCTGGGTAGCTCCCAGCCTGACGGATAAACGGTGAAGATTTTTTTCCCCATCTCCCGGTCCGACATCTTTGCAGACCTGGTAGTAATGCCTAAACCTCATTCATGTGTATGCGATTGCATGATGGCAAATACGCACGTTAAAGATCCTGTAAGACATGTCAAGTGTTCGATGGCTCGTGGAAACACGAAAATATCCAGTATGCATGCTCGCTGAAGACTGAGTATGCAGACTGTTCAGCAACGTACTGTCTGCGTAGTTGTGGATGAAAACAACGTGCATACACACGTCCGAGAAACATCGAAACACGTAGTACTTTTTTTTTAAAGAAAATGTGTGATAATGAAATATTGTAAAATATTTTTTTCTGAATTATGAAATGCATGATATATTTTAGAAACATTGTCTAAATTGCGAGGTGTCGTTTCCTATGGATACTTGCTGTAGGTATGATCGTGTGTGTTCCGTAGTGATGCGAAAATGTAATTTGCGCAACTCGGTTCTCTCACACTTAAAACTGTTCGAGCCGTCACTGCGTCTCCCACATTCTTTGAGCAGTTCCTCGTACCCCCTTCCCCCGTCCTTTCCCTCATCTTCTCCCCCTCCTCCTCCCCCCCCCCCCCCGTCTTTGTTTTTCTTCCCACCTCACTCCTGTCTCCCTCCCCCCACCCCCCTCTGGCCCTTTCACAGCATTAATCCAATTGAAACGCTGGCGCGATCGAAGTCCGAACTTGGCTGAAGAAATCGATAGTGTTGGCTTCAATCGGTGCCCTGTGTTTGCCTGATCTGTGTCTGTCCCTCCCTGCAAGAATGGCTCTTTTGTTGATGCTGGGTGTTGCCAGCACAGCAGTGCCTTCAATGATTAGTTTCTTGAACCATTGCCATAATACAGAAATTCATTTTCATTTCTTTCTTGTCCTAAGGAATTTATCGCGTGAAACTCGTGGCTGCAGTCCCCTGATGAGCGCGCGGTGCAGCGCCACCACACACACACACACACACACACACACACACACACACACACACACACACACACACACACACTTACACACACACACACACATACACACACACACACATACACACAAACACACACACACACACACTAATCACAGGGAGAGAGAGAGGGGGGAGGGGGGCGGTCACATTACTAAAGTGACACCAAATGTTCGACGACGAACACGAGTAATCAGAGTCAAAGTCATGGATATTTTTGGCTTCGTGGCGCCAGTATGACAGACTGTGATAATGAGTTGCCTATATTATATATGAGGTTATGACCGTAAAACCCCGTGGCATAGTCCCCCCCCCCCCCACACACACACACACATTCACACACACTCACACACACAACAACACACAACACACACACACACACACACACACACATACACACACACACACACACATAACCACACACACACACACACATTCACACACACACACACGCGCGCGCGCGCCCACACACATACACACCGGTGACAGTCCAGTTAGATGTCTGTCTGTCCTCCTGAGACAGTAGGTTGGGAAATCAAAACTATGTCCAAGAGCCGTTTCAGTCATTCCCACTATTATCACTACTGCTCCCCCACCATCTCTAGTAAGTGCAATAATTGTATTTGAAAGAAGAGAAAATAAGAAAAACGGGTTTGGTTGCCGGTGGGGACAAAAAAAAAGTTTGTATTTAGATCTGTGGCCCTCTCTCTCTCTCTCTCTCTCTCTCTCTCTCTCTCTCTCTCTCTCCTCTCTCTCTCTCTCTCTTTCTCTCTCTCTCTCCCTCTCTCTATCCCCCCCTCTCTCTCTTCCCCTACTCTCTCCTTCTTCTTCCTCTTCTTTCGCCTATCCACCGCCTCTTCTCCCTCAAATTGCCCCCCCCCCCCTTTCTAACCACCATCTATTTTTAATTTGGGCGGCTGTGTGCGCGGGGCGCGCATGTATCCTCGTGGAGGTCAACTTGGCGTGATGTCATATTCTGTTCGACCACAGTTTGCGAAGTTTAAATTCAGTTCACTTTTCCCTTCATTG
>CM060312.1:68930736-68945736 GCA_030674185.1 Monoplex corrugatus | reverse complement strand
TGGTTATGGCTCTGTTCTTTTGTAGGATCAGCCGAAGTGTAGTGCGAGATGGTTATGGCTCTGTTCTTTTTGTAGGATCAGCGAAGTGTAGTGCGAGATGGTTATGGCTCTGTTCTTTTTGTAGGGTCAGCGAAGTGTAGTGCGAGATGGTTATGGCTCTGTTCTTTTTGTAGGTCAGCGAAGTGTAGTGCGAGATGGTTATGGCTCTGTTCTTTTTGTAGGATCAGCGAAGTGTAGTGCGAGATGGTTATGGCTCTGTTCTTTTTGTAGGATCAGCGAAGTGTAGTGCGAGATGGTTATAGCCCTGATATGGCTCAACGTTATCGGCTGGGGGGGTTAAACAGCTACCAGGATAAAAAGAAAGCTCGTGTTCGTCGTCGAACAGTTGTAGCAAAGAGCACATTCACAAAATCTTTGCTTTGTAGCGAATACCGCTGCCGTGAACGATATCTGACTGCGGGCAGGGATTGACTGGACCACAGATCACAAGGGACATAATTATTCCGTGGCTTCCGTACCCTGACCTCGTGGTGACCTCGGGGTTGGATTTCCTCTACCTCACTTTCCACGCCTAAGGTGAATTCATTTTGGGGTCTCTGGTGTCAGTAGTTCGGGGGAGGAGGGGGGGGGGGCTTTCCATACTAGGGGCCTTGAGAGACCCGGTCTGTCTATCTCCGTGACGGAGTGACTACATTCATTAGGAAAGGGGGCTTATTAGGCCGTGACCAGAAAACAAAACAAACATTAAAAAAAAGCTTGAAAATAGAATCAGAACGTGTATTTAATACAACCAGACAAGTTAGGCGCAAATTTTCGGCCAACTGGCCTTAGTCAAGTGTAAACGTAAGATCACAAACGAACAAACACCGAATGCAAAAATTAAGAGAAAAAGACTTAAGACTTCCCTGCTGTTTTTGTATTACCCTTTGACTCCCTCACCTTGTCCACCAGCATCCTGCATTGTCAACCGTTTGTCTTCCGCTCCTTGTCCACCAGCATCCTGCATCGTCAACCGTTTGACTCCCTCACCTTGTCCACCAGCATCCTGCATCGTCAACCGCTTGACTCCCTCACCCTATCCACCAGCATCCTGCATCGTCAACCGTTTGACTCCCTCACCCTGTCCACCAGCATCCTGCATTGTCAACCGTTTGACTCCCTCACCCTGTCCACCAGCATCCTGCATCGTCAACCGTTTGACTCCCTCACCCTGTCCACCAGCATCCTGCATTGTCAACCGTTTGACTCCCTCATCCTGTCACCAGGCTCCTGTAGGAACTGTGGATAGGATGACGGAATCATAGAGTTAAGTTTTGTGCCATTAGTGGATAGGTTGCGGAGTCAAAAAGTTGGATTAGAAAAAGCACTGTTAACTTCAAGTGACATGGCAGCGGTGCAAAGTCTCTGGTGGTGGCCTCAATGCATCTTAACGTTTGTGGCTCCTGTGGGCTTACTGGTACTTTGCTTTGATGAGGATGGTGTGTTGTATGATCACCGCTATGGAATCGGCGTAGAAATTCAGCTAGCAGAAAAAAAAATGAGTGGGGGGGGGGGGTGGAGAAGACGGGTGAGGAATCACGCTTGACGCAAGCATTTTATAAACATACCCCCCCCCCCCCAACAAAAAAAAAAAAAAGAAAGACAATCGACAGAAACAAACAAATGCAATGAATCATTATACAAACATACAGGTATATGAATACAAACATAAAGGTTGTGCGAACATTCCCTAGTTACTAAATATTTTCCACGCTTATGCGTCAGTGAATAAAATCTAATTTTGAAGATGATGGCAGCGAGCGACCAAGGAACGGCAACTGGAGGTCATTGTAAAACATCCTCCACCACACATGTATGGCTCAATGCATGCAATTTCCTCCCTTTATTACCGGGGAAGGTGGAAAAAGACAAATCGCCCCCCACCAGAACAAAGCTTCTGTGCCTGTTAAATTGAACCGACCACTTGCCTTTGCCATTACTGACGTCAGCCTGACAAAATAAATAAAGGACATGAAGTTAATTTCTCTGTCTCTGTATGTCTGTCTGTCTGTCTTTGTCTCTGTCTGTCTGTCTGTCTCTCCCTCCCTGTCTCTCTCTGTCTCCCCCTCCCTCTCTTTCTTTGTCTCTCCCCTCCTTCCCTCCCTCCACCTCTTTCTTTTATCTCTCTCCCTCCCTCTCTTCCTCCCTCCCCTGCCTCTTTCTCTCTCCCTTTCCCCCTCCCTCCCCTTCCCTTCTCCCTCTTTTTCGTTTTCTCTCTCTTTGTCCCTCTCTTACTTCACTCTTCCTCTCTCTGCGCCTTCCTACTCTCTGTCCGCTCCTCTGTCCCTGCCTCTCTCTCCCTGCCTCTCTCTCTGTCTGTCTCTCTCTCTCTCTCTCTGTCTGTCTGTCTGTATGTATGTGCGTATGCAGTGCCAGAAGAGACTTGCGTCACCAAATCAGAACAGACAAGAAACAGCAAGATATATCTATTGCTTTCAATTTCACGTTGATCAGTTGCGTGCTGGAGAAAAAGGTTTAAAATGTGACAGCCACGTCTCAGCTTGCCAGTTCTTCCTCTACCGCCCTCCCCCCACACACAACACTACACGTAAGCTTCCGTCCCCTCTCCCCCCCCCCCCCCCTTCTTTTTAGACCATTAAGGGAACCGAATCATATCGACTGGTCACGAATGTCATTGTGTAGTTTGTTTCACTGAACAGAAATTGATTTTTCCGTAAGGAGAGAGAGAGAGAAGGGGGGGGGGGGGGGCAGAGAGAGAGAGAGGTGGTTGTGGCGTGGAATTTGTTTTCATATAACAGAAATTCGCTCTGCGCATCTTAAACGTTTCCATCATTCTGGTGGTGTCAGCTTTGTATTTCATAGGTCCACCCCCGCCCCCACCCCTTTCGCTTTCCCCCGTCTCCCCATTTCAAGACCTTGCCAGCGCATAAGGTTTAGCGCAGGCTCAGGGAATCTGCCAGATAATTGGTGCAGTTTGGATGGGCGGTAGGGAGTTGTCGACCGTGACGACTCTTGATCAGTTTTAAACTGCAAACTATTATATAATTATGTATATATGTATAGATGTATATATATATATAATTATGTATATATTATATATATATATATGTATATATGTTGTGTGTTTGTGTGTGTGTTTATGTGCATATATGCATGTGTGTGTGTGTTAGGTCTTCAACGTAACAGAAGAGAAAGGAGCCTAGTTCATATACCGTCGTGTTCATTTTACGAGACCACCTTTCCCGGTCCAATATGCTTCCAAATCGAATCTGGCCCCGTGGGGGTACCTTCAGGAGCATAGAGCAGATATGAGTTAGCAGCAGATGAATCTTCTTTTCCTCTTTTTCCTTTGATTTTGGGTGTATGATGGAGGGAGGGGGAGGAGGGTTTGGAAGAGGGGAGGTAGTCTCTGACCCTTTAGACGAGAAATAATTTTTGTGCGACTAGAATACAGTAGGAGTAAGAACGAGTTGGCTTTCGCCTATGTCGTGTGATCGCGTACAAGTGTGTATGTGTCTGTCTGTGTCTGTGTCTCTGTATGCTTGTTTTGCTGTTGTTGGTTTTGTTGTTGTTGTTATTTTCTCTTGGTGGGACGAACAAAATTCGCGGCATCTTCTGAGAAAAACTCTTCCCTCCCTCTCTCCCTCCCCCCCCCCTCTCTCTCTCTCTGGATTTTTTTTTTATATAGGAGGATATCAGGAAGTGTGAGGTCCCGGGGAGTGTGAGGTCCCGGGGAGGGTGGGCTCCCCCTCCCCTCCCTCTCCTCTGTTGTGGCGTTTTGTGTGTGTGCGTGTGTGTGTTTGTGTGAGGATATAAGGAAGTGTGACGTCGTGGGGAGGGAGAGAGGGGGGATGGGATGTCACTTCATCTCGTGCTGGTCACGGCGTCGGCAGCGGCAAGCCTTCATCGAATTAACGCGTCCGAGCAGAAATCAATACATACAAGTCCGGCAGGTCCCCCTACCCCAACCCCCAACCCGCCTTTCTTCCCCCACCCCCAACGCCGCATTGGTACCCTTGGGGCAACCCTCCAGCCCCTCACTCCCTAATCTCTTCCACACACCACACCCCGCTCCACCCAGTGGGGGAAGCTCGCTACATCGTCATATCTATCTGTGGCGGGTGACAACCCGATTAGCCCCCTTGTCCGCCTGGTGCGCAGCGGCGGCGCCTGATTGGAAGTGACAGGAAGTGACCGACTTCATTACAGTGAAAGGATTTTTTGTTGTTTGTTTGGTTGTTGTTATTGGTATGCTTCTTCTCCCCTTCCCTCTTCCCCCTCCCCTTTTAACTTCCTCTTTGTGTCTCTGTGTCCTTTTGTTTGTTGGTTTGTTTGGTTGTTATTAGTACGGTTTTTTGTGTCTCTGTGTCATTGTCCTTTTGTTTGTTGGTTTGTTTGGTTGTTTTTGGTACGGTTCTTTGTGTCTGTGTCATCGTCCTTTTGTTTGTTGGTTTGTTTGGTTGTTATTGGTACGGTTCTTTGTGTCTCTGTGTCATTGTCCTTTTGTTTGTTGGTTTGTTTGGTTGTTGTTATGGTACGGTTTTTGTGTCTCTGTGTCATTGTCCTTTTGTTTGTTGGTTTGTTGGTTGTTATTAGTACGGTTCTTTGTGTCTCTGTGTCATTGTCCTTTTGTTTGTTGGTTTGTTTGGTTGTTGTTATTGGTACGGTTCTTTGTGTCTCTGTGTCATTGTCCTTTTTTTGTTGGTTTGTTTGGTTGTTATTAGTACGGTTCTTTGTGTCTCTGTGTCATTGTCCTTTTCTTTGTTGGTTTGTTTGGTTGTTATTAGTACGGTTCTTTGTGTCTCTGTGTCATTGTCCTTTTGTTGGTTTGTTTGGTTGTTATTAGTACGGTTTTTTGTGTCTCTGTGTCATTGTCCTTTTCTTTGTTGGTTTGTTTGGTTGTTATTAGTACGGTTCTTTGTGTCTCTGTGTCATTGTCCTTTTGTTTGTTGGTTTGTTTGGTTGTTATTAGTACGGTTCTTTGTGTCTCTGTGTCATTGTCCTTTTCTTTGTTGGTTTGTTTGGTTGTTATTAGTACGGTTTTTTGTGTCTCTGTGTCATTGTCCTTTTGTTTGTTGGTTTGTTTGGTTGTTATTGGTACGGTTTTTTGTGTCTCTGTGTCATTGTCCTTTTGTTTGTTGGTTTGTTTGGTTGTTGTTATTGGTACGGTTCTTTGTGTCTCTGTGTCATTGTCCTTTTGTTTGTTGGTTTGTTTGGTTGTTGTTTTTGGAACGGTTCTTTGTGTCTCTGTGTCATCGTCCTTTTGTTTGTTGGTTTGTTTGGTTGTTGTTATTGGTACGGTTCTTTGTGTATGTGAGTCATTGTCCTTTGTTGGTTTGTTTGGTTGTTGTTATTGGTACGGTTCTTTGTGTCTGTGTATCATCGTCCTTTTGTTTGTTGGTTTGTTTGGTTGTTATTGGTACGGTTCTTTGTGTCTCTGTGTCATCGTCCTTTTGTTTGTTGGTTTGTTTGGTTGTTGTTATTGGTACGGTTCTTTGTGTCTCTGTGTCATCGTCCTTTTGTTTGTTGGTTTGTTTGGTTGTTTTTGGAACGGTTCTTTGTGTCTCTGTGTCATCGTCCTTTTGTTTGTTGGTTTGTTTGGTTGTTATTGGTACGGTTCTTTGTGTCTGTGTGTCATCGTCCTTTTGTTTTTTTGGTTTGTTTGGTTGTTGTTATTGGTACGGTTCTTTGTGTCTCTGTATCATCGTCCTTTTGTTTTTTTGGTTTGTTTGGTTGTTATTGGTACGGTTCTTTGTGTCTGTGTGTCATCGTCCTTTTGTTTTTTTGGTGTGTTTGGTTGTTATTGGTACGGTTCTTTGTGTCTCTGTGTCATCGTCCTTTTGTTTTTTTGGTTTGTTTGGTTGTTATTGGTACGGTTCTTTGTGTATGTGTGTCATTGTCCTTTGTTGGTTTGTTTGGTTGTTGTTATTGGTACGGTTCTTTGTGTCTCTGTGTCATCGTCCTTTTGTTTTTTTGGTTTGTTTGGTTGTTATTGGTACGGTTCTTTGTGTCTCTGTGTCATCGTCCTTTTGTTTGTTGGTTTGTTTGGTTGTTATTGGTACGGTTCTTTGTGTCTGTGTCATCGTCCTTTTGTTTGTTGGTTTGTTTGGTTGTTATGTTATTTCGTATGTTTTCTCCAGGGTACCTGTGTCTGTCTCTTGTCTTGTACTACCTTTGTTCGGGTCGGTGTTATAGACAGGGTGGGTGAGGCAAGAACTTGGATCTTTTGGTCTTTCGGAAACTGAGTTACAGCCCTTTGTTTCATTTTGTTTTATTTTTATTTTGTTTTAGTTTAGTTTAGTTTAGTTTAGTTTTCTGATATCCTCTCAAAACTTTACTTGGTATACAGTCAGTCATTATACAATAAATACATATGCCAGAGTTTAAACCATGTTTTAATTTGTATTCATGTATGTTTTTTAAATCCCTGTGTGGTAAATTGGACAGAGTGGTGCGAGAATGCATTGATATGTGTATTTAATTCTCTCTCTCTCTCTCTCTCTCTCTCTCTCTCTCTCTCTCTCTCTCTCTCTCTCTCTCTCTCCCCCCCCCTGTTGAGGTATTGTGTATTTGCTGAAACGGTTAGATCTGTAACCCTGATATGGCTCTACGCAGTCGACTGGGCTTTAAATAAAAAATAACGATAATGATATGTTGTTTTATGGAGACTGGCGTTGTCGTGGAGGAAAAGGGCGTTATGGGTTCCGGTGTTCGGTCGCAGACTGCAGGATCTCTTTGAATGACTTTGGGTAGTACGGTTTCTGTATAGTAATTAGCAGTGTGTGCCAGTGACACTGCTGAAGTCGGGCTGAATATCGACAGCAACATTATCTTGGTGTTGAATAAACAACCTTGTGCTTGTGTGTGTGTGTGTGTGTGTGTGTGTGTTGTGTTGTGTGTGTGTGCGTTGTGTGTGTGTGTTGTGTTTTGTGTCGTGTTGCGTTGTGGTGTGCGTGTAAGTGTTTGTGTTTGAGTGTGTGTGTGCGCGTGCGTGCGTGCGTGTGTGTGTGCGCGTGCGTGCGTGCGTGCTCGAGAACCCTTGTTGGCAAGTTTGGTAGTGCCTCGAATCATTTTGGCCCGGTCGTGCTTTGTTTCGTTTTGCTGAATATACCGTAGCAAAGAGTCCATGTCTTTATCTCCAGTGCCTGTATGCGTCACATAGGTTTGGGTTCAATCCATTCAAAAGGGTGGTGTTCATCACGTGCATCATGCCCCAGTCGCTGCTTCTTCTCTTGTCAGTTTATGCGGCACCCATATTAATCCTTTGATCCCCGCACCTTATCCACCAACTGCAAACAACTTAACCCTTTGACTCCCTCATGCAGGAAGCTGGTAGATAGGATGAGAGAGGGTTAAGTTTTTGGTGTGCTAGCGTGATTGACAATGCAGGATGCTGATGGACAGGATGCAGGAGTCAAAGGGTTAAGGCCAGTTTTCAAAGCTGAAGGTCATGGTGTAGAATTCTTTGAACGTTTTCGTATGCAAATAAAACCCTTGCAGTTGCTTGTCGCGTGCGGATTTGTGGGTCATCGCAAGTTTGGACACAGCAGTTACATTGCTCTCGTTTGAAGCTCTCTTTTAGTCTTTAAAAGTCGCCTTTTCTTGCCAGAGTTGTTCCCCATCTTCCCAGTTTTTAATTTCCGCTTCATTTGTCGGATTGTAGAATCTGAAGCAGCTTTGATCTCTGCAGCTTTCTTCAAATCTGTAGCAATTTTGGTCGGTCGTCATCCAGCTACAGTCTCGTGAAGACGCAGAAGTTTTCAGAATACTTGTTGAAATACTCCATTCTGAAGCGAAATGTTATGTAGTTTGACACCTCATTTCTTGACGTAACTGTCTAATGACATCATCTCTGAAGGGGATAAAGATAGGGTAGTCTTTCAAAAGATGTTCCTTTTTATGATCAGTGACCTGACGATCTTTAAAAGCGGTTTATCATTTTGGTTGGTTCATATGCTTCGTATGAATTGTTTTGTTGTTGTTTTTGTTTTGTTTTGTTTTTTAGTCTGCACGTATGAAAAAAATCGTTTTTTTCTCCCTAACCCACTATGATCTTTTTTGTTTTCATTTATTAACTGCAAGTCATTGACGGGCGTCATTGGAATTCTAAAACATGTTTTAAAACGTGATGATGAGAACTTAATGCGTGTCTTCAGTTTACACTGTCCACAAGACAGCACAAAAGGACGGGCAGGTTTGTTAAAAGAAAAAAAAAACATACAAGTAAATATGACAGTCTTCTTGTACCGTTTCTTTCCAAAACATGTGTGTATGTGTGTGCGCGCGCGTGTATGTGCGTGTGTGTGTGTGTGTGTGTGTCTGTTGTGTGCGCGCGCGCGGGTTTGTAGGACAGAGGAAAGTGGGGGCAGACCAGCTTTTAAATCTGATTAACACTTTTGAGAGAGGAAAGAGAATAGGGGGTATAGTGACGTTAAATTTGATCTGAGACTCTCAAAATTAAATGCGGACAAAATATGTACGATTCTACAAGGTGTTAGTACATATCTCTATTACTGTAACTAAAATCTACCAAACATCCCCTTTGAAACAAGCTCAAGTTACGTAATGAAACCAAAAGAGCAGAACAAAACCAAAGGAATAGCGCAGTTGTTGGACGGTGGAGATAACTACGAGCTTTTCTCTGTAACTACAAATTTACCATATATCTCTTTTGGACTAAAGAAATTTCGTAATGAAACCAAAGAGCAGTAATGGCCATAATGAAACCAAAGAACAGAGGCCATAATGAAACCAAAGAACAGAGGCCATAATGAAACCAAAGAGTAGAGGCCATAATTAAACCAAAGAGTAGAGGCCATAATTAAACCAAAGAGTAGAGGCCATAATGAAACCAAAGAGTAGAGGTCATAATGAAACCAAAGAGCTGAGGCCATAATGAAACCAAAGAGTAGAGGCCATAATGAAACCAAAGAGCAGAGGCCATAATGAAACCAAAGAACAGAGGCCATAATGAAACAAGAGCAGAGGCCATAATGAAACAAGAGCAGAGGCCATAATGAAACAAGAGCAGAGGCCATAATGAAACCAAAGAGCAGAGGCCATAATGAAACCAAAGAGCAGAGGCCATAATGAAACCAAAGAGCTGAGGCCATAATGAAACCAAAGAGCAGAGGCCATAATGAAACCAAAGAGCAGAGGCCATAATGAAACCAAAGAGCTGAGGCCATAATGAAACCAAAGAGCAGAGGCCATAATGAAACCAAAGAGCTGAGGCCATAATGAAACCAAAGAGCAGAGGCCATAAGAAACAAAGAACAGAGGCCATAATGAAGCCAAAGAGCAGAGGCCATAATGAAACCAAAGAACAGAGGCCATAATGAAACAAGAGCAGAGGCCATAATGAAACCAAAGAACAGAGGCCATAATGAAACAAGAGCAGAGGCCATAATGAAACCAAAGAACAGAGGCCATAATGAAACCAAAGAACAGAGGCCATAATGAAACCAAAGAACAGAGGCCATAATGAAACCAAAGAGTAGAGGCCATAATGAAACCAAAAAACAGAGGCCATAATGAAACCAAAGAGTAGAGGCCATAATGAAACCAAAGAACAGAGGCCATAATGAAACAAAGAGTAGAGGCCATAATGAAACCAAAGAGCTGAGGCCATAATGAAACAAGAGTAGAGGCCATAATGAAACCAAAGAGTAGAGGCCATAATGAAACAAGAGCAGAGGCCGTAATGAAACATAAGAACAGCGGCCATAATGAAACCAGAGTAGAGGCCATAATGAAACAAGAGCAGAGGCCATAATGAAACAAGAGCAGATGCCATAATGAAACAAGAGCAGATGCCATAATGAAACCAAAGAGCAGAGGCCATAATGAAACCAAAGAGCAGAGGCCATAACGAAACGAAAGAGTAGAGGCTATAATGAAACAAAAGAACAGAGGTCATAATGAAACAAAAGAACAGAGGCCATAATGAAACCAAAGAGTAGAGGCCATAATGAAACCAAAGAGTAGAGGCCATAATGAAACCAAAGAGTAGAAGCCATAATGAAACCAAAGAGTAGAGGCCATAATGAAACCAAAGAGTAGAGGCCATAATGAAACCAAAGAGTAGAGGTCATAATGAAACCAAAGTGCAGAGGTCATAATGAAACCAAAGAGTAGAGGCCATAATGAAACCAAAGGTGACCGCCGACCACCAATTCAGTCTTAACTCGCTGTCAGTCGAACAGCACTAGGAGCTGAAAAGGTGACTGAGGGTCTGTCTGGGGTGCTTTGACTTGTTCTCAAAATTGATTTCTGCGACTATAATCTATCCCCCACAGAATTTTTTTTTCTTGAACAAATATTACTAATCAATTTAAAATGATATTTTAATGTACTGATTGCAGCAGAAAGAACGCAATTTCCTACCAAAAGTACCTATTTTTGTCTCTTATTAATGAACCATAACTTGCACAGTACCTGCACATGTAATATACTGATGGAAAGCTCTTTGGTGCACCTTTCAGATAATGACAGTTAAAATTAGATACAAATTGGGTCAAAGCCACCAAATAAAGAAAGTTAAGGAAAATGTGTAGGAGAGCACACAAAAACTTTAGAGGCCGTTTTCACAAAAAGGCCGTCATGCAACTTAATGACTTTAAACATACATATTAACTTCTACATTTTTTGGAGTACAAACTTTATTCAAGTACCAAAATAATCAGCAAAATGTACACTTTCCATTGATATGTATATCTCAAAATGCCCTAAATGCTAGTTAAGACTGATTTCGTGCTGGCAGGTCACATTTAAGAGTAGAGGCCATAATGAAACCAAAGAACAGAGGCCATAATGAAACAAGAGCAGAGGCCATAATGAAACAAGAGCAGAGGCCATAATGAAACAAGAGCAGAGGCCATAATGAAACCAAAGAGCAGAGGCCATAATGAAACCAAAGAGCAGAGGCCATAATGAAACCAAAGAGCTGAGGCCATAATGAAACCAAAGAGCAGAGGCCATAATGAAACCAAAGAGCAGAGGCCATAATGAAACCAAAGAGCTGAGGCCATAATGAAACCAAAGAGCAGAGGCCATAATGAAACCAAAGAGCTGAGGCCATAATGAAACCAAAGAGCAGAGGCCATAACGAAACAAAAGAACAGAGGCCATAATGAAACCAAAGAGCAGAGGCCATAATGAAACCAAAGAACAGAGGCCATAATGAAACAAGAGCAGAGGCCATAATGAAACCAAAGAACAGAGGCCATAATGAAACAAGAGCAGAGGCCATAATGAAACCAAAGAACAGAGGCCATAATGAAACCAAAGAACAGAGGCCATAATGAAACCAAAGAACAGAGGCCATAATGAAACCAAAGAACAGAGGCCATAATGAAACCAAAGAACAGAGGCCATAATGAAACCAAAGAGTAGAGGCCATAATGAAACCAAAGAACAGAGGCCATAATGAAACCAAAGAGTAGAGGCCATAATGAAACCAAAGAGCTGAGGCCATAATGAAACAAGAGTAGAGGCCATAATGAAACCAAAGAGTAGAGGCCATAATGAAACAAGAGCAGAGGCCGTAATGAAACATAAGAACAGCGGCCATAATGAAACCAGAGTAGAGGCCATAATGAAACAAGAGCAGAGGCCATAATGAAACAAGAGCAGAGGCCATAATGAAACAAGAGCAGATGCCATAATGAAACCAAAGAGCAGAGGCCATAATGAAACCAAAGAGCAGAGGCCATAACGAAACGAAAGAGTAGAGGCTATAATGAAACAAAAGAACAGAGGTCATAATGAAACAAAAGAACAGAGGCCATAATGAAACCAAAGAGTAGAGGCCATAATGAAACCAAAGAGTAGAGGCCATAATGAAACCAAAGAGTAGAAGCCATAATGAAACCAAAGAGTAGAGGCCATAATGAAACCAAAGAGTAGAGGCCATAATGAAACCAAAGAGTAGAAGCCATAATGAAACCAAAGAGTAGAGGCCATAATGAAACCAAAGAGTAGAGGCCATAATGAAACCAAAGAGTAGAGGTCATAATGAAACCAAAGTGCAGAGGTCATAATGAAACCAAAGAGTAGAGGCCATAATGAAACCAAAGGTGACCGCCGACCACCAATTCAGTCTTAACTCGCTGTCAGTCGAACAGCACTAGGAGCTGAAAAGGTGACTGAGGGTCTGTCTGGGGTGCTTTGACTTGTTCTCAAAATTGATTTCTGCGACTATAATCTATCCCCCACAGAATTTTTTTTTCTTGAACAAATATTACTAATCAATTTAAAATGATATTTTAATGTACTGATTGCAGCAGAAAGAACGCAATTTCCTACCAAAAGTACCTATTTTTGTCTCTTATTAATGAACCATAACTTGCACAGTACCTGCACATGTAATATACTGATGGAAAGCTCTTTGGTGCACCTTTCAGATAATGACAGTTAAAATTAGATACAAATTGGGTCAAAGCCACCAAATAAAGAAAGTTAAGGAAAATGTGTAGGAGAGCACACAAAAACTTTAGAGGCCGTTTTCACAAAAAGGCCGTCATGCAACTTAATGACTTTAAACATACATATTAACTTCTACATTTTTTGGAGTACAAACTTTATTCAAGTACCAAAATAATCAGCAAAATGTACACTTTCCATTGATATGTATATCTCAAAATGCCCTAAATGCTAGTTAAGACTGATTTCGTGCTGGCAGGTCACATTTAAGAGTAGAGGCCATAATGAAACCAAAGAGTAAAGGCCATCATAAGGAAACCAAAGAACAGAGGCCATAAGGAAACCTAAGAACAGAGGCCATTAGGAAACCAAAGAACAGAGGCCATAAGGAAACCAAAGAACAGAGGCCATAAGGAAACCAAAGAACAGAGGCCATAAGGAAACCTAAGAACAGAGGCCATAAGGAAACCAAAGAACAGAGGCCATAAGGAAACCAAAGAACAGAGGCCATAAGGAAACCAAAGAACAGAGGCCATAAGGAAACCAAAGAACAGAGGCCATAAGGAAACCAAAGAACAGAGGCCATAAGGAAACCAAAGAACAGAGACCATAAGGAAACCAAAGAACAGAGACCATAATGAAAAACAAAGAGCAGAGACCACAATGAAAAACAAAGAGCAGAGACCATAATGAAAAACAAAGAGCAGAGGCCAAAAGGAAAAACAAAGAGCAGAGGCCAAAAGGAAAAACAAAGAGCAGAGGCCATAATGAAAAACAAAGAGCAGAGGCCATAATGAAAAACAAAGAGCAGAGGCCATAATGAAAAACAAAGAGCAGAGGCCATAATGAAAAACAAAGAGCAGAGGCCTGATTCCTACATGCTCGGTAGGTGAGGTATGCTAGATAGGAGCGTTTCTTTGTTCCAGCTAGTGGCAAGTGTGGCTGGCTAGGTGTTCGCTAGGTAAGGGCTAGGTTGCATCGAGAGAATATTGCCAATGAGGAAAAGAAGGCGGTCGTGCGAGTCGTTTAATTTTGTGATGACGACTCCGTCTTCTGTTTTGAAACAAACGTTTTCCTTTGGCTAAAAATCTACTTCCGCCTGACGCACCGTTTCATAGCATACTCCCCCCCCCCCTTCCCCACTCGCTCTCACCACTAGCGCGCTAGCATGCTAGTGTGTAAGAAACGGGGCCACAAAATAAAACCCAAGGGACATCACTGTGGTTGGACATTGTGCAGATTCTCGGAAAAGCGCGTGCACTGTCGTTCCAGCAGCAAGTTTTTTTGCCTGATAATGCCAGATAATGCGTTTTGTGGCTGTGCCCTTTCAGAGGATGGCCCGTCTCCCGAGTGCAGTAAATGGTCGTTTGATCTTGTTCATTATTATGCGGTAAATTTTAAGGGTTGCAAGATATTTTTTTTTCTGCCTGTTACTCTGTCTTTCTCTGTCTGTCATTCTCTGTCTGTCTCTTTCTCTGTCTCTGTCTTTGTTTCAGTCTCTGTCTGTCTGTTTGTCTGTCTGTCCCTCTTTACTCTCTATCTCTGTCCCTCTGTCTCCCTCCCCCTCCCCCCCTCTCTCCCTCCCTCTCTCCCACCCCTCTCTCTCCCTCGCTCTCTGTCTCTGTTTTTTTCTCTCTCCCTCTCTCTCATTCTTCTCCCTCTCCCTCTCCCTGATTCTCTCCCTCCATCTCTTCCCCTTCTCTCCCTCCCTCTGTCTTCCTCCCTCTCGCTCTCTCTTTCTCTCTCTCCCTCGCTTGCTCATTTATTTCAGAGAGTATTTCAAATGATTGATGCCCGGCATTAATACGAGATAATTGTGTTCAATAGCTCCCGACGATTTCAGGATTAAAGGCATACATCAGTCTTTGCTTGGAAGTTTAAACAAAACATGTCACATTTCCAGCAGTATAGTTTGTACAGTGTTATGTTAAAGCTTGCTTTGCTTAGAATTTATCTTACGTGTGATGTATACGGCTAATGTTGAAACCCCGTCCAGACACTTTTTTTATGTGCTCTCTCTCTCTCTCTCTCTCTCTCTCTCTCTCTCTCTCTCTCTCTCTCTCTCTCTCTCTCTCTCTCTCTCTCTCTCTTTCTCTCTCTCTCTCTTTCTCTCTTTCTCTCTCTCTCTCTCTCTCTCTCTCTCTCTCTGAATATACAAAACAAAACAAAAACAAAAAACGCTCGATCATTTCTCGTGATCACCACAATTCCGCTACTGACAACTGCTTAGTTCTTTCTACCCGTCTAACTTCAGCCCTTCCATCTGACCACTCTGCAATTCTCTGTTCTCTCGACATTTCTCCTCCTTCCCGTACCATGCGCACAGTGACTCGACGCAATCTCAAATCTATCGACCTCTCCACATTTTCATCTGATGCCTCCCGTCTCCTTTCTGAAAAGTCACATAACCTTGCCGATGAATTCTATACTACTCTCCACCATCTTCTGGACACTCATGCTCCAGCCACAACCCGTCTTTTACCTGACCGCCCCCCTACCCCCTGGCTCACTCATGAGATCGCCTGTGCAAAACGTGCCCGCCGCAGAGCAGAGCGCCGCTGGCGCAAATCCAAACTC